>CM053789.1:773021203-773378703 GCA_028749045.1 Cupressus sempervirens
ATAATTCTAGGTTATATACCACTTTACACATAGAAATCTAAACAATACCCCGTAATTTATTTTTTATTATACATAACCATTGTGGAACATTTCGAGGATTTTATAAGAATCATTAATGGGTTGTCTATGTAAATTTTTTTGATGTTAAAAATTCAATTCTAAAGACCATTAATGTTTAGTATCATACCATTTATTTTAATTCTTTAAAGAAAATATTTTTATAAATCTTTTCGATAAATCTTTTCATCTAAAAGGGTTTATTTTCAATCCCATTCCATGTATTTTTTTTAAAAAAATTGATAAAGGATAATTCCATCTTTTATTAACATTTTATATTAAATTTTACATTGAATTTGTTGAACCCTGTATGGGCACCAAGAAAAAAAAGAAGGGGGAGAAGACCCTTGGTATAATCTAGGACACAATTGTCCTGATTATATAATTGAACATATAGACACTCCAACTTGAAATGGGGTCTTTGAGAAGGCATATCTTCCCTTACAAAGATAAAATGAAGAGTGTGATATCATTACATTTTGAATATTTTATGATAAGCTACAAGTAGCCTTTCAGGGATGCATCTTCAATTGATCATATATTAACACTGCACTAAAGGTTGATGAAAGTTGTGTCCTGTTCTATGGAATATCATAGGAGCCTTGTACAAGGATTTGGGCATAATTGGAATATGGATTTGCTAACCCATCAAATATATTCATCATTGCTACTCATTGGGTGTTGCATACATTATATCTAACTAGGAGGAATAGACGAGGAAGCCATTTCGACTTTAAACATACACATGAATATTATCTCTTAATAGTCAACAGGATCCAAAGATTAGGATTTGAAGCTCCCTTGAGATGCCCATTAAGTGAAATGAATGAAAAATGTCAACCATCTCAAATGGGAATGTAGTTTTTCACAAAAATGCTAGCATTGGCTTTCCCAAACATTAGGATGATAATTAGTCATAGCGGAAAACCTCATTAATCATATTAGATCATGGTCATCTTTTAGATATAATAATACATATAAATTATTGTGTGTTATCTCTCCATCCACAATTGTATAGAAAATTTGGAAAGAAAGAAATAGGAGAATATTCCAGATAAGATGATCAAAGTGGAAAGTGTAGTTAATAAAATTGAAGGAAGCATATCAGAAGTAGCAAATAACAAAATTAGAAACATAAACCATTTTGAAGGCTCCTTTTTCTTATGGGATGAAGAAGTTAGGAAAAAAGTTAACTCCTTATTTGTTCCTAATGTCTTCGAGAAAACTGACAAAGAAAGTGAGGATGCTGAAAAGGAATGGTAATGGAGACCACTAGAACTAGGACGATATAAATTAAACTTTGATGGTGTCTACTAAGTGAATCTAGGAATTGCGAGCATAAAAGGTCTTATACATGACCATAATTGCACAATTGTAATGAGATATGTTAAACCTCTTGATGTTACTACAAACATTTTAGCGGATTCAGAAGCCCTTTTGGAAGGTCTAGAAAAATGTATCAATTTAGGCATTCAGAGTCTCATAATAGAAGGATATTCTCAGGTAAGTTTCAATGCGGTGAGGAAAAATGAATCTTCAATTGGATCAATTTGAAATTTGCTCAAATTTCTAGTATCCGTAAATGTTTTCAACATTTTCTTATTAACCATATCTATTGAGAAGGAAATCAATTGATAGATAGTTTACCTAATCAAATGATAGATGGGGTAATTATTGAGGATATTTTCAAGATCTTACACTCTAGGAGTTCTTAGCTTTTCCCCTTATTTTTAGCAAAATTTTGCTTTGATATTTTGATATATTTATTAGAACAATATTCTTCACACAAAAGTTTAGAACAATGTTATATGTTAGTCAGACTTTCATTGTTGTTTGCAGTTCAATTACTATTTAAAACACTTATATTTTGTTAGGAATTATCTTCTTCTCCTACATGATTTGTTGTTGAAAATGTGAGTGTAGACACCTAAATATGATCACATAATTTTGTAATTAAATTTGGTACGAGTCCTACAATTTTATGGCTAGCCCCAATCATCTTCTAAAGTATATTTTAATAAAATATTATATATTTAATTATTTTAGTGCTAATCCCTAATTAATTAATTGAATTAATTAATTATAGTCCAATTAATAAATTAAATGATAACCAATAGTCTAATTCATTAATTAAACCCCCTTCTTCTATTAAATAAAATAAATGCATAATCTATTTAATTTAATCCCACATTACCCTCTCTATTTAATTAATTTAATTAAATCCTTCCAACCACAAACTAACCCTTCAACCCAACAGTTAGCCAAACTCAACCCACGCACCAAATATTCATCTTTTAATTAAATAATTTATTTATTTAATTAAATTCCATGCACCAAATATTCATCTTTTAATTAAATAATTCATTTATTTAATCAAATCCCATACACCAAATATTCCTTGTTTAATTAAATAATTTATTTATTTAATTAAAATTTATGCACAAAATATTCCCTTTTTAAATTAAATAATTTGTTTATTTAATCAAAATCTCTCCAACAATCTTTTCTCTAACAAATCCATGCACCATCGTCATCATCCAATAAACTATGCCAACTTGCCCATCTTAATTGAGAAACATCACCCCTTCATCCATGTCTAAAATCCCTCTCTAGATTACCTACACAAATCAAGGCACGATTTACTCATTCCGACTCAATCCCAAGTCCACTCTCTATGTCACATCTCCCTCTTCCACCCCTAAACACAAAAGTTTATCTCCTCTTCTTATAATAATCAAGCCAAGCCTATTTCACACCTCACTCATTTAGTTATCCATTAGAAATTCTTATCTCCTCCTCACCCAATTGCCTATAAATTGTACCCTTTGCTCCTCACAAATCATCCACCTTCTGAGTAGAATTATGATACCATTTTGAGAGCTAATTACTTTCAAAGCTCTATTTGGTGATATTCAGATTTCCATACATCGATCCACAATTATCCATTGTTGAAGCATCAAGCACACCATTGAGAACACATCCATAATCATGACCATATCAACACATCAAGGAGGCTACATGAATTACTTGTAAGGTTTGAATTCTATGTATTTAGCTTCCTTTCGATTTATCTTATTTGTTTCTTTAATAGAAGTCTATGAATGCTTGGTTTGTTCTTAGTATTCGTTGCATGCTAGTTTTATCACAATCATTTTGGCATCCCGGTGGGACCCTACAAATGGGTCAATTTGCTATCCACCATTCATTCATTCTTTTTTAACGACTAACAAATTATCTAATATTTTTATGTTTTTTTTGATTTCCTTGTATAAATTCTTAGGTTTTGTAGGTCAATGTTGATATTAGGAGCCTACAATAAAAAAATAAAAGTTTTTTTTGGATATTTTTTTGGCAATTTATATAATTTTCATGATTTTTCATAAAAAAATCATTTTGGGAGAAAATGAGAAAATTAGATGATGATTTTTTTTTTGTAGGCTGCTGTTGATGTCCGCAACCTAAAATAAAGAAAATTGAATTGTTTTTTTTTTATAGGTAAACAACCAAAGCCTTTGGATTATATAAATAAGGTGAAATAATTATAGAAGTTGAGTTTCTCCGTTCAAATGGGCATTGGCAAGAAAGAACAGAGAAGAAAACCTCTAGTCTTGCCCGAGACCTTAGTCCTATTCAAAATACAAATATAAAAGGGGCATACCCTAGTTTTTCAAAAAAACTACTTTGTTCTTTACAACTTTAGCTATATTTATACTTGGCACTTGATACATTTGCTTCTAGGAAGCCATTCTTCATAGACATTTATAAATTCTAAGATCAAAGTTAGGATCATCCACCCATCTTTAGGATAGTCTTAGAATTTTGATCTGATCAAATTACTAAAGCTCTACAATCACATCCACTAGAAACTTGTTTTGAAAATTAGTGCTAATCTTGAATAAAAATTTGGAATCTATTTTATTTCAAGATTATAAAACTTCTAGTAACTATCAAATTTAACTAAAATGCCTCCAATACAAAAAGAGGTGAATGATTAGCCTTTGTACTAACATTCTGCTAAGTTGTAATTTGAATAAATTCTTGACAATGATTGGAAATACTCTACCATATTTCTTGATTTTTGTACTTAAAAGACCTTTTGAAGTTTATAAAATTGAGTTCAATTCAACTAGATGTTTAGATTGTAACTTGAATATAAGTTGAATTCATTTTCTCAAGCAAAGGCTTATAGTAATTTGTTTTTGTGTATATTCAGATTTGTATTGATTTTAATTTGTAATGCAATTAAAATATATCTTGAATTCAGTTCTCCTTATACCTTATTGCAACTTGGAATTATACTTAATTTAGTACTACTTACCATCATTTTGCTAACAACCAAGCTCGCCACTATCAGACCAAGGACGCAAGTGAAAAAAATAATTGATATTAAGATCATGGGAAAATTGTCCTTACCTATTAATTAACAAAACCCCCATAAATGAAAAATTGAAAGCTACCTCCCAAGATTCAAGAACTGTAAAATGACAGAACTAGGGGGGATACATAATAGAAGAAACAGGAACTAAAAAACTAAGTAACGATGGTTCTAACCATACCCTAAGTACATATATAAGAAATGGCTAAAAAATTAACAAGATTACTGAATGCCCTACCTAATCTAAAAAAAGAGGTTTAAATGATCTAAATTATGACCCAATTCAACAATTCAAACTTCCCTAAGATCTTTGAAGCTATGATCAACATTCTACCTTAAAAGAAACAACTTAGATAGTGTTAAGTTCCTTTCTGTACTAAATTTACGAAGATATAATTTGATAATTTTTAAATCCATAACATTAATCGTGAAAATAGGAGAAAGCAATAGATAATTGAGGAAATTCTGAATACAATCTCTACCTCTGATACAAACCATATATGGACAAAGAATCGAACATATTCCAAATAAAAAAAATGTTATATATATATGAAAAAATATGTACATAGGGATCTATATAGCAAAAAACCACTTATAAAGGGGATCGACAAAACCAAAAGGAAGGACTAAAAGGACGCCTAGAAGGCTTAGAAACCAACATTGGAGATGATAGGCAAAAAAATTTATTGTAGAGAGGGGATACCCAATTGAGCACAAAAAAAAAAAACCATCGTTAAATGGTTAGGGCTAAGCCTCCTCTTCTTTTAGCAAGCCATAATGATATCTATAGCTTTATCTAGGTCATCCGCCTTGGAGCCTAGAGGGAAAACAAATGCCAGTTGCTCTTTGCTAGATTTTAACATATTGGGCAAAATGAATTCCAAACTGACAAGATCATCTAAAGATAATCCTAGCTCAATGTAGACCTCAAACACTTGGAGGAAATGGAGCAACCACTTCTTACCTTGGTCTTCTATAATTCCCTTCCAACAAAGCAAGAAATTAATGCTTTCCTCCATTTTTGGCCAAGTCGAGAAGAAATGGATGTTATCCCCAATATACAGAGATGACATCCTAGCTACAATGGCATGCCTGAGAATGCCCAAGGGATGAGGCATATAAACTTCTGGAAGTAAAATTTTTAGTGTCTCTTTCAAAGAAAAAGGCTCTTATACCAATTATTGGAACTACAATAGGAAAGGTAAACTTTGGGAGGCGGGGCGGGGGGGGGGGGGGGGGGGTGGTGAATCATTAGTTTGAATTTTGACCAATAAAACTTTCACCACACATCCATCTCATACATTCACTAAGTAAATTGAAATACCATGTAAAGGATATACATCTAAATCATGCAATCAAGTAAACATTCACACATGTATGACACTAGAAATGATTACCCAGAAGCCCTCCAATGAGAAAGTAAAACTGGGGTGGGAATGACACCCACAAATCTTCACTGCTGCAGTAATAAAGTGTAAGTTTTGATCACGAGACATGATCTACCTTGTGAAAGGTATGCCCTATTAAAGGCTTACAAAGACTATTAGGTCTTACCCTATTAAAGGATTTTAATACCCTGGTAGAAGTGTGCCTTGCTAAAGGACTTCAACTCACAATTAAGTAAGCACCTTGTTAGAGGATTTCAAAAACCCTATTAGGACTACTCTATTAAGAGATTTAACTGATTCACCTGCTAGAATGATTCAACAATGATCCTACTATTAACACTTGGTTGCTTGATGATAGATCACCTCTAAACTGATGTATTCTCTATCCTTGATCAAATGTCTCTTTTCTATATGCCCTCCTCTTCCTCTATTCTCCTTTAATTGATTCTACAATACAATCTTAGATCATAACTCCTTAGTCACTATGAATTCTCTATTTGCACATGCAAACTTCTCTCTTCGCTCCTTCATACACCTTTATGCACTCTAGATAGTTTAGGGTTTTTCCTCCTTAAGAAGACTTAGGTGACTTAGGGTTAGGTATGAATCAACGGTTGTGATTCATTCATTTTGTTGCTTAAACCTTCCCCTTTTCGGATTGGATACATGTAATTGCATTGGGAATCCAACTCAAGATTCATCCTTATCTCCAAAATATCGTAATTCATCTTTAAGTTGGCTCAAAAATGGTTTACATAGTTGTTTGTGCCATTACAAACAACTGTAACAAACTATGTCACTTGACATTTGAAGTCTCTAATGCTCGGCATTTACTATCTTCTATACCATGACTCGACATTTGTATCACTTGGCCTATTCTACTTGGTCGACTCCTATACCACTCAAGATACATTATCTGATCAACACTTGAGGGACTCGGCACATGAGTGGCTCAACACTCACTGTGGACTTAACATGCTTTATAATATACATGTTGTGCTTGACATGTACTACTTGTTTAGTACGAACAAAGTAAATGACATAAGTGTGTAGACACTGACTTGTGAAAAACAATTTGAGATCAACACTATCTTCATCAGACTTTATTGTGGATGCAATCTATTCATCGATCCTGATTAGTTTCTTTGCATATATCATTTTACTCAAAAAAAACCTCTTGCCTTCTGATGATCCCCTCTGCCTCTACATGATTTATGTCAGGCACTATCAATTTTTGGTTTGTCTTCCCCCTCTTACCCCTCCTAGTTATTACTTGTTTCCATCCTTTTTCTTCCTTGTTGGTTATGTTCAATTTTCCTTGCATTTTGATAATCTCTCTATGTCTAGCTTCATCCAACTTGATTATGGTGTTGAAAGCATTCCATTTCTCAAGATTACTTTCCTCCTTTTTATTTGATAAAACACCATATTTGTTTCTAGTAGGAAGATATGAGCACTTCTCCCGATCATTTCGATGATCGTCAGGGAGAAACGAAGGATTATGGGATCTAAATTTTGCCTTGCTAGGGTAGAAACTTTTCACTTTTCACTTCTTATCGGGTTTGGCTACTTTTTTTGTGGTTACTACTTTTTTTGCACTCTCTACTTTTGTCACCATTTTTCAAATCTTTAATTTAAAAAAAAGGATTTTTAAGATGAATTTTATATAATTTATTATTTTTTCTTTATTTTTCATAAAAATAATATTTTGTGAGCAAATTAAAAAATTGGGTGATGAAATATTTTTTTAGGTTTCTCTTGATGTCTGTAGCCTATAGTAACAAATTTTTCTTTTTTGTTAATTTGCAATAATTTAAATTTTTTCATAATTTTTCATAAAAATATTTTTTTGTTACAAAATAAAAGAGTCAGATGATGATTTTTTTGTGGGTTGTTGTTGCCATCTGTAGTCTATAATAATTTGTTTTAGAAGTTTTAGATCAATTTGAGATAATTTATATTTTTTACATGATTCTTCATAAAAAATAATTTTTCAGAGCAAATAAAATTGTTTAATGATTTATTTTTTTGCAGGTTGGTATTGATGTTGGTAGACTACAATAAAAAAATAAGAGTTTAAAGATAAATTTATGTTAATTTATATATTTTTAATGATTTTTCATAAAAAAATATTTTGGGAAAAAATTAAGTAATTGGCTAATGGATTTTTTTTTGCAGGTTGATGTAATTGTTGACAACCTACTGTAAAAAAAATTAGATATTTGGGATCAATATTTTGCAATTTATACTTTTTCATGAATTTTCAAAAAGAAAAATCTTTTGGAAGCAAATAAAGGCATTGCTAGATGAAATTTATTTTCTAGTTTTATGATGCTATAAGGAGGCTGCAATAAAAAAATCAGATCTAAAAAAAACATTTAGGAGTTAAATTTTTAAATCTTAAAATTTAACTTACATTTTATTTTGGGCACTAAAAAGAACAATGCATGTTGTCACATTAACACAATCTTGAATAATTAAGGGAATGAACCGAACATTTTTTTTTTTTGATTTGAGTCTAATTTGAAGTCACACAATCTTGAATGTAGAAAGTTACAAAGAACATTGTAAATTGCACACTTCAATTTGGGCTTGAAAAATGAATGCACAGCTCTTGAATGACTAAGGTCAACATGCTCTCATTCCCTTCTCTTTCCAACTTTCATGATTTGATTTATTAAGTTGACCCATTTGAATAATTTATTAAGTTGATGATCAATTTACTAAGTTGACCATACACATTTTCAAGTTGGAAAAATGAATACCATATCTTGATCACGTGTGTAGATTCTATCATAGATAACCAACTTAAAATATTCAATTTGGAAAGAACAAACTTCTTGTTGTGTTTCTAATATAACACTTCTATGGTTTCATTTGATTTCTTGCATCTTAGAATCCTAGTTAATTAAGCAACTTGTGTACAAAATTTTTTTAGCAAAGATCATTCGCAACAACCCTATGAGAACTTCTAGAGAGGCATGTCCATTGGGAAGTGCCACCCCATCAGAGAATTACCTCACATAGGTAAATTCCTTGACTAACATAGAGATAAGGCATTGAAATAAATTCTCCCTTTATATCCAAGCAAGTTTGAACAATGCATTTTTGATGGTACTTTGATGTAGGAAAAATTTACTACGATTTCAACATGGTTAGAATAAACTCTTAAGTGGGTCACGTGCATAACAATCGTTTGTGAGGACTCCAAAAATCTAATAAAAAACCTGCTTGGTAGCTACCTTTTCAGCCGTAGTTTAAAAAGCCAATTTGACCTTTGGAATAATGTTTTTTTAAAGTCCTTGTATTGTGATTTTACCTCATGGAAACCTTTGAACATACACATTTATTTTCCACAAATTCTTTTCTTGTTTAGAACACATATTTGTCTCTCTTAAATTTATTTATTTATTTTTTTTGGAAAAAGGAGGGCTAAAAATTTATTCAATGAAAACCAAGTTATAGAACAAAGTCCATGGGCCGAAAACAACACTACATGCTCCTATCTTCTAGTAACAACTTCTTAGTGATCTCACAATACTCAGAAGATAACTCATCCCTACCACTAATATCTCAATTACCCACATTCTCTAAAGCCCACTTTGCCAAACAATTCGCCACTCTATTCCATTCACGAGGGATTTGACGAAAGGAAATAGAGGTCCAAGGAACTACAAAGACTAAGAATTTTTCTGGCCAAAGAGGCAAGTTACCACCCAACATCCTCCAACCTTTGGTTATTCAACATATGCACCACAATCTGAGAGTCAGATTCATAGATGATCTTCTTCCACCCTAAAGAGCATCCACATTCAAAAACCACCTTAATAGCTAGGGCCTCCATTAGATTATTAGAATGTTGACCCTTATAAATAGAAAAGAGAAAAACCTCACCACCATCATTGTTTCTACCAATAGCCCCAATACCAACATGACTAGTGTTCCCTTGAGAAGAACCATCCGTATTGATCTTCAAGATCCTAGTCAAGGGAGGAGACCACCTCCCATCCTGATAAATCTGCTGCTTAACATGGCTAGGTCTTTTTCCAAGAGTGCATCCCCAACTGTTATCCCCCAGGTTCAAATTCCTCACAATAAATTGATCACCAGGATCTATAGTAACAAACATATCAAAATTTGCATAAATAGTCTCCTAGAGCCTATTAAGAATCATCTTCCATAGTTGAAGGATTCTTGATTTGGAATCAAAAAAAAATTTGCGGTTCCTTTCCAGCTAAAGATTCTAGAGAATGAAGATTGGTCCTACCATCTAGGCAATCTACAAGAAAAAAGTCATCGCTGGAGGTCTGTCCAAGCTTTCCCAAAAAATCAATAAGAGAGGTAGCATGAATACAGCCATGACACCAAGCCTCCCACCATCTATGCCATATCTCTCTCGAAAAAGGGAAAAGAAAAAACAAGTGGGAAGTACACTCCTCATTGTGCAAACAAAGGAAGAAATTGAAGGTCCCTGAAAGCCTCGTTTGTGAAGATTCTCCCAAGTGAGGCATTTCTTATAAGCCAATAGCCATAAGAAAAAATTACATTTGGGCAAAGAAAAGTTGTTCCAAACCTTCTTCCACTAGTGCACTTCAGCCAGACCATGTAAGTTCCTATCAAGTATAGCATAGCCTTGAGCCATAGTAAATTTACCTTTTGGGCTAGGACTCCAAGACAAACTATCCCTCCCATTAAGGGAGCTACAAAATTTATTCTCCAAAGCTTTAGAAAGAAGGGAACGATCCTCATTAGAGCCACCAATAGGCCACTCTTGAGAATCTTTCCAGGAAGTCACCTAAACCTGACCTAGGCATTTGACAGTCTTAAAATGCTCCCCCTTAAGCCATCCAACCTTAGTAAAATTATGAAAAAGGGTAAGAAGCTGGGGAAAGCTCAAGAGAATTGACAGGTGGCCATCTGAAGAGTCCAACCAAAATAGAGCATCTAAGCCTCTGTTACAAATCTAGAAGAGGCCCTCCTTAAAAAGTTGGGCTCCCTTCTTAAGAGAATCCCAATTGCAACAACCTTTACCCACCAAAGGAAGCCATGGAACATCAAAGAAATCAACACCAAGAAAGTACTTATGGGTAAGAATCTTGGCCCAAAATTGATCCTAATTGTTGCACCATTGCCAGTACAACATGGCAGCTAAGGCCATGACAACAAGAGCCATCAGTCTAAACCCAAGGCCACTAGCATGCCTTAGCCTACATATAGACTCCCACTTGACCGGGCTCCACTTTGAGGATAGAAAGTCACTAGATCAAAGGAATTGCCAAGATAAAGCATGAAAGTTCCTCACAAAATTAGAGGGGGGAATCTGAACACAACACCTATAAATGGGGAGAGACTGCACCATAGTCTTTAGTAGAATCACTCTCCCAGCAAAAGATAACCATCTGTAAGTCCAGTGACTAACCTTACTCCTAAATTTATCCAAAATACCCTACCAGTAATCCCTCTACTTAGCACCCAAGGACAGAGGGATCTCGAGGTACATCAAAGGAAGGGAGCCAATTTGAAATCTAAGAATTCTAGCAATGTTGTTTTGAATATGTCAAGGAGTATTGAAGAAATAAATAGAAGACTTATCATCATTAATTCTTTGACTTGAGGCTTTCAAATAGGTATCCAAAGCTTTCTTGATATTCACTGCTTCACTGATTCTAGCCATGCCCATCAATTTGATATCATCAATAAAATAAAGGTGAGAATAGGAAAGACAATCATTTTTCTAGCTCCAACCTTGGATAAGACCCTTCTGCACTTGGGATTTTAGAAATCTACCAAGACCCTCTTGCATGATAAGGCATAAGTATAGATATAGAGGGTCCAATTACCAAAGTCCCTGAGAGGCACCAAACAAATCTAAAGGTTCTCCATTAATAAGAACTGAGAAGGAGGACAAGGTCACAAAGCTAAGAACCCAATCCACCCACTCCTCAACAAACCCAAAAGTCAAAAGAATTTTCTATAAGAAGTGCCAACTCACACTATTGTAAGCTTTGGCCATGTCCAATTTAATGAACATAGCTTTCTCCTTAGAATTAGCCATAGAGTGGACCGCCTCCATTGCTATCACAACCCCATCCAAAATTTGTCTTTTGTCAACAAAGTCACCCTGTTCAACAAAGATCAAAGAACCAAAGAGTGGCTTGAGTCTCTCAGTAATGAATTTGGTGATGATCTTGTAGCTAACATTACATAATGCTATAGGCCTAAATTGATCTAGCTGATTAGCCTCTTCCTTATTAGGTATGAGAGCCAAGAAGGTAGAATTCAAAGACTTTAGCATCTGTTTATTCCTATGAGATTCCTAGACCACATATAGGAGATCATACTTTATTATCTCCCAAAATTCTTGGAAAAACTCAATCAGAAAACCTTCTGGGCCAGGTGCCTTACCTTTCTTCATATTAAACACAACATTTTCCAATTTAGATAACAAGATAGGGAATAAGAGGGCCCCATTCATCTCCATAGAGACAAGGTGAGGGATACACCCCAAGATGGCCCACCCCTCAGTCCCAACAGAAAGATCCTCTTGATAAAAAAAATTAGAGAAGTAATCGATAGCTTCCCTAGAAATATCTTCACAAGAAAAGATCTGCTCTCCATCAATTGAGACAAGAGAGGGGAGAAAATTCCCTTGCCTTCATGCCTTAATAGAGTTGTGAAAGAAAGCAATGTTCCTATCCCCCTCCTGAAGCTAATCAACTCGAGATTCCTACTTCCAAAAAATATCCTCCCGAAGCTCCCATTCTTCCAGTTCCTTAAAAGCCAAGGACTTAGCTTTACTCCGCTTAGAGTTCAACCCTTGGTCACAAATTTGGTAGGTAATATTATCCAGATTGGACTAAGAAATAGTCTTCTGAGCATTTAGATTCCCAAAGCACTATTTATTCCATCTCTTAAGCCTAAACTTCATGTGTTGAAGCTTTTTACTAAACGTAAACATGGCCATACCACCAATCCAACATAAGTTCTGGTAGAGACAAGTCTCTTCAACACATCAGCTGAAATTTGAAAGAGGGATTTTTGGTGACTCTATAAGAGATGGAGAGCTTAATAAGCCAGTGGTCAAAGCCCCTCCAATCAATAATTTTGGAACTAGTGATCCACATGTTGTTCATCCAATAGTAGGAAACCAAAAATCTACCATGTCTTTCTGAGATAGCCTTGCCACCACTTCTCCAATTATTTCATGTAAAGAAACCATTGGTTGGCTTCACATCAATGAGATTCAAGGAGCCAATCATATCCCTGACTAGATTTGAAGAGGGGTCCAGCCTAGCATATCCTCCTCATTTTTCATCCAAGATAGAAACAACATTAAAATAATTAGTCATAATCCATGGGAGATATGGATCTAGGGACCAGATGAATATAATATGAACCCATAAATGGGACTTTCCTAAAAAAATAGTGGGGGCAGTCTCAAAGCTAGAGGCAACTAAAGTAATGGAAGATCGGCTAGAAACCCACCATAAGGGGGAAACTTTCCTTGGATTCCAAAAGCAAGCCATTCCCCCTAAACTATTCAAAGCACTCACCCCTTGTCAAGAGCCCTTGGGCTAGATCCACAAAGCACTACTAGCCAAACCATCCATTGAAATCTTAGTTTCCTAAATAAAGACCACATCAAGAATCTGAGTCTCAATTAGTCTTCAAAAATCCTTTTGTCTGGGGATGATGTTCAACCCCTTTACATTCCATGACAAAACAATTATTTACGGGGTTGGGAGAAATGAGAATCAATGGGTTTCACAGACCTAGACTCAACCAAAATTTCCCCCATTTTCTTCACCTTCTCTTTATTAGTCTTTCTACCACTCTTTGATGGTTTATCTAAGGTCCCCTTTTTGAAGGATTTCTATTGAATGCCTAAGATAGGAGGATCCTTAATACACTTTATAGAATCAGAGGTCCCCTTAGGTGTAAGGGAATCAGAAGCCACCAAGACTGAGCTGTTTGAACCTTGTGACCCTCGAAGGTCTCCAATATCCTGAATAAGAGGAGGCAAATCAATATCCAATTGTAAAGACTATTGGTCCCTTGGAGATAGAATTGGATCCCCCTTCTTCATATTTGCAACTAGAACCTCATGTTGACCTATGGCGCTAGAAGAGATCTCAACTAGATTACCTTCCTCTTGGACCAAGTCCCCAAGAGCATCAAACTTGTTAAAGGTTCCATCAATCTTTATGTCCACCCAAGTTCTCTTCTTACCCTTACCATTGTTGTGAGACTTAACCTAAATAAATCCCTCACTATCAACATGTTTATTAGAAGCAGTGGCCTTCCCCTTGTCCACCCTAGGGGGATCAGGGGCAGCCAAGGAGGGAGACTTATTCTTGGGGCATCTGCAATGTAAATGACCATAATCATTGAAAATTATGCATCTAAATGGAAGGGTCTCATAATCTAGCTATAGGATCCAAGAAGACGATCTCATACATATCTCCATAGAATCTAGCAATTGATTATTTAAATCAACTTCTACACAAATATGGGCAAAAGAAATTACCTTAGGATTTTGAGTTTGAGTAGCTAAGCCCATAGGTTTTCCATGAAGCAAAGAAATTTAGTGAAGAATATCTTCCCTCTAGAATTCTAAAGGAAGTTGTGGCAAGGAGACCCACATTGAAACACACGAGGGGATTTCCTTAGTAGAGATGAAACCCATGTGCCAAGGTTTGATGAAGAACCCCACCTCATTAAAGAAGTAATGGCCTCCTTCAAAAGCCTTATTTCTATCCATCATGCTTGAAAAGATAACCGGGAAGTAATTATTAGCCACTAACAAAATCTCCATATCTCCTTCTGGGTTCCACACCTAGTGTGTCCAGGATTCGAACACTGGCAAAGAAAGGCGAAGGCCCAAAAATTTGCAAATAAGACCATGATTGCACCAGTAATTGACATCTTCTAAAACTAGCACTAGCTGAATAACCAAGATTGGCCAATCCTCAGATCTTTTTAGACACTTGTTAACTTTTCTTAATTGAACCACCCCGTTTGTAGAGGAATCCCTTTTTTGAGGCAAGGGTTTTCCAGTTAGAACCTTATCATTGGCATGCACTAAAGTAGATGGCTCAACCATCTCCATATCTCCAAATTAAATCTAAGAACTGGATCTACCTCAATCCTCCATACAAAAGAACTGGGACCCAAAAAAAGTAGAGCAAGGGATGAGGTAGAAGCCCCACAATAACAAAACCCCATAGGCCCCCCATTGAGAGCACACCAAGGGCAGGCCATAGATTGAAGGCGACCACCCATGGTAGAAAAATGACAAAAAAACAATAAAAAATTGCACCTTCACCTCTCAGTAGATAGAACTCCCCCCCACAAAGAGAAAAAGGCACACCAAAGGAACTAGATATAGGCACCAATCATAGGAAGAGCTAGGGCATGCATGCCCTAGCTAGAACCAGATCCCCGCATAATGCCATCGACCTACATTCTCCTATCTCTCTCAAAGTTGCTATATCCTTTAAGAGACAGTTTGTTCACATATCTTATTTTGTTGTTAAAAAATCTTTGGGTACAAAAAAGTTGTTAGCAGGGTCATTATCAAAAACCCTAGGATTGCTTTGGTTAAATATATAAAATTGTATCATTGCTTTATCTAGTTGAAAGATTACTTGTCCTATTTATTATTGTGATTATTTATTTGTGCATAGAGAAGTCAAGTCCTCATGTCTAACCAACCAAAGCCCAAGTTTACAAAATTCAAGCTTAAACCATCCTAAGCATACAAAGAAAGAGAATCAACATGCCAAAAACTAACACCCTCCAATCCTAGACTTGCAATGAAACTAAAAATTGAAAAAGGAGTTGAAACAACATTACAAACTGAGTGAGATAACAAAGTAAACAATTTAATCCTTAGAAAAGGAGTAAACCACATACTTATTGACTATTCATCCATAAACCATCACATTTCCTTTTAGCCTCATCATAGATCTTGCACTTTGTTCCTGAGATCATCATCATTAAGTACCAAAAGGTTGTTATCTAGTCCATTCACAAAAACCCTAGGATTTGTTCCAAAGAAATTGGTTATCCAACCAAAGCTAAGGTATACTTACCACAGTCACTACCTGATCTAAAAGTTGTTATATCAAGAAAATATAAAAAGCTGAGTCCTGATTTCAAAATGATCTATACCCAAGTTCAAAAGGGTTAATCTTCAACCATCTTGACTAGATAGAGAAATACAAGTGGAATAGAAGGCATAGTTCACATGGCATAGTCTCTTATACCATAGTCAAACATCTTCACATTGTGCAAATAAAATATATCTTTAGATAGGTCTAGATAGAGCAATTTACCTTTTCTTTTCTCTCAACTTTCAATTAGTTCACCAGAAGCATCATAGATCTTTTCCTTTTTGTTTTGGAATTCAACTTAGTAGCCTAAATTGATTAACTATGCCACACTCAACAAGTTATATTTAAAACCATCAACCCAATATGTATTATCACATATGATCTTATCATTTATTATAATTGATACTTTACTTTCACATAACATGGTGCATTATTTCCAAACTTAACATTACTTCCATTATAATGCTCTAGCTTCTGGAACCTCCTTGTATCACCAGTCATATGATGTGATCAACCACTATCAATTACCCATTCATCATTCTTACTCACATGTGAAATTAATGGAGTTTTCTCATCTTCATCATAATCATCTTTCATTGCAACATAAACAACTTCTTCATCATGATCATCAAAATTACTATCAAAACCATCTTCTTCAACAATGTAACGAGATATTGTACCTTAATCTTTGTAGTATTTTTAGTCTTTGTTACCTCTATTGTCTCTCCTTCTTCTATTCTTGAAGTCTTTCATTTCCTCATCATCTCTATTAAGAAATCTTGTAACAATATGACTAACCTTGTTACATTTAAAATAGATAATAGGAAGTTTACCTTTGCATTTGCATTTTCCTCTAGGTGGTCTTTTGGACAATAATGCTTCAATCTCTTCAAGTTCATGATCAGATTCACTATCACTTTATAAATACTTTCTGTTCTTCTTTATTTTGATTCATTAATGGTGAGTTGGGCTTTAAATGAAGATTCAACACTAGCAAGTAAATAATTATCAAAATTTGACAATTCAAATGCAGTAAGTCTACTGACTAGACTATCCAATGTTAGATCATTACCAGACATACATCTCAACTTTGTATTGTAGAAACTTTAATAGAATACACATGAAGTAAAGTTGTAATACCTTTCTTATCGTAGTCTCTTCAGATATAATTCCTCCAACACCTTTGATAGAATTCACCACCTCTTTGATTCAACCACAATACTATGCAATGGTTTCACCTTCTTTCATTCTCATATCATTAAACTTGCTTCTCAAGCTTTCTGCCTTAGCTATTAATATGTTTTTGTCCCCTCCATGGATTTGTGCCAAATTGTTTGACATTTTCTTTGCAATAGTGTAATCCTCCACATCATCAAATTCAACATAACTTAGGGTTGTTGCAAGTTCAATCATTATTTAGTTGTGTTGCTACTTCTCTTTCATTTGGTTAACTGTCATAGGGCTAGATACCTCAATGTATTCATTGTCCAAGTAGTATGATGTGGAATCAACTATATGAGATAAGTGCAATCTTAGCAGTCTTTGCTATGCTGGAATGTTCTCCTTGTTCAACTTGGGTATCTCTCGCTTGTACATCTTGATCTTTAGCTTGAGTCCTTAAAAAATTCCTTAAGCACCACTTCTTTGATACCAATATTTAGAACTATTTAGAATAACTAAGAGGTGGAAGGGGTGAATTAATATCCTTAGGTCTAGATGTACCAATTTAACTTTTAATATCTTCAAAAAACTTAATCAATCTCATAAAACAACTCGGTCTATATAACATATCATTAGCAAATTAACATTATTTAACTTTCTATTCTATCTATGTGTGTTGGCTAAGATTAAAACAAACAACTATAAAAATAGCATGCATAAAGTAACACCCAGACATGTAAATGACAATTTGACACCAAGATTTAATGTGGAAACCCAATTTGGGAAAACCCACAAAATAATATGCTACCAATTTTTCACTCTCTTGAAGTGAGCTTAGTCAAAAGTCAACCCTATTAAAGGATATACAACACACTATTAAAGGATTTAATCACCTTGTTAAAAGTGGCCTTTTTAGAGGCCTTTAGATCATTCCATTAGAATGCCACCTTGATTAAAGGATTTACAAAGTGATAGTTGGGTCAACCTTGATTAAAGAATTTTGACTACCAAATGGTTAGAATGTAATAGTAGGGTTGATTTGTAAATTATAGCTCACTTTACAAATTCAGATCTCCATTAACTCATCCGCTAGTTCATTGACTGGCCTCCATTATCATCTTCATAACTAATCTTCTTGGCATCCCTTCAAGTAATTAAACTTCACTAATCTCTTCACACTTCTCCTCTGCCTCTCTATTCTTCACAGATTTCTTTTAAGATCACCAATCAACAACAAACCAACCTTAGAAAGCTTCTCTTATATCTCCTTAAATAACTAATTTTGATTTTTTTCCTCTTAAACATCACTGTAGATCTTAAAGGATTAGGTTAGATTCATTGAATGCTTCCATCATTTTTTTCCCTTCTTCTTCTAGAAACTTATGATCAAATCCTTTCCTTTGGTCACATAATAAACTCTCATTATATATTAAACATGTTAACTCATCAATCCTTATCATCCACATGCTTTGACTAATCCAACTATAACTTTTGCTATCACTCGACAACCACTATGTTCTTATATTTGGTCAACACTGTGTAGCTTGACATACACTATTTTGTTTCACTCGACATTAAATGGATCGCTTGGTCATTACTATGCTTAGTTGCTACTAATATTTCCTTCAACTTTATCAAAACAACCAACACTCAACTTATACTGTTTGTTCGGATTTTACTTAAGTTCCTTAATTTTCTACTTCACTTGCTTCATAGAACAACCAATACTTATACTTGGTCAATCTTAGAGCTTAACTTCTCATTTCAATCATACATCAATTCACTTTCTTCTTATCTTCCCATATTTAATAAAAACCATATTATCTTGCCAATGACTAACTTATCAAGTGCCCCATACTTTCCTCTATCATATTGAATATTTGAACAAGATGGGAGAGTAGAGTAGGAAGGGATGGGAGGTTTGAATTGTTTGAGCAAGAACTCCATAGGGGCACAAGGATCCTAGTCTACAAGTTTTGTGCAAGTTAATGACAATGGGAAGGGTGAGGCTAGGGAAGTTGGTGACTCACATGACCTACAGCCACACCCAGGTAAGATTCCTACTCATGTTTTGGTACATAAAGCATCTGGAGGAGGGACACCTTGAGCCCAGGGGAAATGGAATAATCTTTTCGGTGTTAACCCATAGGTATGTCATCTTTTCCTAAGATTATTGATAAAACATATAAGGAAAAAGGGGTTTTCACTGTTGAGGTTCCCTCTAAAATCATAGACCATAACATTTTGGGAATGGTGGTTAACCTGGTGGGAAAATTCATTTGCCCCTAACTTAAGATAGATATGGTGAGGGCTTAAGATAGATATGGTGAGGGCCTTTGCTAGAAACAAATGGGAATTGAAAGGGCAGGTTGAAGTTATGACTATGGCTAAAAGGTTTTTTTCCTTTGAGTTCTCTTGTCAAGAGGATTACTCTAGGGTTCTCTATGCGGGGAATTGGACAATGGGTAAATATACTCTTATCCTTCAAAAATGGACTTCCAATCTAGATTTGAACAATGATTTTCTTACCTAGGCTCCAATTTGGATAAAGCTTCCAGAGCTTCCCCTAGAATATTGGCATGAAGATATTTTGGTTGGCATTGCCAACTCTTTTGGTGAATGTTTGTCCATAGATCCAGTCATAGAAACCAAGAAGAGATTAATGTATGCTAGGATATGTATGGGGGTGGTTGAAGGACATGATATACCTTAGGTGATTGAGTTTCAGTCTTGTCTAGGTAAAAGAATTTAGTAGATTGACTAACTCAATTCCTTTTGCTTGTTTCCACTATAAAAAGGCTGGACATAAAGCTAAGGCATGCCTAGTTTTCAAAGACAAAGAAAAGAACTAAAAATCAAATCTCAAAAAGGGAAAAAAAAAACCAAATGGTTTTAGTTGAGGCACCCAAAAAGATATGGAAGGAAAATACCTCACATGAAAAGGACCAAGGGAGAAAGGATTCCGTGCCCCCACCTAAGGAACCCAACACATTGGATGCAAATGCAAAAACTAGGGATATTGCATCTATGAAGGAATCATAGCTTATTGTCTCTTTGGGGGATAATAATAAGATCTTGAAAGACTTTGAACCAAAGTACAACAACAATGTGGAGGAAAATTTAGGAAAGGTTCTTCCTGGAAATATATCCTTAATTAAAGGAGGACAAAGTAGGAATGGAGGTAGCTAGTGTCACTAAGAATCCAATTGTTATAGAAACCATAGACTCTTTTGATGGGGCTCTTGTGGAAGGGGAGAATAAATCATCTTAGGGTAATGGGTTCTCTCCATCATTAGTAAGTAGATTCCTAGACAAGGTCTTAGATGCTTCACCCAAGAACTTATCTCATTTGGAATCACTCTTTGATAGTTGCAAGGACTCTAAGGAGAACCCTTGGATCCAAGTTACCCATAAGAAAAATAAAAATGGTAGAGAACTATAATCGATCTCACTAGCAACAAAAAGGAGTAGGGTCAAAGGGGATACTGGAGGGTCTTCAAGTAACCCAGTCAGTAGGAGCTTGAAACAAATTAGAAAGGAAGAAACAAGGAGGAATATTTTGGATGGATCTCAAAAGACCATCCAGGAAGCTTGCCAAAAATTCAAAATATGAATATTATATCTTGGAACATTCATAGACTCAATGGAATCCACAAACAAGAAATTATTAGGAATACGATTAGGGATCATAGACTAGATCTTTTTTTAATTCAGGAAACTAAAATGAAGAAGGAAAAAGTTGAGAAGATATCCTTTGGTAAAGGTTGGAGAAACTTAGCCACTAACTAGGATGGGGAGTTTGGTGTTCTTCTCACAAATGGAAAGATTCCTTGGATGCTAATATCATTTTTGATGAAGATTATATCTTACTCATGTACTTTTTTTATCCCAAGACTTTAGAGAGATGGTTTCTTCTTAATCTATATGCCCCTAATACTAGAATGGCAGGAGAAACTTTTGACATAAATTTTGAACTTAGTTTCTTTTTTTGGAGGGTCTATGGGTATTATTATGGGAGATTTTAACACCCCCCTTTTGGCTATTGAGAAGCAAGGAGGTCTTTTTCCTGATGTGGATAGTAGGCAACATTTAGCTGATCTAGTAAGGGACTTAGCTCTTATGGATGTGGATCTTGGTGGACGCAAGTTCACATGGTCCAATAGGAGAATTGGCTTAGATTGTATTTAGGTGAGACTAGATAGAGCTCTCTTAAATTAAATTGGATGTGTCAGTTTCATTGCAAGCTTTCCTCACTGGTTTGGCTCAATTTAGATCACTCCCCAATCCCTCTCTCTCTCTCTCTCTCTCTCTCTCTCTATTGATAGATTTAATAGAAGGAAAGCTTGCCCTTTCATATTTGAGAAGATGTGGTCGGTGCACGCTGGCCTATATGATATAATCAAGGGGTTGTGGAGGATATAGGCTAATGGAACAATCATGTACAAGGTGACAAAAGGACTAAGTTTCACTAAATCTAAAATCAAAATATGGAACAAAAGTGACTTTGGAAATATATCCAAACCAAAGAAAGGGTTATGAATGTAGGGCCCATTTGTCATTGCACCAAAAGCCATGATTGTTAGTGAACATGGAACACCACATAATTAACCACCTATGGGCAGGGGAGTGCATCGCATCACCCAACAATCTCCCCCTCAATGTGCATACTAGGTGTTTACGCAGGTTGGGAAGGCACCAAGGAGATTTGAACCCATGACCAGGCCAAAACCAAGCTTTGATACCAATTGTAGGGCCCATTTGTCGTTGCACCAAAAGCCATGACTGTTAGTGAACATGGAACGCCACATAATTAACCACTTGTGGGCAGGGGAGTGCATTGCATCACCCAAAAATGAAGGAACTTGCGAAGGTATAGGAAGAGATCCAGACATGGGGGTATAATGAAATTAAGATGAATACAGAGAAGGATATCCTTGCTAATCTTCACAATATTGTTGGAAAGGAGGAAATGTTTTGGAGACAAAGGTCATGGTCAATATGGCTCAAAGAAGGGGATAAAAAGTCAAGGTTCTTTCACCTTTCCACTATGAAACATAAGGTGGCCAATAGGATCAGTCATATTAAAAAGGGAGGCAATTTGATAAGGGAAGATAATGAGATAGCTGAGGAGGCTATTAGTTATTTTTCCTCTATTCTTACTAAAGATCTCAATTTGGTTGAAGAGGATCAAATATTATCATTGATACTATCCCTTCTATTATTAATAAGGCTCAGAATAGGGCCTTACTCACCATTCCCAAAATGGAGGAAATTAAAGAGGAAATTTTTGCTTTGCCTGCTATAAAGGCCCCTAGTCTTGATGTATTTTCCACCTTTTTCTTCTAGATCTATTGGCATATTATCCCTATGACCTGGTCAAAGCTATCCAAGAATTCTTTGGTGTTAGGAATCTGCTTAAAGAAATTAATGCTACTTTTTTGGTCTTCATTCCAAAAGTCACAAGGGCTAATTATTTTGGATATTTTAGGCCTATTAGCCTTTGTAATTCCCTCTACAAGATTTTTTGCTAAAGTCTTAACCAATAGAGTTATCAAATTACTTCTTAGGATTATTGCTCCGTAACAATTTGGGTTTGTGACTAGTAGACTAATTTTTGACTCTATCATGGAGGTCCATGAAGTTATTCATTCTCTAGAAGTTGTTAAATAGGAGGGCTTCCTACTTAAACTTGATCTTTCTAAAGCTTATGATAGGGTGGATTGGGGATTTTTGGATAGGGTGCTTGAAGCTTTTGGTTTCAATTCCAGAGTGAGAAAGTTAATTTCTCAATCGATCTCCTCCCCTACCTTTGTAGTTATTGTTAATGGAACCCCTTTGGATTTTTTCAAATCTTCTAGAGGTCTTTGCTAGGGGGATCCTTTATCTCCTATTCTTTTCATCATCCTTGCTGAAGGTCTAGGCAAACTTATTAATTCCAAAAGAAGTAGGGGGGACTTGGTGGGACTGAAACCTTTTTTAGGTCCTCTGGTCTTTACTCATCAACAATTTATGAATGATAAGATTTTGGAAGGTGAGGCCTTAGTTAGAGAATCTCATAATGTCAAAGGGATCCTCAACACCTATACCATGGCCTCTAGTTAGCTCATTAACTAGGATAATAGCTCAATTTTTTTCTTTAATACTCCCCCTGGTAGATAGAGGAAAATTGCTAGCATCTTGGGCTATAATATTGGGACTCTTCCCTTCATTTACTTAGGCCTTCCTCTGGGTACCAAACTGCCTGACTAGTTTTGGGACAATCTCATTGATAGGTTTAATAGAAAACTAGTAGGTTAGAAAGGTGTTACTCTTACCTAGGCTGGTAAAGTTTTATTGATCAAGTCTACCCTCCAAAACCTCCCTACTTATGCTCTCAATCTCTTTATTATCCCTCCCAAGGTTGCTAAGCATTTGGAGGACATTCAGAGGAAATTTATGTGGTTTTGATCCAATGAGAACACAAAATACCCTCTGGTGGCTTGGGAGAATATATGTAGACCCAAGTATAAAGGGAGCCTAGGGATTAGAAAGTTGAAATAGATTAATAGTGCTCTCCAAGCAAAAAAAATCCAAAGAATCTTCAATTCTAAAGGGGAATGGAGAGATATTATGGAGTTGAAGTATTTGACAAATCTTAGTGTCAAATAATTCATTAACAGAATTGCTGATCCTAGGGGTTCTATTATTTGGAATGACATTCTAAGGAATAAGAGTTTTGCCTTCAAAAAAGCTAAATGGAAACTAGGCAATGGAGAAGATGTCAACTTTTGGCATGATGACTAGCTCAATGTTGGACCTATCTAGGAAATTGAACCTTTCAGCAAAAGGGCTAATGTTTGCATTGATAGATTTGGGAGTAGGGTAAGTGACTATAGGAATCACAATGAATGGATTGACTTGGTTGAGATATCCTTGGATCTCAAGGTACTCATGGACTTGATTAGACATATTCCCTTATCTCACAAGAAAGACACCATTATCTAGGGAGAGACTACTAATGACATTTACACTGTGTCCTTTGGCTATGAGAATCTTCAAAATTTTGGTCCTCCCCTTGTGTGGCCCAAAGCCTGATTCTCGAGGCTCACTCCAAAAATCAACATCTTCTTCAGAATTATGCTTCAAAATTTTATCTTAATAGTGGATAACCTCACAAAGAGGGGAAATATGATGCCTAACAGAGGCATTTTTTGCAAAAATCAATGTGAGAGTGTTGATCACCTTTTCATCCACTGCCCTTTCATTCACATTATATGGTCTCTTTTCCTATCTTTTTTAACATATCTTGGTGTTTTCCTTCCAACATCCTTGATGTGTTTGAGTATTGGATCCATGGTAGATTTGGGAGAGATGATAGGGTTTTGTGGAATTGGACCTTACCCCATGTTTGTTGGGAGGTCTAGAAAGAGAGTAACAATAGAATTTTTAGGGACAAGGAAACCCAGGCTGAGGTTGTTTTCCACAAATTCTTTAATTCTCTGATGGAGAATTATTCTACTATCAAAGGTCCTATCCCCTCTATTGGCACCAATGAAAATAAGAAAAGTAAGAGGGAGGGGTGTATATGGTTGATGCTGCATAAGAGATGGTGTAAAGCTAACTTTGATGGGGTGGCTAAAGGAAACCCATGAAAGGCTGGAGTGGGTGGTGTTATTAGAAACATCTTCGGTAAAGGTATTGCTATGGTGGTTGCTCCCCTTGGAAGTCAAACCAACCATTATGCAGAGGCTATAGTGGCTCATTATATCATTAAACTAGATAAAGATATGGATGTGAAAAAACTATGGCTAGAAGGTGATTTGAAAAACATTATAGATTACCTTAAGGAGAAGAATAAAGCTACCTGGACAATAGAGAACATTATAGAAGATTGTATTCTTCTCCTCAAGTCTTTTGAAGTAATTTATGTGGCACATTAGTATCGTGAGGCCAACCAAGTGGCAGATAGCTTGGCTAATTAGACCATCAAGTACAATGGGATGACCAATTGGATAGAAGACAATAATCTCCCATCAAAAATTAAAGATATGATTGAATAGGAAAGGATCCTAGGAAGATTGGGAATAATTAAAAATCATTATGATAGATAATACAACTTGGAGGAGGGTCAAAAATTTGATGTATAAATTTATTATGATAGTTAGTGCTTTATGGGAAATGTGCAGAAATGAGATGTGAAAGTACAATATCACTCATACTTCTCACATCAATCATCTCTATCCTCTTAGTTCAATGATATATTTTAGATTATTGAACAATAAAAATGATAATAGGCTTAAGAAAATGAGAAGAAGCTCTTTTACTCTGAGGGGTTTTGATATTGGGTTTTAGGCTAGCAACAAGGGCAAGATGGTTGGGGAAAGGCACAGAAGGGAACTAGAGGATGAAGCCCAGAAATGGCATAGGAGGTCAAAGGTTTGGGAAATTTTGAAAAAAGGAATCTCACAACTTTTATAGAAAGGCTTCATGGTTAGAAGCCCTCAGTCACCAAGGCTATTGTGAAAAGCTGGAATGAAGACATCATGAAAATTGATAGAGTTAAGTTTATTGTGATGGAGGATGTTATTTTTTTAGTCACTGGTATTCCCATCATGGGAAGAAATTTTATAGAGACCAAAAAATCTTGAGCCAAATAGTGGTGGAATTTACTAAGGATCAAGAGGAGAAGAAAGCTCTTGTGAAGAGAGGTACCCATTATCTCCCAAGTTCCATAAAGTGGCTATGGAGGTTTTTTTAAAGGGCTATTATCAAGTATATTACCCTTGATACTAGATTTGATCGGCTATGCACTTACCACTTTGTGATTTTAAATCACTTCAGGTATGGGGCCAAATTTTCTATCCCCTTTTATCTTTACTCTTCAATGAATGAGAATATAAATGCATATTAGGAGAAGCACACTAGAAATCCTATGGTCCATGAGGGGCTTTTACTTTTAATTTATAATTTCTTAAAAGCTAGGACAATTGGAAAAAAAATTAAACATGAAAAGGATGGAAAGAAGGATAGAGAGGACTCAGAAGAGTCAGAAGATAACTATTTTCAATCGGACACTAAAGATAGTCAAGAAATGCACATTGAATTGGATAATGATGATACTCCATAGAGAGGCTCTGGCAAACACAACACCAAATAGGAAAATAAAATAGATACCACTCCTCAACCCAATTATGACCTTGATTCCTCCTCTAATAGGGAGTATAATGAAGGGGCTAAAGGAATGGACATAGGGGAAGAAAGTGATGAAGGTGAAAAGGAGAATAAAGAAGAGGAGGGTTTGGAAGGGAAAAAGGGAAAGAAAATCATCACTATAAAAATGCCAAAAAATAGAGAGGATTTTAAAAATACTATCAAGGGTCAAAAAAGGAAGTAGCTTGAATCCAAGAAGGAGAAAAAAGGTGTTGAGGGGGATGTGTTAGAAGGTAGTGAGAGGGATGATCAAAATCAAGGCTTTGAAGATTTTCACACCAGCTGATACAAGTGCTTGATTACTAACAAAGACAGTAAGGTGGTATGGAGAAATTTTGACACAACCTCAACCAAGATGGGGTTAAATAGAGAACTAATTATAAATCAAGTTAAAGAGGATGATGAAGGAAACATTCTAATGGAGCAATTAATTGATCTAGTCCTAATTATTTTTAGTGACACTACTAAATGGATCTTCCATGAACTCTAAGACCTAAAGTACAAGATGTATAGCCTTGAAAGAGAAAACTACAGCTTGAAGAATAGAATCATTAAAGAAGAAAAGAAAAAGGATGACAAGGTGTAGGAAGTCACAAAAATGTTTGAAATTATGGAAAGTTCCATGAGGATTAATATGGAACAAAGATACAACATCCTTAAGGAAGCCAATTTAAACCCCAAGATCCTTAACAACAATATGGAGGACCAAAGAACTAGCAAGGATGATTATTTGATCTCCCACAAAACCAAGGAAATACCCCAGAGGATTTCTCTAGGAAGTGCACAAGATCCAGCATGAGGAAGAAGGAGACTCCAAATCTTGATAAAGAGCATTTAGAAATGGAGGCAACAA
Organism: Cupressus sempervirens; assembly: GCA_028749045.1. NCBI lineage: Eukaryota > Viridiplantae > Streptophyta > Pinopsida > Cupressales > Cupressaceae > Cupressus > Cupressus sempervirens. Next base: position 773,048,342 of record CM053789.1, read on the forward strand.
AAAAACTTTCAAAGCTCAAAATTAATATAGCTAAAATGTTAAGAGAGATTTCTTAAGCACCCTAGCTTTTTTTGGGGTGGCCTGGCTTTTTGTCCTTTCTCTGTGGATTTCCATTGGCTCCTATCTTTTTGTAGGGAGATGTTTCTTTGGTTTTCTTTTAGTTACTATTGCTACTTTAAGCGATCTTTTATGATTGTTCCTTTTTTTGTATGGGTTTTAGGGCCCTATTAAATCATGTTTTCCTTAATAAAAAACTTATCAAGTGCCCATTGTATTTCCATGATACTTCTCTTTCTCAACAACATCAGTAGCTAACCTTACTATCTCCTCTTTTCAAATCCTCTTCATTAATCAAATAATATGTCACTCTACACTATTAGTAAATGTCTTCTCTAGTGGGTTTGACATCAATGACAACATAATAACTGTCCCAATTGTAGTTTCCAATAGAAGTTAGTGATAAATCCTTTCCATTTTCCATGCCCATCATTCCTTTGATATCTCCTCCAGCTATCATCCTCCTTTCATCTACCTCACTTATAGATACCCTTCCATCTCCTACCATCATTGAAACTTTCCCATCTATTTAATCCCTCCAATTCCCATCCACATCTCCTCCTCCTAACATTAGCCAAACCTCATCTAATAAACATCACAAGTCCATCCTCTATCTACCCATCCCCATTGAAGAAACTACTATCCTCCCATTAATTTAATATAAATATTTCACTCATATGTATCCTATCACACCATCCACTCACAACCAATCATGCCAATATCTTATCCAAAAGCATGTTAAAATATCTATTGGCATAAATTACAATCCTACCAATCTACCTACCCCATCTCAAGATCCTCCCATACTACTTATTCCCCTACATGATCTATTTTTACTATCCACTCCATCTCAAGAGAATTTACCATCTCCTCTATATCAAGATCCTATGCTTTTATCTACCACTCCACTTCCACATCCTATTGTTTCATTGATCCCTTTAAGTTAAGATCCATTTCCATACACCTAATCAAATAAAAATAATAAAACCCCATCCCCTTGGCTTCATGATCCTAGATCACTTGTAAACCATGGTAATATGTCTAAAGAAGAAGAAATAACTATCATAACCAAACCTTATAGCCCCCCACCTAGTAATGGACTCACATCTCACGTTCCAAATTATGACTATCATACAGAAAAAAAGAAATAAACATATATCTCTAGATGTTGGGATCCCTTCTATCCTTTCATGGTCCCAATTCCTTCCATCTTCACCCAAAAGTTCTCATCCATCTTATTCTAGATCTATTTTTGGCCCTTATCCTACTACTTCTTTCCATTCACCCATTTTGGGTCACTAGATTCCTTATCTAAATCCTTCACCTTTTCCATCTATTTTGGGTCCTTATATACCTAATCTGAATCCTTTATCTCCTCCATCTATTTTGGTTCCAACTCCTTCCTTGCTTCCATCTATTTTAGGTCCTTATCCTTCATTCCTTCTATCCATTTTGGGAAATTACATGCATCCATATCCTGTATTCCAATCCATTACTACATCTCCTCAAACCCATAAGTTAGATCATTAAAGGAAATGATCCTTGAATTCCTTCCAATCATAACCCTTCTATCACTCTATCCATAATATATCCAGATCCTCCATGCTCTTGTTACCATACCATGGCTAATGTAAGAAAATTAGATATGAAAATTAAAATAGATAAATCCAAAAATCCAAAAAAATTGAAGTATCAAAATGCCCTACCTAAAATACATGTTCAAGAAGAGAAAAATATGATTGAAAAGAAATAAATATTTAAAAGGCCACAAAGGCCCGAAATGAAAAAGTCTATTATCATGTGGATACACAAGATACTCATAAAAAGAAATGCATCTCAAAGAAAAATCTCAATTGGCATCCACTCCCACTACTCAAAAATCCCCATTTGTTCATTATTTATCCAAATCTCCATTTACACATCCTTCATCCCTCCAATTCATTGTCAATCCTCCATCTTCCAAATTTACATTTGGTCATTATATTCCTCCTACTCCATTTTCTCCTTAATCTTGTTGAACATCATCTTTCCCACTACTTCACCATCCTTCAAGGTGTGTGCGAACAATGATCTTTCTAATTCCTGCATCCATTTATCCAAAAGTCTAACATCTGCCCATCCATTAGCTTCCAACTCCCACCCACCATTCCACTCATTTAATCCAATATTTTTCATACTTCCTTATCCACCCATCCTACCAAAATCTACGAGTACATATTCAACACTAAAAAGAAAAAAAGGAAAAAAGAAAAAAAGGAAAAAAGGAAAAAAGAAAATGTCAAAATAAAAAAAATTTCAATCCTGAAAACTTGGCAAACAAGAACCTTGGATAAAATACCATGATGAAAAATTGACAAACAAGTATCATGCGTAATCCTTCCATCCAATTTTTTTGCATACTTGCGGCCAAGTTCTTATACCCACCATGCCCATCCCATGTTCCTACCATACCCACCACATCTCATCCATTTCATCTCCTCCATCCTCAAGATTTTGATAAAAATAAAATAAAATAAAAGCCACCACAATACATACATGCATTTGGTCACCTTTTAACACTCATTCTCCAATCATAATGTATGTATGCCTATCCTTTATCTACCCATTCTTTCTTCCATGTAATCCATCCTCCTCCTTTCCTTAATTTAGCTCCATCCAACCATTTTAGTTATCCTCTATCTACCTCCCTCATATTGTTATTTCCCTATCTTCCATCCTATCATACCCCTCTTAAGTCCTCCTCATGCATGTCATTTTATAATTGGGACTAATGTATTCCTTGGAGACCCTATCCTATCCAACTTCCATCTCCCTATTGTTGTTCCATTTCCATCTTCATCTTCTAATTCCTATCTCCCCACCATCCATATCCATGTTGTTGTTCCATTTTCATCTTCATCTTCCAATCCCTATCTTCCCACCTTGAATTTCTTTGTTTTTGTTCCATTTCCATCTTCATTTGACAATCCCTATCTTCCCACATTCATATGGCCAAATATTCCTATTCACCATACCTTATTCTTCCATCCTTGTGCCTCCCAATATTTCTTCCATATTTTGATCACCTAACATATCCCTTGTCATTGGTATCTTTCTCTATTATATCCCTATGCAACCCAATTCCATCCATTCATATCCTAAAGCTCCTAGCAATCTACCATCACATTCTCGATCCCATTCTTCCCTTCTAGCTATCTAAAATTGTGCATCAATAAACCCATCTACTCATACCCCTAGCCTTGTTACAAGACTTGATCAAAATACAATCATCATAATTGGGATGAATTCTTCACAATCCTTGCCTTATTTTGAGGTATATTATTCCCATTATCTACATCACCCTATCCACCATTATCCCATCTTGTCTTTTTAACTTGTTTGGGACACCATCATGCATTTCTTTGCACCATTGAAAATCCATCCCATTCAACCTTACACCCATATAAATATCCCTTGTAAATATCTCATCTAGTTTCATTATACATACCATCCCCCATATCAGTACCCAGTCATCATATCATTAGTCTTTAGCCCAATCATATAGTATATAGACCATTTTGTGTTAGTCCAATTTGATCATTAAGCCCTTTACCTCTCATTGCTCCAAGATTCAGAAAGTCCTTCTGCAAGATCCTTTGTCACTATAATATTGTACTTAGAATGTCTAGTTGCTATTGAGTCTAGGTGCTAGGTGCTACCAATAAGTCCTTACAGAATACATATTTTTGCTTGTTTGGCTTGGGTCAGTTAGTATCCATTCCTACTGATCTCTTTGGCACACACTTAATCTTTGTTGATTTACTCTTTCTTTCAATGTTGGATTTCAATTTTGGTTCTTGATTATCTTTCCTAAGAAATTTGGTTATCCACTCCTCAAAGTCTCCATGATCATTCATATAATGGTGTGCTACAAATGGGGAAATCAAAGTGTAAAGTATTGATCTGTCTTCCATTGGTCCCCTTATTTAATTAAATTGCATGTACCATATATTCCTATTTTATTTTGTTATTTATTTATTTACTTAAATCCCATGCACCAAATATTCCTCTTTGAATTAAATAATTTATTTATTTAATTAAAATCCATACACCAAATATTCACTTTTTAATCCAATAATTTATTTATTTAATTAAAATCCCTTCATCAATATTTTATCTAACAAATCCATCCACTATCCACATCATCTAGTCAACTAAGCCAACTCACCCACCTTAATTGAGACACATCACCCCTAATCCATGTCTAAAATCCCTCTCTAGATCAGTTGCATAAATCAAGGCACAATTTACTCATCCAGACTCAAGCCCAAGTCCACTCTCTATGCCACATCTCCCTCTTCCACCCCTAAATATCAAAGTATATCTCCTCCACTGGTAACAATCAACTCAGGCCTATCTCACACCTCATTCAGTTAACTATCTATCAAGAATTCTTATCTCCTCATCACCCTATTTCTTATAAATTGAACCATTTTCTCCTCACAAATCATCCAACTTATGATTAGAGTTATCATTCCATTTTGAGAGCTAATTACTTTCAAAACACTATTTGAGGATATTCAAATTTTCATACATCCATCCACAATCATCCATTTTTGAAGCATTGAGCACACATCCATGATCACAACCATATCAACACATCAAGGAGACTACACAGAGCTGTAAGGTTTGAATTCTATGTATTTGGTCTCTTTTCAGTTAATCTTATTTGTTGCTTTCATATTAGTTTGTAAATACTTGGTTTATTCTTAGTATTCGTTAAATGATAGTTTAATCACATATAGTTAGTTTAGCACTTGAATTTTGTATGATGGATACCTCATTATCTTATCTTGGATATGTGATGTAATAAATAGACTATGTCCAAATTTTCTTTTCTATTGAGATTAACTATTAACTCGATATGATATCTGGATAGATAAACTTTCCATCAGTTGTGTGACTGATCTTATTTCAATATGGTCTCAATAGAGAATTATATGATTGTAATCTTTGAAAGAAATGGAAAGAGATGTTCTTGTTCAAGGGTGAACCCACAATAGTGGGTTATACTTTTTGGCCTAAGCAGATAGTGAACTGTTAATTTTTAAATAAGCTTTCACTTTCAAGCACAAATTTCCATTTAAGGATTAAAAATTTGAAGATGAAGTAAATTAGAGTCTTTTAGAATTTTGTGTGTAGATTCTAAATATAATTTTTATTTTATTTTTTGAATCAATTTGATTCAATTATTTTTTTCTCTCACCAAAATTGGTATGTTGTCAAAAACCTAAATTTTAATGAGTGACTCTATTTTTGACTCACATAACTTTTTTAATATAATAGATATCAATGTGATTCTTTAAGATTTAGTTTTAAAACATCCATACCAAGCTCATAGAGGTGGTTTGATGTCATTATATTTAGTATTGCATAGTTTATTAACGTTTAAAGTTGACCTAACTCTAATTTTGACATACATTGTTTTTTTATGCATGCACCTTATTTTTTATTTTTTTAATTTCAAAATTTATTTTTTGAATAGAAATAGGACTCAAATATGGAGATCTTGATTAGTTCTCAAAATTTTTATTGTCTTGTTTACTATTTTTCCATGAGTGTCCAGTACAAAGGTTTATTTTGGGCAATAAACCTACATTTGTTTCATGTCAAAAAATATGTACATAATGAGATCAAAATATATCAAATCCATAATCATTAGAAAGGCATTTTTAAGTACTTATTATATGCAAATAGGCATGACTTAATTTTTCCAATTGTGCCCTCTAGTTGATTCCCCAAGCCAAGGATTTTTCAGAAATTATTTAGCCTTTGCAAAATATGCTTACTTAGGGACTTTCTATCCAAAGTACTTTAATTAGTTTCTATCAAAAACTTATCAAAATTTTTACATGATTTAAACCAAGTACTTTTGATTGGAATTAATTTACCTTAAAAGTACCTAAAAAAAGGTACTTTCAATGTAAAGTAAAGGACTTTCTATCAAAAGTTTGTAGAACTCCTTAGGGGTTTCTATCGAAACTCTTTGAGATTTTTTTTTGGCATTTTTATTTTTGGAGGAAATCCTTCCTCCAAAAAATTAAATTTGACACTTATTTAATTACACTTGAGAAGGAAACTAATCTAAGAGAAAAGACATTTCATGATGCAAGTTCATTTAATACAATATGTGGAAACATTAGGAATGATCCCATGACACTAGATCTATGCATTAAGGAATTGAGGAATTTTTAGACATAGGGAAATAATTTATATACCAAATGTGAGCTTGCACACAAATAGATCTCCATAAGAATTAGAGACAAAATAAATGAGTTTCAAAAAGTTGTGGATGAGCTAAAGAACCCATAAGTAAATATCCTTGAAATTGAACATAAAATTAGTTACATCAATGATGAGTTGAGAATTCTTGAGTTGAATAAACAAAGAATACTAAAAAGACTCTTTCTATAAAGAGAACATCTCACACTGAAGATTGATATTATTCAAATACAATTGAATACTTGTTTAGAAGAAAAAGAATCATAAGTCAAATTCTCTTATCCAATCCTAGTAGCTACAAAGGTGGCATCACATGTGCTTTGTTCGTTGACACACGTAGAAGATGCAGTGAAGGATAATTGGGACAAAAAGTTCACTAGTTTGAAAAATACTTTTGAAGATTACATTGCACTTCTTTCCACCCATCCAACATAATGAAGACATCAAGGTAGAACAACAAATTTTAACATGTATATATATCTCTTTTACTCACCTTTATCATTGATGTCAAATGGGGAGTGTTAGTATGAAAAATTATAAAAGGATAACATTCATAGTAGATAGAAATGTAAAAAGGAAATATAAGTTAGAAGTATAATCTAAAGGGGAGAATATCTATAAAAGATGACAAATGAAATACAAATGATCCACATTGTGAAATTTTGATGGCCATGTGAAATACTTCACAAATTTTAAAATTTTGTAATTTTGGACACTTGGCCAAATATTTCCATATGTTGCCATCAATGACAAAGGGGGAGATTGTTGGAAAATTTGGCTAAGGAGATGTGTTAGAGTTGTCATATATGGAAAAATATATCTTTCTTTGAGAAGGAAAAATGAAAGGATAAGTTTGAAGCATAGTAATTCAGAAAATTATCTAAGTACATATCATTAAAATAATGTACAATTAGCCTATTTTGCTTAGTGCAGTTCACTAGAGGCACTTGGACATATGCACACTTATAGGAAGAGGATATGATGTATATGACACATGAGTAAAAGAACATAAAGTTTGTCTATGTATGGACATAGTTATTGCACTTTTTCTAGGTACAAGTTAACAAGACATAACAAAGTTAATTGCAAAATAAAGGCTTTTTGGTTTAGGAAAAAAATTACTTGATAGTGATGGGATGAAATCATAAATGTTAACCCACACATGGAAAAAGATAATTCAAAAGATTTAGAAATGTATCAAGCAACAAGGATGAAATGATGAAATAGTTTGGTATAAAAGAAGAACACTTTTGTTTAGTGCAGTCTGAAATTGTATTGTAATGATATGATGTTTTTTGTGCACTTTATATGATTGGTATAGATGTGAATTTGATGCTAGTTTAGAGAACTAGATATATATAATCAATTTTCAAGAAAGAACCAAAAGGAAGATTAGATATTGAAGATATCAACACTATACAAAGGTTATTGTATCTATCTCTATAGATAGCATGGTAAAGTTGTATTTTCTTGTTTAAGTAGTGGGCTCGTGCATACTTTTGTATTGTAATACCGAATCCTAATAGGGTTGAGGCTTCTAATAAGGCCTATTCTTCTAACAAGGACACACACTATATAGATGTAATAGAATCCTAATAGGGTCAACATGTTTCACAAGATGCTTTTGATTAGTGGATTATTTTGTGGATACCATCCCCACATAGGTTTTCCCTTGGGAAGGGTTTCCCTAGTTGAAAAATAATGCCACTCTCTCATTATTACCTATTTCTAATATTTGTATCATATACTAAATGTTGAGAAAGAGTACAAGTTTTTGAACAAACTCTATTTTAGGAAGAGGAAAATGTTAGAAAGGGTTACTAGCTATTGATAGAGGACTCTTTCATTACAAAAATGTATGTCTCTTTGATAGAGAAGTTTTCCCTTGGTGGAAAGAAATAAAAAGAAGATTATGAGTGAAAGTTGACTGAACATCTCATCAGCATAGGTATTATATAGCTCAAGGAGGCTAGAGAGAGCCCCCGGCTAAAAGATGCATATGATTTAGAAGCCTTTGATATGTGTGATAATTAAAAATGTGATGGTTTCTTGTTGTGGATTGTAGTAGTAAAAGTAGAGTGGGATTTATTATCTATAGTTTCCTTTGTACAAGAACATGAAGGGACAAATAAAGAAGAGAGAAGGCAATAAAATAGTGATTCAAAGCTTAGGAGAGCCATACATGTTTGATATAAGTTTGAGACAATTCAACTTCTATAAATTCCTCCTCTTGACACTCTCCTCATTATGGATAAGATGTGTAGACTCCCAATAGAACACCAACTCCAACTTCTCTAGCGATAGGGAAATCTACTTAAATGCTTTCGAGTCTAAGGGGTGACTTTTATCACTATACTGAAACTATGCAATGGAGAAACAAGAATAATTTTAGTATCATTACAAATATTTACAAGGAAAAAAAGGCATGCTAATGTGCATGAGGAGACAGATAAGATGTTCTTTGTGGAAGAAGGTGAATGGAAAGATGAAGAGAAGAGAGAATGTAGTAGGATATAAACTCAAATGTCAAGAGAGCTCCAATAGTTTATCTACCAGGAAGTTTGGATATGAAGGAAAATGATAGAATGTCCATGAGGAATGATTTCCTACCACATTTTTATTAGAGTGAACAACTATTTCTTCCTGTGAGTTTTCCATTCCCTATGCAGAGGAATGATCACAAACACAAAATAAATAGATTGATTTGTTAGGTTGGGCATTTGTTGTGTCCACCTAGTGAGCCAACAATCATGGAAAGTCTTTGGATGATCTATGCTTGATGGAGAAATGCACATATATTTTGCATGATGTAAGTATGGAAGACTAAGTTACTGGTCCAAAATGTTTTATACACCCTGCTTGTGATATTGATGATGGAACTTGTTAGTTAAGAGATAACTCAACACTTCACCAGTTCACAAAAATAGAAAACAAGAAAAAGAAAGAATTATCATCACTCAATGCAAGTGATAGCTGCATTATTCATGATGTAACTGACATGTTGATATCAACATGTATAGGCTTTGTTTCTTGTTAGCATGCAACCATAATTGTGGAACACCATAATACACAAGTAGGTATGAGAGTTCCAATAGATATTTCCCATATAAATAATGTTACAAATATGGTGGAGGTTAAAGGGGTTAATAACAATAATGTTTCAAGTATTGATTGAAAAATTTAATACACTTACTATTATTTTCTAGTCTCTTTTAATATGGTGGAATTGGTGAAGCCACCATCTTACATGAGGCAACCCCATGTGGCATTAGCAATGGAGATGAATTTTAAGGTGCCTAAAGATCATGATCCATTTTATGATGCTTTTTAAAGAGGGGGCCTAGAAACAAGATTACATGAGGGTAAGTGAAACAAGATGTAAAATAAGGGCCATATAAGTGGACAAATTTTTTCTAAAATTAGGTAAACCTAAACTTGGATGAGGCGTTTGAGGGCCATCCACTCAAAATGAAAAAATATGTAAAACATATAAATTGTAGTACTATGTATCTACTTTCTAAACTACTAGAGCTTTAACAAAATGGATAAGATTAGGTAGGTCAAACCTTATGCACATGAAAAATAGTTCCTAATTTTTAAGAAATCATAACATAGCTATTTTTGTGTGCAACACAAAAGACATAGTTATATTCGATATTTTAAAAATCCCTTTGGTAGGATGATAATTAAGATTGATATATAAAAGTTTTATATTTTTTTGTAATTTTTTGTTTAGTAAATTTTGTTTTTATGAATTATTGAATTGACTACATCCTAAAATTTTGGTACCTATTCATGTATTGAGCATAACTTGCATCAAAATAATAAAAAATGATTAAAAAAAAGGTGTATAGAATTAAGTGTAGAACAATAATATGTAATTTATTTTTGAATTTGGTTAAATATATCAAAAAATATTAAAAAAAGGTAGGCATATGTCTATGAGGACTATCAAGACATTGATAAAAATAATTAAAGTTTACAATGATAATGTTGTCCAAAAATAGAAAAAATTATATGGTTATAAATCTAAGAGGATGTGTAAGATTATGGTGGTAATTTTAGAGATACCCACTTTACCATTAGTAAACCTGATGAAAGCAAAGACAAGAATTCATTTAAGAAGATGAAAAAATGTCTAAAGGAAAAAATGGAGGGAAAATAGTCTCCCAATCCTTTGGGCCATTTCCCGAGGCTTTTCCCAAGCCATAACCTAATCAAGTTCCTAGGATTCAAATAACTCGATTAGGTTATGAAAAAGAAAAAAGTACATTGAAAACGTGATCGAGTTTTGAAGAAGTAAAAATGAGCTCTACTTCGAAGGCCACAACTTTCAAATACAAAGTTCAATTGACTCTATTCAAAGTGAGTTGGAAACCTATTGAAGATATCTACAAAATGATATAGATAAACCAATCCTATGACATCAAAATTTTATTCTCCATCAATTTGAATTAAGCATGGTATAAAATAGGTAGTCATTATTCCCCAAATATGCAACAAACATGTAAACAAAAATTCTAACACATTTTTAATTCTCTCTCACAAAAACACATGCACAAAAAAAAGCACTCACTAACTCAATAAATAACTCATAAGATATATCTCTTACAAATTCCTAACCTTTGGCATTCTTTCACTAACTCCTAACCTCTCTCTAACTTTTAACCCTTAAGAGATGTCTCCCTCTAAGTAACCCCTAGCCCCTACTCTTTCACTAACCCATAACCTCTCTCTCTCTCTCTCTCACACACACACACACACACATGCACACACACATGCGCACACACACACACACACACACACACACACATGTGCGCACACACACATGCACAAATACATACACATAGACACACACATGCATAGATGCATGCACACACACACACACACACACACACACACACATGCGCGCACACACACACACACACACACATGCACAAATACATACACATAGACACACACATGCATAGATGCATGCACACACACACACACAGTCAAAAAATATCTCTCTTACTAACTCCTAACTTCTCTCATTCTCCTACTATGTCCTAAAATATCCTTCTCTCTCTCTGAGATTTTACCCTCAATCACCCTCTCTCTCTCTCACACATACACATTATAACACCCCACAAGAGAACCCAAAAGAAATTAACCTAATTATGTAAGTTTTTTAAAAATTTTTTTAAAAGATTAAAACAAAAAGAGATAGTATAGAGGAAGCAATAACTCATATACGTGCATAAGATATGTAATAACAACTACATCTATCAAGGGTTCCATGATGTTGAATCACATACATAAGTTTGATTAAAATTGAATCTAATACATAACAAAGTCCACATCATAGGATAACCATAAGTATAAAATCAAATGAAATAATAGAAAAGTACATATGATGTCATATGACATAATCAAAATGCATAATCATCCTTTGTACAAATCACATAGTATGAAATAGTAAAGAATATACACTATGAGATATGACATCCCATAGGATCTCAACTAATCAAAGTATGATAAATCAACATATGATCATAGGACATAATCACAAGATTATAAGAATAGAAAAATTACAACTAATCAAAGTATGATAAATCAACATATGATCATAGGACATAATCACAAGATTATAAGAATAGAAAAATTACACAAGTACATCCAACAATGACATCCAACTCTAGATCTTCATGCCCATATTATATTCTTGAGAGATTTGACATTAGTTTTCAAATCTGTGGCTTTTAGAGGATGTTGTATTAGATCCAGGGGACCTACTTTTTAGAGCACTTTGAGCTCAGATAGAGATCATTGTTGACCTTAGAGCACTCAAAAACCTCTATTTCCATATAACATATGCCCAATTTAGATGCTATTGGAATTTGAGGCAAAATCTTTTTTGTACCCAAGCCATATTGACTTGGGCACACACTTCAAGGTGATGATATATTTTTTATCAAAGATTTATAGAAAAATTTATATTTTTAGAGTTCATATTAGTCAAAGGAGGAGATTTTTTTTTTGGTGTTGAATATTATTAGTTGGGGATTTTATTTGTCCCATACCCATCAAGCACAGGTTTGTCAGGCAGTGTATGTAGTGGTAAATATGTAGCCACCCAAGCGAATCCCCTCTGTGCCAAAGTTGTGCCAACACTACTTCCCATGCATTCCTCTTCACTTGCACCTCCAAGTGATACAACTCTAGGTTTTGGACCCCTCTCCATTTAATTTTAGCCCTTGCACTAACTAATGAGACCACATTGCCTCCTTTTCAGCCTAACACCAACCTTGGGCTACATTTTTTAAAAGAGCAAAGGACTTGTGGTTCCCACATTGGAGACCTCACCCATTTTTTCATAGGCATGTTTCTTTTTGATGTACAGTGTCTTGAAGTTCAGGGCCCATGGGCCTTGGATGTCACACCTCATGTCTCAATCTATGTGCGTGATTTATGAGGCATTTGGTTCCCCTTTTCTAGCTATCTCATTTTTTTTGGAGGATTTTTTGGTAGATCTTGGCATTTTTTTTGGGCACCCCATGCCACCAATCTTGCCACTAAGATGTGCTTGGAGGCACCACTATTTGGGAGGAGCTATGGTTTTTTGGTCCACATAGGCTGAAGCTTTGGTCATTCCTAGTTGGTGATCGCTTTTTTTAAGCATGCTTCCATGCCCTACTGGCTCCACTTCCTGCACATGAACTCAATGTCAAGGCAGTCTTAGCCTCTCTCTAGACCACCCTATTTTGATGGGTGTCTTGCCTAGGCTTCATCCATTTAACCTACAAATTTATTGGGAGCCTTTAGAAAATTTAGGGGACCACATAAACTTACTCACCACCACACATTATGCCAGCATTTATTCTAGAATTTATGGCAGATTGTGCTCACACTAATTTTGGAATGGCAAGGATTTTTGGCCAGATTTTGCTAGCACACTTTTCATTGGGGACTTCTGTCAAGTGCTTGATTAATGCGTTGACCTAGAGTTCAAACATCCAAATGCTCCACATCAATGCCTACATTTTCTTGAGATGTATAAATCATTTTTTTATACATTAGGCTCTATATTTGGTGCTCCATCTACTCTACATGTAGGGTCTATTCTCTATGATCCATGTGATTACTTTGTGGTGTAGTTTGGCCGATTTATTTGGTTTGAGAGAAATCTTGTAGCTTCCAATCACAATGTTGAGCCTCTTATTTAAGTGCACTTGACATGCCCACATTAGCAATCTTGAAGACATGTGGAGTCCCTACTCTATCCATTAGGCCCATTTCATGTTGCGAAATGTTTGTTTAGTAGTGAATAATGGACCCTACATCATTGCTATTTTTTAGATTTCCATGGTGATTTAGTTTTTGCATATTGGTTTTCTCACATGTACATAATTCCCTTTAACCATAGGTGGAGTTGGAGTCTTTGTCAGCGATTTGCCATTTTCTTAGCAATATTCTTCATTTCACTCAAGAATTTTTTTTTGGCCACTAGATTTGTTTTTCTAGCACCAACCCTTTATCCAACACATGTTTCCAATGGTTGGATTTTTTTTCCAGCAGGGGTCATTTTTAGGTATTATTTTTCCTTGATGACTATTTGACTATCAAATTTAGGCTCAATTCTTATTGAGGTCAGCACCATGTCAACACTACATCATCAACCTGTTTGCCTTTTAATCTATGTTTAGACTTACCTTTGTGATTTTGTTCATATTTCAGGCATATAGACTCCATTTTTTTGCAAACAAGATACTACTAGAAATCTAGTTCCAAGCCTACCATAGTGGTATAGGTAATTTTTAGTTTTGATTCTTTTTTGATATCTTTTCATTCTATCAAAGTTAGGGGTACAATTTTTCACTCTAGGAGACATATCTAGAGCATTTGATCTTTGATTGGGGAATTCTTTAAATTGTTGGAAAAGCCCTTCCAAGATCTTTTTAGTGATGGTGGTTGTTTTTCTCAATTTTTCTCTAGGTACATTCTATTCAGTCATTTGTATTTTTGCATTCTGGTGGATATCTTGGTTATTTTAGGTTTGAGGATCAATTTCATTGCTTCAGATGATTTTTCATGACTTGTACTATCTATTTTACTAGTCTTATGTATCTTCTAGTCTATTTAGACATTATTTGTATGCATTCTTGCAAACACACTAGGATAAAGTGCCATACTACATTTGTATTTTCATTTTAGTTGTTTTTCCTTTTGATTCAAGCAATGTCATCTAAGGACACACATACAAATTATTGTATTGTTGGTATTCACCATATATTGTGCTTTATTTTACATGCACTAATTTGATTAAAGTGCCATGGGGGTTTGATATTTTGCCTTTGTTTTCCATCTTCCTTTGTCTAATGAGTTTTCCTTCTATGACATTAGCCTCATGATGTGTTTGAGATTGATCACCTTAGTACACATATATGTACTCTTTTGTGCATCTTGATCATGGTTCCTTGACATGTAGTTCTTTTGGCCCACTTTTCTATTTTCCTATCACCTCACCCTTGTTTGTATTAGGGGTAGTTCCTCTATTATTTCTCATACTTCCTTGGTTTGATGGAGTGAGCTATGTATTTAGTTTTTATTCCTATGTGCTAGGTAGATGCAGTGGCTAGGTACCTATGCATTTCGGTGAGATGGATCATCTACCATATAGTCACTCTTCTTTTTGTTCCTACTTTGGATGCAATCTTCCATGTTTGATTGATAAGCTCTTTAGGCTTTGGTATTTTATGCCATTTATATCTTCAAGTTTAGTTATTTTCCTTTGTGTGCCTCTTGATTCAATGTAGATTATAGTATTCTTTACTTGGTCAGGTTCTATTTTAGTGGAGGTTCTTTAGATCAATAGTTATTTTGGTCAGAGCTTTGCAACTTCTACATGCTTTAGGGATGTTCTTCATGATCATATTTTATTCCTATCTTCTAGGACATTCCCTAGTTTGGAGGATTTTTTAGTACTTCACTAGTTTCTTTCAACATGTTTTCCATCTCTTTTTGGAGTAGGGATTTTTCCATATGATTTTCTCTATTTCTCCTTTTTTTTAGAGATTTGATTGTACTTGGGTACCTCATCAAACTTTTCTACTAGGACCCAACTTTAATTTCATTAATAGTTTCTAAGTTTTTAGCTGCTCCCAAAGTTTATCTTAAGGGGGGTGTTAGAGTAATTAGATATTTCCTGATTAACTCTAGTTTTATTAAGCTAAACTTTAGGCATCTAATAATTAATTATTTTATTGATTATTATGATGTAACCTAGGTTATATCTTTTTAGGTTTTTGATCTCCTTTATTAGCACAATCTCTCATTGTAAAGATTAATTCACTTTTGATTATAGCAATTTCCCTTTTTGCTCATCAAGAATGTCTCATCTATGGATCTAGCAATTTCATCCTCTATAGCTTTTGCTTCTCTCTTTCTATGAAAGGTGTTTGCATGTAGGTGATCCTTAGGAGTTGTGGGGTTGATCTTTCATCAACTTCAGTAAAAACAAGAATTTAGGTCAAGTAATCCATATAGAAACCTATCTCAAAAGGTCCAAGTACATAAGAAACATCTAATCCCAAAGGCAACAAAGACACATAGGAAACCTAATATGCATATGAGAAAGTGTCACCACATGAGCCAGCTCTAAGGTTATCCTCACAACCTCTTTAGACTACAACCCCCTAGTGACTATACATGGCATCAATATCCTCTTTTATAGACAAGGGATGCTAACAAGGCAAGGTCGCAACCAAGTATCTTCTCTACTCCCATCCTACCCTGTACTAGCACTCGAGGCATGAGCGAGGTAAAACACTAACTCTTGTTAATTCATTTTAACCCATTGAATGAAATGTTATCACTTATTTATACAACTTACAATGGGTTACCCAGGAAGCCTCTTTAGGGATCTAGCCTGCATGAAAAGCCACTTCCCAACATACACATAGATAACCTACCCTAAGCTCATAAAAGTATATCTTATAAAATTACAACATTCACCTCAATCCTATACAAGTAACTAGAAAGCACCAATAGATAAATCATAGTATTCACCCTAGTTCTATATAAGTAGCTAGAAAGCACCAATAGATAAATCACAATATTCACCTCAGTCTTATACAAGCAACTAGAAAGAACCAATAGATAAATCACAATATTCACCTCAGTCCTATACAAGCAACTAGAAAGCATCAATAGACAATTGATTAAAAACCTCATAGGTTAGACCAAGAAAATCACAATACATGAGCTTACAAAAAAGAACACGATCTTCTCACACAAATAGGTGGATATAGTACATTTTTTGGGAATAAAATAATCATGACAAAACAATATCACATAAAAGTATCACAAAAACAAGCACTTCCCAAGCCTGTGGTATCCCCCAAACCCACAACAAAATAAAACATGACATCTTGACATGCATTTAAAATAAGTGTAATTATTTAATCTTTTAAAATAAAATATAATTCCATAAAAAATGATTTGTGAAAAATTCAAGTTTTCATTTCATAATTGTATCATAGTTGGACAAAGGTTACCAACCATGAAATATTATCATGTTATTAATTTAAATAATCTTAAATTGTGAATGATTTAATTAATAACATAAATGTATATTATTAGATTAAATCTTAATATCCATTTCATTTATAAAATATTAATTCGACTTCTATTTAAGTCTAATATTAATATTTACTTTTCCTTTAATTCATTATGCAGCTCGAGATAACTCAAACTTGAAATTATAATTATAATTAAGTTATCTACAATTTCTCTCATAATTTTAAATGTTCATAACTAGATGATTATTTAGTAAACTCCACTATAACTTCTCTTAAAATATAACTAAATTACAATAATTTATTTAGTAACTTCCCACTTGCATTAATAAATATAAAATCATTTATGTGTAATTAATAGTTTAACTAAACTTAAAGATTCTTTGATACCAACATCCACTTTATAACTAAATGAGTAGTATTAGTTTAAGTTTTGAAATAAATAAATAATAATAATTAAAAAAATGAAATAAAAAATTTAATTAATTTTTTTTTGGAATTAATAAATAATTCCCAAAAAAATAGTTTTTAATTTTTTTAAAAAAGTAATAAATAAATTCAAACACTATATTATATTTATATAAAATAAAAATAAATATACAATTAGTATTTTCACATGCATTTGATCTCTCAAATCGTACAACCATAATACACTTAGTTTTCTATATTTAGTATATTTGTTTTCACATGCATGTATAAGATTAGCTACAACGTGCTTTCCTCTCAATTAATCTTTTTCTTTTACAATAAACTTGACAATTAAAGTATTTTAGATATAAAAGAATATTTATCTTTATTTAGGAAATTCATGATAATCACATGACAAATTTAAAGTTCAAACCTTAATTTTCTAATTTGTTGTTCTTTTCCCAATTTTCTATAATCTAATTAGAAAGGGTTTTAAAAGAATACAATTGTAATAATTTTCTAAATTTTTCTACAGCTTTTCTTACTCACATTTTCTTGATTAATAAGTTTTCTATTTCAAAATCTATAACATAATTATTTATTACAAAATTAATGCAATAAATTAATAAGCATTATTCAAGCACCCAGGAAGACATGAAGTAGACAAATCTTCCAACAAAATTCTACAATAGATTTTCAAACCCTACCTCAAAACAAATGCTAAAATTTGAGACAACTGTGAATACATGCAAATTCAAACCCTTGAAACTTTAAATATTTCTTTTTCTCCAATTCCAAAATTTTCTCCCCAAAACCTATGTGTGGATAAATGAGCTCTAATCTCCTAATAATTTTTTTTCTCAACCTAGGGATTTGGTTTTATGAACATGCAAAAGTCTTCTCTTTTATTGTTTTAATTTATTTAATTCTTTTTGCATACTTTTTGCATTTTAATTAGAATAAAGTTTATTTAAATTATTCCCACATGCTTTTATTAAATAATAAGACATGATTAGAAAGTATATTTATTAATTTAACTAATAATAATATTTAGAGTTTATTTAAAAATGAAACTTCTAAATTTATTATTATTAAATTAAATAAAAATAATTATGCTTAATTTGGAGTTTTAATTAAATCTTTAAATTTATTACCTCTATTTAATTCATTTATCAATTAATTAAATATGATTAAAAATTGATTTTTCTTTATTAATTTTTTCTTTAATTAAGTCATTTAATATATCTTTGTTTGATTTAATAAAAATAAAAAATCATAGCAGACCCACAAGTTGAAACAAAAAAACCATCTAAAAAGATGAAGTATGAAATCAAACTCAAAGGGTCAAAATCATGAATTCATGTCACTTGACAAATTCGTAAGGGTACATAACTAAGATACTTGTCCTAGATTCTAGGACAATTGGCCCAGGGTTAGAATTCAGACTCAAGAACTATCTCCCATCTTTACCATTGAGATACTACCATAGGGCACACTCATCCTAGCAATTTAGGGAAGTCAATGCTGGTACCTACAATCTACATAAATGAAAAACATGTACATATGCATATATATGTAAAATAAACATGCAATGATAGAGAGAGGTACATTGTGTAGATCTTGACTAGTAGATTGTTACGACTCCCTCCCTCAACCACATCAAAAATGTCAAACATAAAGTAAAATATATGTGTACACCATACACCTGCAAGTATGGGGTAAGAAACCATAAAACCACATATAAATCACTCATATAATTGCAATTATGAAAGTAACTAAAATCTCTTAATGAAACATACAAAGCATCATCATCGAAAGAATAACCATGAATATATGAAATAACTAAGAATCAAGTAGCTCATCAAATATATAAACTAAGTATGAAATAACATCAATCAGATCAAGTAACCAAGTACCAGTAACTCATAACACATAAGCATAAAAGCTCGCCTAAAAAAAATTGACAATATAACATGAAAGTAAACTAGGGGTAGGTACTATATCCACCCCCTTAGACTTAGTTTTACTCCTAGAAGTTGACTATTGCTACTAAGATAACAAAATTGAAATATAAAATCACAAAATAATGTTTGTAACACCAAGTGTTATGAATCTAGGTTTTATTTTCATAGTTCTATTGTTTCCAATTGTTTTGTTTGTATTTTGAGTTGATAAGCTTTGTTGTTTAATCTTATTGCAAGTTTAATTATTTGTTAATTGATGACACACAATATTGGTCTAAGTTCTCAATGTTGAAACTCAAGCTCTGATACTAGATGTAATGCCCTACCAGGGGACCCAAAAGAAATTAACCTAATTTTGTTACCAAGTTTGCTAATTTTTTTTTTAAATATTAAAACAATAGGAGATAACACAACATAAGCAATAACTCACATACATACATAAAAAATACAATAACAACTACATCTCTCAAGGGTTCCATGACATTGAATCATATACATAAGTTTTATTAAAATTAAATCTAATACATATTAAAGTCCACATCATAGGATAACCATAAGTAGAAAATCAAATGAAATAATAGAAAAGTATATAAGATGTCACATGACATAATCAAAATGCATAATTATCCTTTGTACAAGTCACAAGGTATGAAATGCTAAAGAATATACATCATGATAAGATATGACGTCCCACAGGATCTCAAATAGTGGAAGTATAATAAATTAGAGTATGGTCATAGAACATAATCACAAGATGAGAAGAATAGAACAACTACACAAGTACATTTAGTAATGACATCTAACTCTCAGGTCTCAATTGTATAAGAAATACTAACAACCAACATTGTGGAACTTAAATGACCCACTCCTACAATGTTGAAGAGATAATAGCAAGTCCCAAATAGATAACAACCCACAAATCAAAAAAAGAATCTAGGTCAAGGAATCCTAATAGCAATCCATCTCAAAGATACTAGGTACACAAGTAACATCTAATACCAAAGGCAAAAAAGACACATAGGAAACCTAATATGCATGTGGTCAAGTGCCATCACATGAGCCAACTCTAAGGTTACCCTCATAACCTCTTTAGACTATGACCTGCTAGTGACTCTATGTGGCATAAATATCCTCTCTTACAGACAAGACATACTAACAAGGCAAGGTTGTAACCAAGCATCTTTTCTACTCCCATCCTAGCTTGTACTAGCACTCGAGGCATGGGTGAGGTAAAACATTGAATCTTGTTAACTCATTTTAATCCATTTAATGAAATGTTATCACTTATTAATGCAACTTACAATGGGTTACCTAGGCAACCTTTTTAGGGCTCCAATCTCCATTGTAAGCCACTTCCTAGCATACACATAGATAACCTACCCTAAGCTCATAAAAGCATATCTTATAAAATTACAATATTCACCTCAGTCATATAAAAGCAACTTGAAAGCACCAATAGATAAATCAAAATATTCACCTTAGTCCTATACAAGAAACTAAAAAACACAATAGATAAATCACAATGTTCACCTACATCCTATACAAGCAATTGGAAAGCACCAATATATAAATCATAATATTTTCCTTAGTCCTATACAAGCAATTGGAAAGCACCAATAGACAACTGATCAAAAACCTAATAGGTTACACCAAGAAAATCACAATACACAAGGTTACAAATAAGAACTTGATTGCATCACACACATAGATATAGCACATTGGTTGGGAATAAAATAATTGTGACAAAACAACATCACATAAAAGCATCACAACAACAACCACTTCCTAAGCCTCTACTAAACATGCCTATCTGGTCAAACTACTAGGTATCCCCAAACCCACTACAAAATAAAACATGACATCTTGACATGCATTTAAAACAAGTGTAGTAATTTAGTCTTTAAATTTTTTTTTTTTCATAAAAATTGATTTGTGTCAAATTCAAGTTTTCATTTCATAATTGTATCACAGTTGGATAAAGGTTATCAATTATGCAATATAATCATGTTATTAATTTAAATAATAATAAATAATAAATAATTTATTTAATTAACAATATAAATGTATATTATTAGATTAAATCTAAATATCTATTTCATTTCTAAAATATTAATTCAACTTCTATTTAAGTCTAATATCTTAACATCTTTTGCTCTAATTTTAAATTCCCCCCCCCGGCTCCCCCCCCCACCCCCCCAATATCTATGTGTGGAGAAATGAGCTGTAATCTCCTAATAAATAATTTTGTCAACCTAGGACTTTGGTTTTATGAACATGCCAAAGCCTTCTCTTTTATTATTTTAATTTATTTAATTCTTTATACATACTTTTTGATTAAAAAAAAAAAAGAATAAAATTTATTTAAATTTTTCAAACTTCCTTTTATGAAATAAGATGTAATTAGAAAGTTTATTTATTAATTTAACTAATAATAATATTTAATGTTCATTATAAAATGAAACTTCTAAATTTATTATTATTAAATTAAATAAATAAAATTATGCCAAATTCAAACTTTTAATTAAAACTTTAAATTTATTCCCCCTATTTAATTAATTTATCAATTAATTAAATGTAATTTAAAATTGATTTTTCTTTATAATTTTTTTGTTTAATTAAGTCATTTAATATATCTTTATTTCATTTAATAGAAATCAAAAATCACCGCTGACCCACAAATTGAAATAGAAAAACTCATCTAAAAGACAAAGTAAGAAATCAAAGCTAAAGGGTCAAAATTGCAAATTCATGTCACTTGATGAATTTAGAAGGGTACATAACTTAGATACTTAATTGGCTTAGGGTTAGGATTTGGACTCGAGAACTATCTCTCTCTTTACTATTGAGATACTATGATAGGGCACACTCATCCTAGAAGTCAATGCATGGTACCTACAATCTGCATAGAAGCTAAACATGTACATATGCATAGGTATCTAATTAAACAATATTAGGGAGTGATACATCATGTAGATCTTGAGGAGCAGGTGATTACAATTCCCTCCCTCAACTGCATCAAAAATACCAAAGATAAAGTAAAACATACATGTACATCATACACATGCATGTAACCATAAATATCGCATATAAATTACTCATATAACTATAATTATGAAAGCATCTAAAATCACTATATTCCATTCTTCTAGTATTCATATAGTTCTTGGCAAGATCATTCTTGGCAAGATCATTCTTGGTAAGATCACCAAGTTTTGTACAAATGAAACATCTTTTGGTAGTATCTCTTTTCCTCCTGTGATGTTTTACACAATTCATTCCAATGTGTCCAAATTCCCTACAATAATGATATCTACACAAAGTGTTATAGTACCAATAAATATAGCTTTCATGATTTGTTCTACTAGATTCAATATCTTAGTTTTACATTCTGACGACTTGTGCCCATGCTTCTTGCATTTGTGACTTTTGCCTTCAAATCTTGGTTTTTCTTTCCATTTATTTGCTCTATGACCATTCTGATTACAATTGTAGCATTTTCCATTGAATTTTTCTTTCCCATTGCTCCAAAATTTACTTGAAGTATGACCTATCTTACCATAGTGACTACAAGTAGGTTTATTCTTTTGAGCTCCTTACTTGGATGATTCACCTTCTTTTGTGTATCCAATTTTTCCTTTTCCTTTTTGTCTATACTAACTTTTCTCATTCAACTAATTCCTGTTTGCTTGGGATTTCATCATTCTTTCACTAATTTCTACTTCAATGTTTAGATCATTCTATAATCTTTCATTCTTTGATCTTAGATGCATGATTTCTACATTTGCATTTGTGAGTTGATCAATGAAGTTTGCTTGCTAAAGGGATAGGTGTTGAGTTTCATTGTTCTTTGCTTTTATCTTTTCTCTTATCTTGTTTTTCTCTTCCATGACTTCACACAATCTTACTAATTGAATTTCTTCTTCTCTTGTTAGTTTTCTTACTTCTTGAAGAGTACTATTCTTTTCCAATAGTTCTTTGATTGCTTCATGGGCTTCATTTGAATTGCTTCAATGAAAGTCTTCAATTCTTTCTTCAATGTAGAATGAATCATTCATCTAGATTGTAAGATATTTTCTTCTTTTTAGGGATTGAGAGAGTTTCTCTTTTGCTCTCTGGAGTTGTCCAATAGCCAATTCCAAATCTAGCTTCTCATTGTCAATAGTATTGTCAAGTCTGGATACCTCCATTTCCTTTGATCTTTGCTCAACCGGTTAAACTTTTCACTGAGAACCACAAAGCTCTGATACCAATTGTTGGAAATGCTATGACAAGTTAAGTTACTAAGAGGGGAGGGGTGAATCAGTAACTTATCAAACTTTATAAAGCTTTGTCCTTGATTAGCAATTAATCCTTTATATGAATTTTGGTCTATCTACATGCATGGAAAACTGAAAATATGAAAATATTCACAACACTTTAACACAAGAAAGTAAAATTGGGGTGGGGATGATACCCACAAGATTTAGTACTATAGTATAAAGTTTGCCTGTTAATGCTTACAATGATCACTTTTGACGATCTGCCCTATTAGAAGCAATAAGGGCTATTAGGTCCACCCTGCAAAAGGATTTACAAACATGCAATGAAGTATGCACTCAGTAAAGAGATTTACTTAAGATTGTTAGGTCTAACTTGTTAAAAGATTTGATTGATCTACCTGTTTGGATGAAGTAGTATTTGATCTCTGATCTACAACTTGATTTGCTAATAAGATTCCTCTAAGTGTACAAATCACCTTACTGTGATAGATAAATCTTTGGTGCTCGTTATACTATTGTAGCCTTTGTAATTTGTTCTTCTACTCCTCTCTAATGATTACATTCCTTCCATTCATACATTTGGATGTGATACAAGATATTATATATATACCAATCCAATTACATAATTATAATGTTAGTCACAATACAAGTTTACACAAATATTACAAAGTTGGCCAAAGTGTAGAAACTCGAGTTTTGAAGACTGACATAGAAAGGTTTTGATACTTGGCATCCACTATCAATGCTTAGTGTCATCATGCACTTGGTAGATGTAGAAGCTTGGTCCATATTGATCACTTCCAAGTAGTCTTAAACTTAGTTTGCACTGGTTACTCAACAAATGCTGTGAAACTTGGTATATAAATTGAATCACTTGATTCACACTACATAGCTTGGTCAATGCTAGCACTGTGAGCTCAGTATAAACCAAGTCTCTTGGTTAGCACTAATTAGCTCGATTAATACCAGACTTCCATCACCTCAACTATGAACTCAATAAGTATTGCACAACTTGGTTTGCACTAGTAAACTCGACATACACTGAGATGCTTAGTTTACTGTACTGATCGTCACCTTAGTAGTACTTGTTTAGTGCAAACTAAAATCTCTCCAAAGGACTCAGTAGCAACTGTAGAACTTGATAACAACTGAAATGCTTGGTTAACACTATTAACTATAGAATATGCTTGGTATGAACTTATAATCTGAATAAGTGTGTGTCACTAATAACAAACATGACTAGAATGTTAATGATCTCCCCCTTTGGGATTAGTGACAAAAACACTTATCAATCAAAACTAAATTCAAGAATATCTTTTTCCATCACTTGATGTCTTTAACTTAGTAGAGTATACTATTTTTGAGATTTTTCAAAATTGGTTTTGTAAAGAATACATTTCTATACATGGTAATGCTCCCCATACATAATATATAGTATACTATATATATAATATAATTTTTTTGTACAATCTACAATTTTCCTTTAATTTTCTTCCTTTATCTTTTTACATCTTATCCAATCTTCTCCCCCTTTTTTATCTCCTTATAACTTCTCCTTTTTGACATTAATGTGAAAGAATTATGCTATATTTACATAGTAATGCCAAAATGAGATAAGAAAATTGAGTGTTCCTTTAGGATGAGTGCCAAAGTCTTGACCCTATTCTCTTGCAAGACCTTGCATGTGTGTAATGCAACCTACACTTCTACTAAAAATTTAATCATGTGATCTGCAATGAAGAAGTTATTGTCATGGATGAATGTTTTTGAATGGGAAATATGCTTCTATAGTGCATCCAAGTTAAAGGGAGAATCATATTTTGGATATCTATCAATGTAGATCTGATTCTTACTTCTTATCTAAGTAGTTTTTCCTACATATCTATTAAAAATCTATTTTTTTTGAAGTGAGCAGAGCTAGAACTCGGGTCAAGTTGCAACTCCTGTGCACTTGCCTTTATATCTTCATCAATTTTAGACAATTTGTATCTTATTTCTTTTGTGAAAATTGATGTATCACATAACTTACCAAAAAGTAAATTTAAATTAATGCAAGAGGTTTCTAGGAAGCCCACAATAGTAGATAACTCTACTTGATGAATGATAATCTATTGAGAAATGAGTTCTAAAACTTTATTGTCAAACTTTTTCTTAGCTCTCTACAATAATTTATCTTGTCCATTCAAATCTTCATTATATTTTTGGACTGCCTCTCCCAATTAATATAAAATTGGTTGAGAAGTGTCAACCTCTATGCCTAGAGCCTTTGCTAGGATGTTCCTTGCATCCTTAATGATCTTGAACTCTTTGTTTCTTTCTTCTCTTAGCCTTTTCTGCTTGGCTTTCTTTTGAAGGAGTTCACCAAAAGTTTTCATCTGATCTAATTTAAGATTTGTGATGTCCCATTTGGGAATTTCAATCTCCTCATCAAGATCTATATCCTCCTCCTTTTCTTCACCTTTACCCAAACATTTTGTGCTTAGTTGAGGCTTGGTCTGAACTATCCTTGCACTTATTTATTTCATACTAGGAATGGAAACAACTATTGAAATAGTAGGGCTTGCTACAAAAATGGACATTACACTCATTGAAATGTTGGTGGTAGGAATACCTATTGTAGCCAAAATTGATGTAAAGGGTAGAGCTTGCAGCTTGGTAGATGAAGTTCTTGGCACTTCAATCAATGATGTGGATAGCTGGACTGATGCAAAGATTGATTAAATGTTTGTGCTTGCAGTAATAGTCACAATTAATCATATTGAGGCTATCTCTATTGCTTGATGTTATCAATGTTTTTCTTGGAGAGTGAGGAAGTGAGGCTATAACTGCTATAGCAATCTTAACTAGGTTAGTTTCTTCAACATGTTGTGTATCCTCCTTGTTAGCCTCCTGCTCCTGTTCCTCATCATCATCTAAATTATCACAATGAGTTATTTCTTGATCATCTTTCACTTCATCTTTTTCTTCCTGATCATCACCATCCTTATCACTTAAACTTACAACAAAAGCACTCAGTTTGTGAAGAAGATAGACATTCTTCCATGTATTTGTGGCATTCTTCACAACATGTTCTATATCTTTCAATAGAATAAGATAGGTATTGAATCTTAAGGTTAAATTTACTTCATTTTTCTTTAAAGATTCTTTTACCTCCTTGTCATTCTAATTTGGCATAAGCTTCCTTAAGAGCTGCTCATAAATATTTGTGGTTTGCATTGCTTGTTCTCATCTTGGCTTGATTTTGATCATCAATGCATCTGGAATGTGCTGAGTAAGTTGATCAGGTGAGTACTTCCACTTATGCATTTTGGATATCAGTATATCTACAATATGCTTATGCTCATTAGTAGTTCTAGTATCATATTTTAATGCTTTGAAGTTTCTAATTCCATAACCTAATTCCAATTCTTTTATTCTTTCTTCAAATGTGGGTGGAGACCTCTTGAAAATTATGTCTTCTCCTTTTTTATATACTTTCTTTCTGGAGGATCTCTTGGTGAATACTATAGTGGATGTCTTGGTAGGCTTGGTAATGATTACCTTACCCTTCTTCTTTAGAGGCTCCTCTTCCTCTAATTTTTCTTCATCCTCACCTTTTCCTTTAGATACCAAAAGAGTAGAACTAGTTTTCAAGTTGGCAATCCTCTTCTTGCCCTTATTAACTACCTAAGGAAGCTTGATCTCAAGTTCTATCCTAGCCTTTGCCTCATCAAAGGTGCCAAAGTAAGAAACCTTGGGGTCCACTGGCTCATTTATTAGTGCCTCAATTATATCTTTTGTTTCATTAATATTTACCTCATACCCTAGAGGTTTAACCCATGCAATTCTAGGCCTAACTACTTGAATATACACCTTGTCACTATCTACCATAAAAGAAAAATCATCTTTATAATCCTCAACTAGTTTTCTATGGATTTCAAATTTTTTATTCATTTTCTCCTTAAATGCATCAAAATAATTGTCCATGATACTTCTATAATTCTCTCCCATTTCAACAATGTATTCATTAATCAAATAAACTACTAGCACATCTTTCCTCCAAACAATAGTACCTTTTGATGGAAATAATTTCTTAACATAGAAAAATAAATATGTCAATAGTGAGCCAAACTTACATGGATTTTTCTTTGATGTCCTCATGCTCTCCATTTTTTTGTTGAACTAATTCAATAGTAGCTTGGCAAGGTTAAGAGATAGGTTTCTTGAATACCTTGTAAGCCAAGTACACAACTTCACATGACACACTATTCAACCTACTAGAGTTGTATACCTTGTGTGTAGTGATGTGAATGCTAAACATTAGTTCCATATCAGTCATGCTACTTATTTTTATTCCCTTTCCATCCCACTTGGCTAGGATTTTCTTTTCCAATTCAACCCAACTTAGGGTTTTAGTCATTTTGGCTTTTGATAACATGGGGAGACCGATGATCTTGTGGATCATCTACTTTGTGATTAAAATTGGTTGCTCCAACCACAACTAATAGTTATGCACATGAATGAGGATGTATTTTATCCATTTTATTTGAGATTCTTGTGGCATATGTGGAATATGTGTTAAACCTTTAGCTTGTAGACGTTGGTGTTTAGGTTTTAACACACCATTAACACATAGTTTCTCTAGGGTTTCATCCATATGTAGTGTACCAATATCCTAAATTACACATTTGAAATGAGAATAGATGTTTTTAATCAATAGTATCTTAGGAGGGATTTGAGACTATGCTCCACTCAGATCTAGGGTTTTTGTAACTACATCAGTAGGCTCAAAATCTATTTCCTTCCATTCTACACCACAAACCAACATTTTTGAACCTCATTTTAGCTTACTATTGGTAGCTGCCATTTCTACTCTATAGGGTTTGAGAGAATTTGAAAATGTTTGGTAATAGTTCACTCAAATTGCTTGAATTCTCTTGAAGACCGCTCTATGCAAATAGCTCTCAAAAATTTATGATGAAAAATGACTTTAATTTCATTCCTTTTATCAAATTTTGCCATAAATGCTTGGTATAAATATTAGATCAAATTGATAGACTATCATCCACTGTGGTAGCATTGAATTGTCATTGGATTCTTTCATGACTCAGTAACAACATAGGATTTTGTTACTCTCAACCTCACTCAGTGGAGTTTATAACCTAACCCTGCTCGGTAAGGAAGATAACTCGGTAGTAACTTGTACTTCTTACTCAGTGATCCTTTTTCATCTTGAATGCTGATATGAATCTTTTGTCTTGTCAACTAGAACTAATTTAGATGTCTTCTTTAGTAGCCTAGTTCCAGTTCTCCTTTAAGAAATCAAGTTGAAATAGTGGAGTCACCCAATTCTTGAATGACTTGATCATCATTGCTCATACTTGCATTCTTAGTAGACTTTGGAAACCATTGTTGTCTCATTTGTTTTATGATGTTATCAGCTTTTTCCTTCTTTTCATCTTCTATTCTTCCAATATTCATATAGCTCTTGGAAAGATGACCACATTCTGTACAAATGAAATATCCTTTGGTAGTATCTCTTTTCTTCATGTGATGATTTACACAATTCATTCCAATGTGTTCAAATTCTCCACAAGTAATGACATCTACATCAAGTGTTGTAGTCCCAACCAATTATAGCTTTCACAATTTGTTATACTAGATTAAATATGTTAGTTTTACATTCTGATGACTTGTGCCTATGCTTCTTACATTTATGACATTTGCATTCAAATCTTGGTTTCTCTTTGCATTCATTTTCTCTATGACCATGTTGATTACAATTGTAGCATTTTCATTGAATTTTTCTTTCCCATTGCTCCAACATTTGTTTGAAGTATGACCTATCTTACTATAGAAACTACAAGTAGGTTTATTCTTTGGAGCTCCTTTCTTAGATGATTCGCCTTCTTCTATGTATCCAATTCTTGCTTTTCCTTTTTGTCTATAGTGACTTTAATTATTCAACTAATTCATGTTTTCTAGGGATTTCATCATTCTTTCATTGGTTTTTCTTTCAATGTTTAGATCATTGTACAATCTTTCATTCTCCAATCTCAGGTTCATGATTTCTACATTTGCATTTGTGAGCTGATCAATGAAGTCTACTTGCTGAAGGGATAGGTGTTGAATTTCATTTTTCTTTTCTTTTATCTCTTCTCTTATCTTGTTTTTCTCTTCCATGACGTCACATGATATTACTGACTAAATTTCTTGTTCTCTTCTTGGTTTTCTTACTTCTTGAAGAGCACTATTCTTTTTCAATAGTTCTTTGATTGCTTCATCAACTTCAATTAAATTGCTTCAATGGAAGTCTTCAATTCTTTCTTTAATGTAGAGTGAATCATTCATCTAGATTGCAAGTCCTTTTCTTCTTTTTAGCGATTGAGAGAGTTTCTCTTTTATTTTCTTGAGTTGTGCAATAGCTAATTCCAAATCTAGTTTCTCATTATCAATAGCCTTGTCAAGTCTGAATACCTACATTTCCTTTGATCTTTTCTCAAGCTATTAAACTTTTCAGTAAGAACCACAAAGCTTTAATGCCAATTGTTAGAAATATTATGACAAGCTAAGTTAATGAGAGGGGAGGGTTGAATTAGTTTCTTATCAAACTTTATAATACTTTATCCTTTATTAGCAATTAATCCTTTATGTGAATTCTAATCTAACTACATGCATGCGAAACTAAAAATTTGAAAGCATACACATGTAGTGCCTACCCTTGTTCACATCTTTTCTAGACTTATTATTATCAGACTATGTAGAATAGTTTTATGTTGATGGTTTAGTGGTGTTGTTTTGACACTATCAGATATTATGATAAGGATTCAGTTGATATATGATGAGATTATTTAGACTTTACATTTCATGTATGTATGATGATCATTACATCATTTTCAGTTATTAATGATGATTAGTTAGATGGTTTATTATCTTATGTTTTTTTATTATGGTTACTTATCCCATACTTGCATGTGTATGGTGTGCATGTTTTCTTATTGTATGGCAGTTCTGATGTGGTTAAGGAAGGGAGTCATAGTCACCTGCTTAGTCAGGATCTACACGATGCACCACTTCCTGCCATTGTCTATTTAGCTTAGCATTATATATTGTATGTACATGCATGGTTTTTCTACAGGTTGCAGGTACCAGGTATCAACTTCCCTAAATTGCCAGGATGAGCATACCCTATTATACTATCTCAATGATAAGAGAAGGGAGATAAATTCTCAAGTCCAAATCCCAAACCTAAAAACTATTTGTCCTAGTGAGTTAGGACAAGTATCAAAGTTGAATACCCACCGAATGTGTCGGATGACATATTTTGTGATTTTTAACCCTTTAGATTTATTTTGTATGATTTTTTCTATGATGGGTTTTAATATTTTATCTTGGAGGTCTATGGTGAATTTTCCATTAATTAAGTCTTAACAAATAGATTTAATTAATAAATTATTTATTTGAGAAGATTAATAAAATATCATGATCTTTGATATTTTGATTGTAATGTGAATTATTGGGGAAAAGGAATTAAATAAAAAAAAACTAAAAATTAAAATTAATAATAATTATAAAATAATAACAAAATAATAAATAAAATAATAATAATAAAAGTTATAAAATTTAAATAGAAATTATTGGAGTTATAAGCTTTCATGGGAATTAACATGTGTCAACAACACGGGGGATAGTGCATCAATTAAGCACAAGGTGTCTACAATTCTATGACTCATCAAAAGGAATTGGAAAAGACCCATGCTTAGTTGGTGACACCTTTTAGCGGTTTCAAGAAGCATTCCAAAGGTTTCTTGAGAGCTCTTTGTATTCAGGCATTCATAGAAGCTTAGGGAGAGGGTGGAGAGCAATTGGAGCATTGGAGGACTCAAGAACTTTGAAGAAGGGAGCTTGCTCTGCGAGTTTTCTGAGGAAGAGCGAATTAGCATCAGAATCCGGGTAGATTCTTGTGATTTTACTTATGCTATTTCCACATCATGCATTTCTGTCTTCATCGTGTCTGTTATATGTGTCTGAAACTTCTCTATGATTGAATCTGTAATTTGAAATTAGAATCTAGATATGCTATTTGGTTGAGAAGAAAACAATAGAAAAAACCCTAGATCCAATTAAGGAGAAATAATTAGATATGAACCAGATTTGGGTTCAAATTTATATTAAATTAGAAAGACAAGATTTGGAATTAAAATAGAAATTTTATGGTAAAAATTCGAATGATTAGATGTAATCTTTCTAT
Source organism: Cupressus sempervirens (assembly GCA_028749045.1). Lineage (NCBI taxonomy): Eukaryota > Viridiplantae > Streptophyta > Pinopsida > Cupressales > Cupressaceae > Cupressus > Cupressus sempervirens. The sequence goes on from CM053789.1 coordinate 773,080,077, forward strand.
CAATTATATTTTTAGATGCGTATGAATAAACCCTTTTATGGTTAAATTTAGAGAACAATTATTTTAAGAGGAAATTTTTAATTCATCACAAACTGCCCTGTTGCTGCCCCTTGGATAGACCCGAACTCAGTCATTCATAAATTTTTATTGTGATCGAATTTATTCGATCACTCCAGTCAGAATCGGCGCGACTTAGCCCTCTCCAACATATTTCAATTTCAACTCAATCCAACGGTTCATTAGGGAGATATGGCTGTTGTACTGAGACTGTTTTGTTCAAAGACAGATATTTCTCCATTTCCCATAACCAAGAGTTTTTTATGCTAAAACTTCACAAGAAAAAATAAAAATATACCAAAGCATGGAATGAATTAAAGATATTATTGCAATCTTCCCTTATTAGAATCTTATTAATATGCATTAGTTTTATATGGTTTATTATCTAATCTAATTAAATCAAATTTAATTAAGATTAGTTAATAGTAGAAGAAGTGTAATTAATTATTAGTCAATCTAAGTAAATAGATTTTTAAATGAGAGAAAATTAAAAGAAAAGAGATTTTAATGTAGTGGAATTTTTATAATGTATATTGAATACTATTTAATATATATTAAACAATTTTAGAGTTGTTTAATGAAGATGATAATGTTAAGAATTTGGAGATTATTCATGTTAAAATCTACAATGAGTCTCATTGGTTTGGTGATAGGGATCTTTTTCAAACAACGTTTATATAGACAAAATATTATTAGTACAATTAGCAAATGGAGTCTAGTAGTTTTGAGGAAAAACTTTTATCTATCAAACAAATACATGGGTTAGGAAAAACGTGAAATTTCTCCACTTAATATAATTTGGGAATACGTAAACTGAGACTTCTAAATTCAAATTTGAAAACTTAGTAGAACCAAAACATGTGTTTGCATCGTGTATTCTATATGCTTCTTGTTTTGGGTTTTGGGTTAACTAGTGTTGACCAGTCCTAGGTTGTTACCAGAGGCTCGGGGGTTATGAGATGTGTTGGCATGTTGATCTTATTTGGTCTTGATCTTTATAAGCCCAACCATGGTAATGTGATTGTATGCTCTATGAAATGTTTGTATTTATTGTTTGTATTTGTTCATCAGTCTTCATGTGTGAAGCTAAGATATATGTGTATGAGACACTTGAGCTAATCATTTTTGAGTTATCGATCAGTTATCCTTGATTATTTTTTAGTCACCATGATGGGACTAAGATGTGGATTTATTCTTGATGATTTCATGTTGTGACATGTTTGACCCAACCATTTTTGGAGTCTTCGATCAGTATGATTGAGATATATATTTTGGTTATTGAGAACCATTGGATACTTTGATTATCAGTGATACTTCAGTTGCCAATAGAGAGCTATTGTGTTCATGTTTTTCTATGGATGTTTGCTCATGGAGATTTGATGCTTTTATGCATATTTGATGATTTTATGGATTATCTTTTGTGATTTTGAGATTTATGAGTCCATGAGCATTAGGGTAGGATATCTGCATGTAGTGACGGGAAGTGGCTTGCAATGGGGGCCGGGGCCCTAAGAGGCTGCCAGGGTAACTCATTGTAAGTTGGATTAATAAGTGATAACATTCACACCCAATACTAACAAAATGAACCTAAAAAGATAAGTGTTTTGTTCTCGCCCATGCCTTGAGTGCTTGTACAGGCTAGGATGGGAGTAGTGAGATGCATGGTTGCGACTTTGCATTTTGTAGTATGCCTCATCAGTATGAGAGGATACTAGTGGCTGCATGAAATCAGTATGGACCCGTGGAGTTTAGCTAACTGCCAGGGTAACTTGTACGTGATAATTGCGATGACACTTTCCCATTTGCATAGTAGGTTCCTACATGTCATTGTGTGCCTCTGGGAAGTAGATGTCAGTTTCGTGATTGGAACCTTTGAGTTAGTATACTTTTAGGATTCCTGGACTATAGAGATTTGTGCCATGTGTTATGGATAGCCTGTTTGGGACTTGAGATTATCTCCTTTGCACGGTGGGAGTGGACCACTTAGGTACCACGCGGTCGGGTGGTAGTGTATTTTCCACTCTTATCATTTGAGATTCATCGAGACATCATGGCTGATGCGTCCTTCATGATGGTGGATATGTATCCTTTCATTGATGATAGCATATGTTAGATGATGTTATCTTATGCTTATATTTCCATGTTAGATTACTTTCTACATATGATGTTGTATATGTTAGGAGTGACATTCCTACTATGTTAATACGGATGATCCCTTCAGTGATTTGGGATGTTACGCATGGAGGGATGGCTAGGGCCCACGATGGTCTAATGATGCTATTAACGGTTGGGAGGAACCGTGCACTTAGTTTTTTTTTTTTTGATCTTTATGATGGATGTATATGTCTTCTATGATGATGTATCATGTGATTGTCTTTGATGTATCATGGATTAGAATAGGATGATGTACCTTATTTCACATATGTATATTCTTTTAAGCCTTCATACCCTGTGACATGTACAGAGGATGATTGAGCATTTGAAAATGTAATGTTTAAACATTGGACTTATCATTATTATTTCATGTAGTTGTTGTACTAGATGGATTCATGTATGTAATTCAACGTTAAGGGATGTAATCTGTTATGTATGTTATGTTTAATTTTTAGATGGACATTGCTATTGCTTCCATTATTGTGAATAAGTTATGTATGGTATTTACTTTCATGTAAAAAAAAAAATGTTACCAAACTTAGTGAAATTCTAGGTTAATTCTTTGGATCCCTTTGCGGGGCATTACAACACAACACTTTAACACAAGATTTGGTGACCCAAAAACCTTTCAAATAGAAAGTAAAACTCGGGTGGGGATGATACCCATAAGCATTACTACTATAGTATAAAGTTGGCCTATAAAGGCTTATAATGATCACTTTTGATTAACTATCCTTTTAGGAGCAATAAGGACTACTAGGTCCATCTTGCAAAAGGATTTACAAACATACAATGAAGTATGCACTCGATAAAGAGGTTTACATAAGACTATTAGGTCTACATTGTTAAAGGATTTGACTAATCTATCTATTAGGATGAAGTGGTAGTTGATCTCTGATTTGCAACTTGGTTTGTTGAATGAGATTCCTATGAGTGTACAAATCACCTTGCTATGATAGATAAATCTTTGCTGCTCTTTATATTATGGTAGCCTTTGTAATTCATTCTTCTGCTCTTCTCTAATGATTTCATTCCTTTTATTCATCCATTTGGATGTGATATAATAAATTACATATATATCAATCCAATTACATAGTTATAAAGTCAGCAACAATTCAAATTTACACAAATATTACAAAGTCGGCCAAAGTGTAGAAACTCGGGTTCTAAAGATTGACTTGGTGAGGTTATAATACTTGACATCCACTATTAATGCTTGACATCATCATGCACTTGATAAACATAGAAACTCAGTCCATACTAATCACTTCCAAGTAGTCTTAAACTCGGTCTACACTGTTGACTTGGAAAATACTATGAAACTCAACATATAAAATGAATCACTTGATTCACATTGCGTAGCTTAGTTAATGCTATCACTATGAGCTTTGCATAAAATGAGCCTCTTGGTTAACATGGAGTAGCTCAGTTAACACTAGACTTACATCACCTTAATTGCGACCTCGGTAAGCACTGCACAACTTGGTTTGCATTGGTAAACTCAACATACACTAAGATGCTTGGTTTACTTTGCCAATAATCACCTTAGTATTAAATGTTCGGTGCAAACTAAAATCTATCCAAAGGACTCGGTAGCAATTGTAGAACTTGGTAACAACTGAAATGCTCGGTTAAAATTGTTAATTATACAATATGCTCAATATGAACTTATAATCTAAGTAATTGTATGTCACTAATAAAAACATGACTGGAACGCCAACAAGATGATGGTTCAATTCCATCATGACCTAATATGAGTAAATTAATGATTAAATAAACTACCAAATAAACTACGAAATATATTACCAAATATACTACCAAATATTCTACCATATATACTACCCAAAAAACTACCAAATCAACTATCAAATCAACTATCAAATCAACTACCAAATATACTACCAAATTAACTACTAAATATACTACCATATATACTACTCAAAAAGCTACCAAATAGACTACCAAATAAGCTACTAAAATTACCAAATAAACTACCAAGTAACAACAACAAATGACCTAATCAATGATTAAAATAGTTTAGTCATAAATTTAGTTGGGAGATAAATTTCTAGCAATAAACTACCATCAGTCACGTGATCAAAATTAGTCACACATCTACAAGTTTTAGTAGTTTATTTTGTAATATATTATTATTTTTGTACTAGTGGGTAGATAGAGAGATGTTATTAGTTCATGAAAGAATGCAAGATATTAGATATTCATAGGAGATAGATCCTAGGAGTCAGTATGTGTACATATGAGAGTGAGACAGAGGGTTGGTTGGGGAGCTAGTTGGTAGCTAGCCAAAGAGAGAGGATATTATTTAGTGAGAGAAAGAGAAGGTTAGGAGTTGGTGAGAGAGAGAGAGAGAGAGAGAGAGAGAGAGATATTAGAATTGTGTGTATGAGAGAGAGGTTATGAATTAGTAGGAGAATGAAAGAGATTATTATTTTGTGTGTATTTTAGAGTGAGAAAAAGAGAGATGTGGGTTAGGGTTTAGTGTGAGAGAGGGGTTATACATAAGTTAGAGAGAGAGAAAGGTGAAAGGGTAAGAGTTATAAGTTAAAGAGATGTTGTTAGTGAGAGAATTAGAGAGGTTGGGAGTTAGTGAGAGAGTGAGAGAGAGATGGGTTAGGGTTTAGGGTGTGAGGGAGTTATAGGTTGGTTAGAGAGACAAAGGTGAAAGGTTAAGACTCATGAGTTAGATAGATATTATTAGTTAGTGAGAGAATTAGTGAGATTAGGAGAGAGAGAGGTAAATAGGATAGGATGGAGAGTAAGAGGGAGATGAAGAGAGTGAGAGAGATAAGGGGATAGAGAGAGAGAGTGAGAGAGAGAGGGGGGATTAGAAATGAAAAAATAGATTGAGAGAGATGGAGAGAATGAGATAGGATGGAGAGAGATATTGATAGGAGAGAGGGGGTGGTGGGAGATTAGAGGATAGGAGGATGGATAGAGAATAAGTGTAGTGCCTATCCCTAGTTTACTTTCATTTTATATTGTCAAATTCTTTTATGCCAACTTTTATGGTTATGTTTTATAATTTGCTGGTACTTGGTTACCTAATTTGATTGATGTTATTTCTTACCTAGTTTATATATTTGATGAGATGCTTGATACTCGATCATTTCATGTGTTCATGATTTTTTTGGCAATGATGCTCTGTATGTTTCATATAGTGATTTTAGATGCTTTTGTAATTACAATTATATGAGTGATTTATATGTGATATTTATGGTTACTTGCATGTGTATGGTGTACATGTATGTTTTACTTTATGTTTGGTATTTTTGATGTAGTTGAGGGAGGGAGTTGTAGTCATTTGCTAGTTGAGCTCTACATGATATATCACACCCTACCATTGCTTGTTTAGTTTAGATATATGTGCATATGTACATGTTTAGCTTTTATACAAATTGCAGGTACCACACATGGACTTCTAGGATGAGTGTTCCCTATCATAGTATCTCAATAGTAAAGAGGGGAGATAGTTCTCGAGTCCAAATCCTAACCGTAAGCCAATTAAGTATCTAAGTTATGTACCCTTTTGAATTCATCAAGTAATGTGAATTTGTAATTTTGACCCTTTAACTTTGATATCATAATTCATTTTTTAGATGAGTTTTTCTATTTTGGTTTGTGGGTCAACTGTGATTTTTGACTTCTATTAAGTCAAACAAAGATATATTAAATGACTTAATTAAAGAAAAAGATTATAAAGAAAAATCAATTTTAAATTATATTTAATTAATTGATAAATTAATTAAATAGAGGAAATAAATTTAAAGATTTAATTAAAAGTTCAAATTTAGCGTAATTATATTTATTTAATTTAATAATAATAAATTTAGAAGTTTCATTTTATAATGAACTTTAAATATTATTATTAGTTAAATTAATAAATAAACTTTATAAATACATCTTATTATTTCATAAAAGCAAGTGAGAATAATTTAAATAAACTTTATTCTAATTAAAAAAAGTATGTAAAAAGAAAGAAAGAAATTAAAACAATAAAAGTGAAGGCATTTGCATGTTCAGAAAATCGAACCCTAGGTTGAGAAAATTCTTTATTAGGAGATTAGAGCTCATTTCTACACACATAGGTTTTGGGGAGAAAATTTTGGAATTAGAGCAAAAAAATTGTTGAAAGTTTTGGAGGGTTTGGATTTTCATGTATTCATAGTTGTCTCAAATTTTAAATGTTGTTTTGAGGTAAGGGTTTGAAAATTCATTGTAGAATTTTATTGAAAGATCTGTTTACTTTGTGTCTTCCTAGGTGTCTGCATAATTCTTACCGATTTATTGTATTAATTTTTGAATAAAGAATTATTTTGTAGATTTTGAAAAAGAAAACTTATTAATCATTTAAATGTGACTAAGAAAAATTGTAGAAAATCCTTTTCTAATTTGATTATAGAAAATTGAAAAAGTAACAAATTGATCAACTAGGGTTTGAGCTTTAAATTTGTGATGTGATTATCATGAGTTTTTTTAATAAAGATAAATATTCTTCTTATATCTAAAAAAAATTAATTACATAATTTATTGGAAAAGAAAAAGATTAATTGAGAGGAAAACATGTTGTAGCTAAATCTATACATGCATGTGAAAGCAAATACACTAAATATAGAAAACTAAGTATATTATGGTTGCATAATTTGAGAGATCAAATGCATGTGTAAATACTAATTGTATATTCATTTTTATTTTATAAAACTATAATATAGTGTTTAGATTTATTTATTATTATTTATAAAAAATATATTTTTTGAAATTATTTATTAATTCCAAAAAAGAAATAATTGAAGAAAACATTTTTTTGAAATAAATTTATTATTATTGATTAATTTCAAAAATTAAATTTGTACTACTCATTTAGTTATAAAGTGAATGTTGATATTAAAGAATCTTTAAGTTCAGTTAAACTATTAGTTGCATATAAATGCTTTTATATTTATTAATACAAATGGGAAGTTAGTAAATAAATAATTACAATTTAGTTATATTTTAAGAGAAGTTATAGTGGAGTTTACTATATAATCATCTAGTTATGAATATTTAATATAATGAGAGAAAATATAGATAACTTAATTATAATTATAATTTCAAGTTTGAGTTATCTTGAGTTGCATTATGAATAAAAGGAAAAATAAATAATAATATTAGACTTAAATAGAAGTCGAATTAATATTTTAGAAATGAAATAGATATTAAGATTTAATCTAATAATATACATTTATGTTATTAATTAATAAACTATTCATGATTTAAGATTATTTAAATTAATAACATGATTATATTGCATAATTGATAACCTTTATCCAACTGTGATATGATTATGAAATGAAAACTTGAATTTGATGCAAATCAATTTTTATGAAATTATATTTTTTTAAAACACTAAATAACTGCACTTGTTTTAAATGCATGTCAAGATGTCATTTTTTATTTTGTGATGTGTTTGGGAGATACCTAGTAGTTTGACTATATAGGCATGTTTACTAGAGGCTTAGGAAGTGGTTTTTTTTGTGATGCTTTTATGTGATCCTGTTTTGTCACAATTATTTCATTCCCAACCAATGTGCTATATTTGTGTGTTTGTGTGACAAGATTGAGTTCTTATTTGTAACCTCATGTATTGTGATCTTCTTGGTGTAACCTATTAGGTTTTTGATCAGTTGTCTATTGGTGCTTTCTAGTTGCTTGTATAAGATTGAGGCAAATATTGTGATTAATGCTTTCTAGTTGCTTGTATAGGACTGAAGCAAATATTGTGATTTATCTATTGGTGCTTTCTAGTTTCTTGTATAGGACTGAGGTGAACATTGTGATTTATCTATTGGTGCTTTTTAGCTACTTGTATAGGATTGAGGTGAATATTGTGATTTATCTATTAGTGCTTTCAAGTTTCTTGTATATGACTAAGGTGAATATTGTGATTTTATGAGATATACCTTTATGAGCTTAGGGTAGGTTATCTATGTGTATGCTAGGAAGTGGCTTGCAATGGAGACTGGAGCCCTAAAAAGATTGCCTAGGTAACTCATTATAAGTTGTATTAATAAGTGATAACATTTCATTAAATGGGTTAAAATAAATTTATAAGAGTCAATGTTTTACTTCACCCATGCCTCAAGTGCTAGTAGAAGCTAGGATGGGAGTAGAGAAGATGCTTGGTTGCAACCTTGCCTTTTTAGTATGCCTTGTCTATAAGAGAGGATACTAATGTCACATAGAGTTACTAGGGGGTCAAAGTCCAAAGAGGTTATGATGACACTTGCCCACATGCATAGTAGGTTTCCTACATGTCTTTGTTGCCTTTGGGATTAGATGTTGCTTGTGTACTTGGTACCTTTGTGATGGATTGCTACCAGGATTCTTGACCTAGATTCTTGTTTTGACTTGTGGGTTGTTACCCATTTGGGACTTGATATTATCTCTTTAGCATGGTAGGAGTGGGCCATTTAGGTTCCATGAGGTTGGGTGGTAGTGTTTCTTATATCATTGAGATCTGATAGTTAGATGCCATTACTAGATGTACTTGTCCAGTTGTTCTATTCTTGTAATCTTGTGATTATGTTCTATGATTATATTCTGATTTATTATTCTTTAATTATTTGAGATCCTATGGGATGTCATATTTACCATGATGTATATTCTTTAAGATTTCATATCCTATGACTTGCACAAAGGATGATTATGCATTTTGATTATGTCATGTGACATCTTATGTACTTGTCTATTATTTCATTTGATTATATACTTATGGTTATCCTATGATGTGGACTTTGTTATGTATTAGATTTAATTTTAATAAAACTTATGTGTGTGATTCAATGTCATGGAACCCTTGAAAGATGTAGCTGTTATTATATTGTTTATGTATGTATGTGAGTTATAGCTTCTGCTATGTTATCTCTTGTTGTTTTAATCTTTAAAAAAATGTTTGATGAACTCAGTGACATAATTAGGTTAATTTCTTTTGGGTCCCTTGGTGAGGCATTATATCTAGTATCAGAGCCTGAGTTTCAACATTGGGAACTCAGAGCATATTGTATATCATTAACAAATAGTTAAACTTGCAACAAGATTAAACAACAAGTCTTATTAACTCAAAATATAAAGAAAATAATTGGAAACAATAGAACTATGAAAATAAAACCTAGATTCATAACACTTGGTGTTACAAATGTCATTTTGTGATTTTATATTTCATTTTTGTTATCTTAGTAGTGATAGTTAGCTTCCAGGAGTAAGCCTAAGTCTAAGGGGGTGGATATAGTACCTACCCCTAGTTTACTTTCATCTTATATTGTCAAATTTTTTTTAGGTGAGCTTTTATGGGTATGTGTTATGATTTAGTGGTACTTGGTTCCCTGATCTGATTGATGTTAATTCATACTTAGTTTATATATTTGATGAGCTACTTGATATTGAGTTATTTCATGTATTCATGGTTATTAATCAAGAAAATGTGCCTGAGGAAAATTGTAGAAAAATTTAGAAAATTATTATGATTGTATTCTTTTAAAACCCTTTCTAATTAGTTATAGAAAATTGGGAAAACAACAACAAATTGAAAAACTAGGATTTGAACTTTAAATATGCCATGTGATTATCATGAATTTTCTAAATAAAGATAAATATTCTTTTATATCTAAAATACTTGAATTGTAAAATTTATTGGAAAATAAAAGATTAATTGAGAGGAAAACATGTTGTAGCTAAACTTATACATGCATTTGAAAACAGATATACTAAATATAGAAAACTAAGTATATTATGGTTGCATGATTTGAGAGATCAAATGCATCCAAAAATAATAATTGGGTATTTATTTTATTTTATAAAAATATAATATAGTGTTTGAATTTATTTATTATTTTAAAAAATTTAAAAAAACATTTTTTGGGAATTATTTATTGACTCCAAAAAAATTAATTATTATTTTTTAATTTATATTATTTATTTATTTTGAAAATTAAACTAATACTGCTCATTTAGTTATAAAGTGGATGTTGGTATCAAAGAATCTTTAAGTTAGTTAAACTATTAATTGCACATAAATGATTTTATATTTATTAATGCAAGTGGAAAGTTGCTAAATAAATTATTGTAATTTAGTTATATTTTAAGAGAAGTTATAGTAGAGTTTACTAAATAATCATCTAGTTATGAATATTTAATATTATGAGAGAAATCATAGATAACTTAATTACAGTTATAATTTCAAGTTTGAGTTATCTCAAGTTGCATTATGAATTAAAGGAAAAGTAAATATTAATATTAGACTTAAATAGAAGTCGAATTAATATTTTAGAAATAAAATGGATATTACGATTTAATCTAATAATATACATTTATATTACTAATTATGTCATTCACAATTTAAGATTATTTAAATTAATAACATGATAATATTGCATAATTGATAACCTTTATCCAACTGTGATACAAGTATGAAATGAAAAATTGAATTTGACACAAATCAATTTTTATGGAATTATATTTTGTTTTAAAAGACTAAATAACCACACTTATTTTAAATGCATGTCGAGATGTCATGTTTTATTTTATGGTGGGTATGGGGGATACCATAGGCTCGGGAATTGGTTGTTTTTGTGATATTTTTATGTGATATTTTGCCATAATTATTTTATTCCCAAACAATTTACTATATCCACCTATTTGTGTGAGGGGATCAAGTTCTTTTTTGTAAGCTCATGTATTGTGATTTTCTTGTGTAACCTATGAGGTTTTTTATCAGTTGTCTATTGGTGCTTTCTAGTTGCTTGTATAGGACCAAGGTGAATATTGTGATTTATCTGTTGGTTTTTTCTAGTTGCTTGTATAGGACTGAGGTGAATATTGTGATTTATTTATTGGTGCTTTCCTACTACTTATATAGGACTAGGGTGAATATTGTGATTTATCTATTAGTGCTTTCTAGTTGATTGCATAGGATTGAGGTGAATGTTGTAATTTTATGAAATATACTTTTATGAGCTTAGGGTTGGTTATCTGTGTATGTTGGGAAGTGGCTTTCCATAGAGGTTAGAGCCCTAAACAGGCTTCCTAGGTAACCCATCATAAGTTGTATTAATAAGTGATAAAATTTCTTTTAATGGGTTAAAATGATTTAATAATAGTCAGTATTTTACCTCACCCATGCCTTGAGTGCTAGTATAGGCTAGGATGGGAGTAGAGAGGATGCCTGGTTGTGACCTTTGCTCATTAGCATGCCTTGTCTATAAGAGAGGATATTGATGCCACGTATAGTCACTAGGGGACTAGAGTCCAAAGAGTTTACCAGAATAACCTTACAGCTGGCTCATGTGATGATACTTTCTCACATGCATATTAGGTTTCCTATGTGTCTTTTCTACCTATGGGATTATATTTTTCTTGTGTACTTGGTCCCTTTGAGATAGATTTCTATATGGATTACTTGACCTAGATTCTTATTTCTATTGAACTTGATGAAAGATCAACCCCATAGCTCCTAAGAATCACTTGCATGCAAACACCTTTCATAGAAAGAGAGAAGCAAAAGCTATGGAGGCTCAAATTGCTAGATCCATAGATGAGACATTCTTGATGAGTAAAAAGCTAAATTGCTATAATCAAAAGTGAATTAATCTTTACAATGAGAGATCGTCGTAATAAAGTAGATCAAAAATCTAAAAAGATCTAAGCTAGTTTACATCATAATAATCAATAAAATAATTAATTATTATTAGCCTAAAGTTTAGATTAAGAAAACTAGAGTTAATAAGGAAATATCTAATTATTCTGACAACCCCCCCTTAAGATAAACTTAGGGAGTAGCTAAAAAATTGGAAACTATTACTAAAATTAAATTTGGGTCCCAACAACAAAGCCTAGTGAGGTACCCAGGCACAACCAAATCTCCTAAAAAAGGAGAAATAGAGAAAACCACATAGGAAAAATACTACTCCAAAAAGAGATGGAAAACATGCTGAAAGAAATTAGTGAAGGACTAAAGAAGCCTCCAAAATAAGGAATGTCCCAAAAGATAGGAAAAAAAGATGATCATGAAGAACATCATTGAAGTATATAAAAGTTGTAAAGCTCTGTCTAAAGTAACTATTGATCTAAAGAACCTCCACTACAATAGAACCTGACCAACTGAAGAATACTATAATCTACATCGAATTAGGAGGCATACAAAGGAAAATAACTAAACTCAAAGATATATATGGCAAAAAATACCAAAGCCTGAAGAGCATATCAATTAAACATGGAAGGTTGCATCCAAAGTAGTAACAAAAGAAGAGTGACTATATGGTAAATGATCTATCTCACCAAAATGCATAGGTGCCTAGCCACTTCATCTACCTAGTACATAGGAATAGAAACTAAATACATAGCTCACTCCATTGCACAAAGGAAGCATGAGAAATAATAGAGGAACTACCCCTAATATAGACAAGGGTGAGGTGATAGACAAATGGAAAAATGGGTGAAAATAACTACATGTCAAGAAACCATGATCAAGATGCACAAAAAAGTACATATATGTGTACTAAGGTGATCAATCTCAAACACATCATGAGGCTAATGTCATAGAAGGGAAACTCACTAGACAAAGAAAGATGGAAAAAAAAAGCAAAACATCAAACCCCCCATGGCACTTTAATCAGAGTAGTGCATGTACAATAAGGCATAACATATGGTGAATACCAATAATACAATAATCTATATGAGTGTCCTTAGATGAAACTACTAGAATTAGAAGGAAAAACAAGGTGAAAAAATTGAAACAAAAATACAAATGTAGTATGGAACTTTATCCCAATGTTTTTGCAAGAATGCAAACAAATGATGTCTAAATCAACCAGAAGAGACACAAGACTAGTAAAATAGATAGCAAAAGTCATGAAAAATCATCTAAAGCAATGAAATTGATCCTCAGACCTAAAATAACCAAGATATCCACTAGAATACAAAAAAAAAAGACTAAATAGAATGTTCCTAGAGTAGAATATAGAAAAACAACCACCATCATTGAAAAGATCTTGGAAAGACCTTTCCAATAATATAAAAAATTCCCAAATTGGAGACTGAATGCTCTAGATATGTCTCTTGGAGTGAAAAATTGTACCCCTACATTTTATAGAATGAAAAGATATAAAAAATGAATTAAAACTAAAAATCACCTAAACCACTATGACAAGCTTGGAACCAGCTTTCTGGCAATATCTTGTTTCTATAAAATGGAGTCTATTTGCTCAAGATATGAACAAAATCATGAAGTTAGGTCCAAATAGAGCTTAAAAGGCAAAAAGGTTGATGATGTAGTGTTGACATGGTGCTGACCTTAGCAAGAAATGAGCCCAAATTTGATAGTCAAATAGTCATTAAGGAAAAAATGCCTAAAAATAACCCCTACCAAAAAAAAATATCCAACCATTGAAAACATGTGCGGGATAAAAGGTTGGTGCTGTAAAAACAAATCTAGTAGCCAAAAAAAATTTCTTGAGTGAAATGAAGAATATTGCCCAAAAAAAAAATGGAAAATCACTAACAAAGACTCCAACTCTACCTATGGTTAAAGGGAATTATGTACATGTGAGAAAACCACTATGCAAAAACTAAATCACCATGGAAATCTAAAAAAATGACAATGATGCAGGGTCCAATATTTGCTACTAAAACAAACATTGGCCAACATAAAATGGGACTAGTGGGTAGAATAGGGACTCCACATGTCTTCAAGACTGCTAACGTGGGCATGTTAGGCGCACTTAAATAAGAGGCTCAAATTTTTGATTTGAAGCTACAAGATTTCTCTCAAACCAAACAAATCAGCCAAACTGCACCACCAAGTAATCACACAGATCATGGAGAACACAACCTACATGCCAAGTAGATGGAGCACTAAATACGAAGCCTAATGTATAAAAAAATACTTTATATATCTCAAGAAAATGTAGGTATTTATGTGATTCATTTGGAGGTTTGAACTCTAGGTCAATGCATTAATCAAGCACTTGATAGGAGTCCCCAATGAACTGTGTGCTGGCATGATTTGGCCAAAAAATCCTCACCATTCCAAAATTTGTGTGAGCACAATCCATCATAAATTCTATAATAAATGTTGGCATAATGTGTGGTGGTGAGTAAGTTTATGTGGTCCACTAAATTTTCTAAAGGCTCCAATAAATTTTTAGGTTAAATGGACGAAGCCTAGGCAAGACAACCATCCTCAATTCCAACTAACTACATGTGTCATTAGTGGTAAGATTTTTTTTTTATGCTTTAGTATATATATGTTAGTTTCAAAGTTATGACTCTGTGCTACTCGCTAGGGGCAATAGGTTAGTACACTTTTCACCAAGATCCCTAAAAATAATTTGGGTGTGCCTAGATCTCTCTAGTGTGTATATGTCATTTGCTCCATCATGACTATGAAAACTACATGTATTGTCCTAAAGTCTCTATTTTGTTGAGAGTCTAGCCCATGAAAAGGAATCTTGTCATCTATGCTTCTATAACATTTGGATCATAACTATTTTTTCAAAATCAAACTAGGGTGCACTCTCCCATATAAACACAACTAAATCCCTTGATATCATGTAGTATAGGATTTTTTTATGCTCTACTTGAGACAAGGGTTTTGTTTATCCCAACCCCCATCCTACGATAGGTTTCTTGATTCCTACAATCTAAAGTTTGACACAAGTCCATCCATTAGGTATCATTCATATTACATCTTCATGTTTTACATTCACACTTTGTGTTTACATCATTTCATTTTGAATTTTAATCTCATTCATGATTAGTGTGACTTATTATGTTATTGAAATTTTCATTTAGGATGCATTCATTTTTCATATATTATATTCATTACACTTACATTATGCATCTCATTTTTTATTCATCATTAGGTTATAATATTTATTCATTACATTAATCTATTAGGTATCATCATCATAATATTACATTTAGTCACATATACATTATGTTACATCTATCTCATTAACACAAATCATATAGTGAGTCCATACATATAAAATAAAAAAATACATACATCTCATACATCACCATAATCTAGGACTTGCATCATCCACATAGTAGCCATCATTTATGCATCATAGGAAATAATACATCACATCACACACATCCTACATCACCAATGTTAGTAGTAGTATCATAACGTCATGCATCACATATAGTACTCAAAAAACCTCATAAAAATAAACATTGTAAGCATCCATAAAACACCATCATACATACACATTTAGGATCATCAAATCATGTCTTCATATATATAAAAAAAAGTGTCCATTTATAGTCCATATACAAAATATTGTGTAGTACATCATGCATGATACATCATCGAAAACTCATTGCATCTGCATATACACCACTTTGTCAAAATTGATCACTCTAGGGATCATGTGATTTTCTATGAGGGCCCTATCCCTCCTATCCCTCCCCTTTATTGAGGCCTCCCCTACCCAATTGATGACTCTAATCTTTGATGGCCACCTGTAGCCCATGAGCTAAATGCCTCCTAAAATTTTGGCTATCATTGCTTTTCTAGCACAAAATCATGATACAATTTTCAATAGTAGCCTACCTCTTATATAGCACATGCCTCATATTGGCATGCAGTTAGGGCCTCCTACATCATAGTGATCATCCCCATGTCCTAAGTCATTTGCATTGAGATGTCTCCATGACCATGATACTCATCTATCTAATGTTGCAAGGTCTCTTAGTCCACCCAAAGGGAGGTCACATCCTATCATAGAGTGTCTATCTCTACAAACCCCTCTGCACCTACATGCATAGTGAGATTGCTAAGCTCACCAACATTTATCCTTACCTACAAGGCTGCCAAGGCTTCCTCTTCATTGTCTTCCCTGGCTCACTCTACCTATACCTTCCCTTCTAGTTAGGTAACCTCTATTTGGAGGCTATCTCACTCGGCCCTAACTATATCTACATCCCCCTATCATGTCAGAGGTGGCCCCTATCATATCTATGGTATCAAAACTCTGTATGGTATCACACTGACTACACTGACCAAAAGAGACCACATGACCAAGTAGTCATTTAATCCATAGTGCCTACTAGGAATGTTAGTTTGAGAGTGAAGGTTATAGTGTCATGTGTAGGAAGGAGTCATCCTATGAAAATTTGTTTTTATAAGTTGTTGTCATAAGTGTTTGTTGGAAATAGCTCTAAAAAGAGAAAGTTTTTCAAATCATTAAGTCTCAATGATGATTTGTTTTGGTTTTTTTGTAGTAACTATTGTGGGAAAAAGATTAGGATAATGGGAATAGGGTGAACATTCAACAAGAAAGTGCCTCTTAGACTAGAGGTCTTTTGAAAGATGAAAGTGGACAGTAGCCTCGTAGACAAGAGGTCTTTTATTGGGTGCATGAAAAGTGCAAGCTAGATAGGACTTCTACTCAAAGATGGGATGAAATGGGGGAAATATGGTGAAGTGAGATGAGCTTTATAAATAATGGACCTTATTGACAACAAAATTTTCTCAGGATTTTTTTTCTCTTTTTAGTCTTTTCTTCAAAAATATTTTGTAAATTTTTATGGATTTTTTTATTTTTCTTAAATTTTTTGCAAAACTTTAAGAACACTGTATAGGGACTATAGAACTTAAGCATAGAAATGCTTGAGGTGTTGAATATTTACAAGCTTAGGGAGTGGATCTCCCTCTAAAGTGGCAATTAGATATGCCCCAAAACCATTCTTGCCAATAATAATAAACAAACCAAGCCAATTAGCTTTAAAATTTTCTTTCTTTTCATGGTTTTGGAGATTTTTCATGTTATGCTGCAACACTAGGTCACCCACCTCAAATTTTTGAGGTCTAACCATTTTTGTGAAATTGGAGTTGAAGGAAATTTTCATCCTTTGTTTGATATTCATCTATAACTTGTTTAATGACCAATTGATATTCTTCAAAGGCAATTAGGCTCTTAATATTCCATCAAATAGCTTGATGTAGCCCTAGTACTAGTCCTTCATACTCAGCTATGTTTTTTGTATAAGGGAATGAAATTTTGTAAGACCTAGGGATAAGGTTTCCTTGTGGTGTTACAAACAAAATTCTTGCTCTCAAACCTTTTTATATGAAAGAACCATCAAAATATAGTTTCCATTGTGTACTAGGGGTAGCCGTCATAATTGTGTCATCTGGAAAATTTGCTATGATAGGATGGTCTCCTTGAAGAGGAGCTTCTACAAGTTGGTTGATAATAACTTGTCCCTTAATGGACTTGTGATCTTTATAGACAATGTCAAATTCACTTAAAATCAAGACCAATTTAAGAACAAAACCAATGAGGGGAGCTTTTGATAGAAAATACTTGAGGGGACCTATCTTAGCAATTAGGTGTGTAGTATGATTAAGCATGTAATGGTGTAGTTTTTGTGTGTAAAAGTCTATAGCCAAACAAGCTTTCTCAATAGTGTAGTTTAACTCATAGACAACTAATGTTCAACTGAGATAGTAGATAGCTTTCCCATTACCATTTTCATCTAGTTGTGCTAAAAGAGCACCTAGTGCAACTAAAGTGGAAGAAATATAGAGAATCAATGGTCAACCCAAAATTGGAGGGACTAATATTGATGGATTAGGCATGTATAACTTAACTTGCTCAAAATTTTTTTGACATAGGCAATCTCATTAGAATTTGGTGTCTTTTCAAAGCAAGTGTTGAAGTGGATGAACTTTATCTGCTAACTAGGACACAAACTATATGATTGATTGTAACTACCCTTGAAAGCTACAGGTTGTTTCAATGTAGTAGGTGGAGGAATTTCCATGATGGATTTTAATTTTGTAGGGTATACATCAATACCTCTTCTTGATACTATGTTACCTAACAATTTTCCAAATTGGACCCCAAAAACACACTTCTTAGAATTAAGGAAAATTTTGTATTTCTCTAACATTTCAAATATGGAGGTAAGAATTTTTTTATGGGAATCACATGTCTTAGATTTTCCTAGGATGTCATCAACATAGTATTCCATTATTACATGTAGAAGATCATGAAATATTGTGGTCATTGCATGTTGATAGGTGGTGCCAACATTCTTTAAGCCAAAACACATGACTTGATAACGTAAAGTTCCCCATGGGTTAGTAAATGCCATTTTGTGTTCGTTTTCTTCTACAATTTTGATCTTATTGTAACTATAGAAACCATCCATTAGAGATAAAATTTCATGTCCAATAGTCAAATCCACTATGATGTCTATGTTGGGTAGTGGAAAATCATCCTCAGGACATACAAGATTCAAATCTTGAAAGCCTAAACATATGTGGATGCCCTTAGAGGCTTTACTTACAGGAAAAATGTTGTAAACTCACTTAGGATAATCAATATGTTAGATGAACTTTGCTTCTAACATTTTTTGTAATTTTTCTTTGACCAAAAGTGCTACCTTAGGATGCATCTTGTGTAACTTTTTCTTAACAGGTTTAATCTTTGGATCCATTGCTAAGTGATGCATAAATAAGTTTGTGTCTAAACTAGACATGTCTTTGTATGTCCATGTAAAATTTATTTTTCCTTTTTGTAGGAACTGATCCATTACATATTGTTCTTGAGGACTTAGGGTTGTAACAAGGTAGGTGATTTGTGGATTATCTACTATACCCAAGTTAACTAGAATTATGTCTTCTTTCTATATAGATGATTTTTCTAGTGGTAGAGTTCTAAATGTAAAATTAACCTCTTCCTATTCTAGCACCTATAGGAGGTTTTCATCAGAAGATGCATCCTTTATTTTATCTTTTTTCTTCATCCAAGAGTGCTGTAAAAGAGTTTTCACTAGAGGATGTTTCTTCTATTTAAAAAAAAAATTGTATTATTTTTCAATTTTGCAAGTAAGAGAGTTGAATTGGATATCAAAGTAGGCTTCCTCATTGTATTGGATATTTTTCAATTTTGCAAGTAAGAGAGTTGAATTGGATATCAAAGTAGGCTTCCTCATTTTATTGTATCTCATTCTTGTAATCTTGGAGATTCTTAAGGCCAAAAAGAGCCATCACTACTTCATCAAAGTTACAGATATCAAGAGCTAGTGGAGAGTCTTGAAGGTCCCAGTATATCATGTCAAGGTTATTGAGGGGTAGTTTGGTGGATGAGAGGTCAACTATGGTGATGGCATGGTTATATTTATCTAGCTCATCCTTAATGTATTGGAAAGGTACTTCAAAGAATTCCTCCTCTTCAGTCTTAGAATTAGGTTCAACCATACAATCATTGTTAGCAAAGGACACCTTGGGTTTAATGGAGCCCAAACCTCATCCTTTAGGATAGCTAGAATCCTCAAGGGGTTGCCTAATTCCATTATATTTAGGTCCAAGCCCTATACCATGATATGTTCTCAATGATGGGAGGAGCCTTGACATACTTATCTTTAGGGAAGTCCATAGGATCATCTTTGTCCTTATAATGTAACCAATCTAAGATATTAGATTCCATGTGTTCATCACTAAGTGAAACCCAATATTCAAAGGTTTTTTTATTAACATGCATAGTATTCTTATTTGTAGAAGGAGGTATTTGGGAAGGTTTACCAAAGGATAGGGGAGAGTGGTAGTTGTCCAACACACAAGGCATTCTCAAACTTATAGTCTCCCATTCTTTGATCAGTTAACGTAACCTTCTTTGTTGCAGTATTGACCTTAATAGCTTCAACCTTCTCTTTTCTTTTACAAAAATTGGAATCAATATTGGATGACTCTAGAATTTTTGTGGAAGGCTTTTCAGTTATGGTGAGAGATCTAGGTATAACCTTAGCAAACTCATTGACTTGACAAAAATTCATTGGGGCACCTTCTAATCTCTTACAACAAGAAAAAGGAAAAGGATCTCCTAGAATTGTGACCTCTCTTCCCTAGTGGGGAAATTTTAAGCAATAATGATAAGTATATGGGATCACTTTTAGTGTATGTATCTAGGGTCGACTGAGCAAGATGTTATATGGTAAGTCCAAATCTAGGACATGACATTCGGTGTTGATTATAAGTGCCTTGACTTGTAGTGATAGTATGATAACTCCTTTTGATCCTCTTTCTCTTTTAGCATATGCTTCAATGGTTATCCTTTTATTGATATCTAAGAGGTCTTTTAGGAGCCCCAAGAAATGCATCATATTTAATGTAAGAGGTTTAAACTAGATCCATTATCTATAAGGACTCATTTTAATTTGTTTCATTATATAAGGACTTCAATCTGGAGTGACAAATTGTGGTGGTGATCAAGACCTTTGAAATATTTGTCTATGAAGACAAGATGTTGTTGTGTAGCAAGATTTCCATTCATGGTAGTGAATTGAGATGTATTGATGTTTTTAGTCCAAGGGATTTCTTTATGGATAGTTGAGGTGGTGAGAATCTCTAGAATAGGGATTTGTGCAGTTGTCTTCCCTAATCGACATAGGACATCATAGTGAGAAGTGGGTCTCTACAAAGTAGATGTAATAGCAAGTGCATGTAGAACTAATAGATAGATGACATTGGGAGTGGAAGCTTGCAAAATAATTCTTCCTCTTTAGTGGTTGTGCCACAATCAACCTCTTGTAAGACAAGGGTATTTACATGGGTGTCTACTTCTTCAATCTAGCTACACATGGAGTCAAAACCACATATATCATTTGTTTCTATTTTACCACAAAAGGAGTCAAAGCCTGATATGTGGTTACTAGAATAGTCATAATGGAGTGCATTAGATGTGGAAGCTCGATTGACATTGTTTGTATTGTTGTTTCCATTGTTGTTGTCATTGTTGTGGTCAAGGAATGACTTTTGAAAAATCTTTAGTTTAGCATTTTTAGAGGATGGTCCTCCTTCAACCTCAATTTCCCCATTATTCAAAAAATTTTGGATGAAGATTTTTAGCTTGATACACTTCTTAGTGTCATGCCCTTTGATGTGGTGGTAATTACAATATTCATTTTCCCTATACCACTTGGATTTGGGCTGATTTTCATCAAAAGGTCATGTGATGGGAAAAATCACCAAATTGTGATCCATTAGTTTCTAGAATATGGCATCTAAGGGTTCATGAAAGCTAGTGAACTTTCTATTTTGGTCGTAGTCATGACTGTAGTTGTTATTGGTATTGTTGTTGTTGTGAGGAAAGAATTGTGTTTGATTATGAGATTATTGGTTGTTTTGATTTTGATTCTAAGTATCATGATTTGAATTTTTGTTGTTTTGATGATGATAGTTATTGTTATTATTATTGTCTCCATCTTGAACATTTTGCACACTCTTGACATTAGTGATACCATTCTGGGTAACACCTTTGTTTTTGGACCAGAATTTTGGTTTTCCATTGTTGTTCATTGCATTAGTTAATGATGACAATTTATAGTGTTTAATGGAACCCTTATCTAAGAGTCCATTTTTAATGTTCTTTTCTTTCCTGACTAATATAGAAATGTCTCTAGGACTAGCCATCTTTATTTTGAAAGACATCTCTAGAATCAAATTTTTGATGAATATGCCTAGAAGGTGGGAATCTTCAATTTTGTAGGGCATGTGATTGGCAAGATCTCACCATCGTTATAGGAAATGGGAAAATATTTCACCAATTTATTGTATTGTGTTATACAAATCACTCAAGGAGGCATGATGTTCAATAATGTGTGATTATTGTGCTACAAATTTTCCCTTCAAGTCATTAAAGGAGGTGATGGAACTTGTAGGTAAGTTCATTAGCCATTGAAGTGTAGGGCTACCAAGGATTCTTATGAAGAGTTTGTTAAGGAAATCCTCATTGTAGGTGACTTCTTGACATAAGATGAAAAAATCTTTGAGATGTGTCATAGGACATGTTTCTCCTATGTATTTTTCAAATTTGGGAATCTCAAAGCTTGGTGGAAATGGTGTCATGCTAATAGATCTCTCAAATAGAAAAGGGAAAATTTTCTCAAAAAGAAATCTTTCATCCTTTTGTGTTTCATATTGTCAACAAAACTCTAGAGTTCATGTAACTGCTAGGATAAATCCTAGTTTGGTGGCATCTATGATGGTTGGGAATTGATGTTGAATCCACCTTTAAAGTTGTATGATTTTATGAATAGAATATAGGGTGGTGGTGGATTATGAGGTGGTGGAGGTGGTGGTCCACCACTTTAACCAATGTATTGGTATGCAGTTGTTGGGATTGACATACACATTTTCAATATATTTGTTGGCATTTGTAAATAGGAGGAATATATTGGTTGTGTAGGGACTACCATTTTTTGAATAGGTACTTGCCCAATGTTTAAGCATCCTATATCTGGACTTATCAAGGTTGACTATGGAATACTATCATGTGTAGTTGCATTGGGTATAACACTAATGATTTTTTTAATGTGTTTTACACTTAATTAGAATGTGGGTTGCACTAAAGTTGATGTAGGTATAGAACTAGTTCCCACTATAGGTTCTTTTCTCTTTCCCAATGTTTGTGCTACAATGGGATTCAACAATACGGGAACATCATCCTTGGTAATTTGTCTAAACAAAGTGCTCTCATCAAAACTCATAGAGACATTAACACCATCCTTGAAAAGATTTAGGAAGATCTTAGTTTTGTTTTCCTTCATAGATTTTTCCAACATTTCCAAGTTGTGTAGGTCTAAAAGAAATGTTTTAATATCACTAGGAATGTCATTTTAAATGGGGTCTTTGGTATACTTCTTCCTCATCATGTGTGTTACTTCCTATAGTAGTGTTTTGAAAATGATTCTTTAGTTCTTGTGTGGGTGTTGAGCTAGGCATACCAAAGTTTGTACTAGGGGGAAATGTGTTTCCCAATGAGGTTGATTGAGGAGGAAAAGGATTCCCCATCTCTTGTTATCTTAGTGATTCCAATAAATGAGAGATATGGTTAAATACATGTTTTTTGGATCAAGTTTGTACCATACAATTGTGACAAAATTAATGGGTGAAAGCTTATAGAAGGAGAAGATGTGATAGAGAAACTAAACCTTATATGATAAAAGGGGCAAACAACCTAAATGTGAGAAAAATACTTTATTGACTTGGAAAACCAAGTGTGATATAGGATAAAAGTATCTTTCTCCTACCAAAGTTGGACAAATGATCTTTGGGTAAGATATGACACTGAATAGAGGACTCAATATTTTGAAATGGACTTGTGATCCCAAATCAATGAGTGTAACTATGATAAACATTTTCTTGTGGATAAAGGTCTAGTGTTGTAATCTTAGAAGTCTTGTAACTAAGATTTTCCAAGGTCAAAGGTTTAAGGTTCAAATGATCAATCTCTCTAGAGGAAATTTTGTAAATGGAAGACTAGAAGCTTTGAAAATGAAGATACAAAAATGGATTGATGTGAAAAATGAGGGTGATATGGTCATTATGTGGGTATCTTAATCCTCTCTCACTAGAAATAGAAATCTTGGGTTTACACCAGGGAAAAAAAACCAATTTCAAAGTTTAGCATTATATAAGATTTTGTTATAATAATCCTATTCATCCTCTTCCTTTTTGATGTCTTTGATAGTATATTAGAATTGTTTATCATTGTGTACTAGGATTTTACTTTCCTTGTAGGAAAATGATTGAATAACTTCACCTTCTTAATTTTGAATTTGTTAGACATGACAAGAACAAAATAACCCCAATTACAAGACCAAACACAACAATATTACAAAAAATTTTGTGAATAAAAAAACCAATGAATCTCAAATGTTGGACCAAGTACAAAGAATTATGAAATAACCATAGGTCAATAGGAGCCACTTATAACCTTTTTTCTCACTGAATGTTTAACTCACCATTTCTCTCATTTAGACCTATTTGATGTTTGGTATTGGTTTTGGATTTAAACACTCAAGCATGCCAAACACATCAACAATCCTCATAAGGCCTCATCTAGGATGTATAAAGATCAACTAGAGGGCATCCATAATATACCTAAGGTACGTGAGGCCCAAATTTGTAGATGAAAGAAAATAGTGCCACATAGCTGAGAGGAAATGGTAACACAAATCTCAACCTTCACTTCCCAAAGGTATAAAGTTATTTGAGGGTTAGCCAAGAGTGACAAAATTGTACTTCCAAGAGAGGTGTCTTTAGATTCACCTCCCAATATTTATACTCTATGAGATTACTAGACTTAAGGTCATCCCAAGGATTGATAAAATCCCCAAGTAGACCTCCTAAAAATAAAAACAAGATCACCTAGAGGTGCTAGAGGAGAGAATAAGTAAGTGACCTCAGAGTTTAAAAGACACTTGTTCTTTTCCAATTGAAGCTTTATATTTTCTATCTACTTTTGAAGATACTCATGTTTATAGCATACAATGTTCTTCCCAACTTGACAACATCATCAACATAATAAAATTGAGGATTCATCAACAAAGTTAAACTGATCATCTTTAACATAAGAAAATTGATAAAAGTAGAACAAATTCCCTCAAGTCATTCAAGATTGAGTGTGTTCATTTTAAGCATCAAGTCCAAATATTTCATATATAGCTTCTTTTTTCCTTAAGCATTCAAGATTGTGTCAGAATGTTTTAAACCCAAATTGAAATATTTCATCACATTCTTCTTTAACCTTTAAGCACTCAAGAGTGTGTTTTACTATCTAACCATTCATTCCAATGAAAATTTTGTCAATTCTTTAAAGGCACTCAAGATTGAATCTTTTAATTCTACACATACATTCCAATGAAAAGCTTGTTACTTCCTTTAAGTCATTCAAGATTGTGTTTGAACATCCATTCCAATGAAATATGTGTAAAATCCCCTTTAGGAAATTCAAGAGTAAGTGTCTAATGTTTCTTTTAAATGCATTTGAGAGTTTGTTTGGATTTTGGTATTAGTTGCAACATTCATTCCAAGGACAAATGATTAAGCCATACAAGTTCATTTATCCCCTAAGTCTAAAGTCCTCTAGAGTTCATCTCTTGCAATAAAAATTTGATTAGTAATCCCTATATGTCAAAAAAATAGTGAGTTAAGTATCAATAAATTAGTCAATCTATAAAAAAGCCATGACAATAGAATGTAGGTGTAGATGACAAAACTTTAGAGACAACTGAATGAAGATGATAGAACAAAAGAAAGTACAATATACCTAGTAGTTACACTTGTAGATTTTAGATGACATAATAGTATCATAGGCAACAAATCTCACAAATGCTAGAAGAATCAAAGATGATAATCAACTGAACCTCCAAACTTTTCAACCACCCACAATGTAGATGAAAAAATAAGAAATGATGAAGATGATAGTTAATAGAAATAATAGGTTTTAAGCTACCCATAACATCAATGATAGATATTAAATTGCATAGATGACAATTAATAGAAATTATAGGCTTTGGCCACCCACAATTCAAACAACATGATATGAAACTATGGAAATGATATTCAAGTTTGCGGAGATGTCAATAAAATAGAGATGAAATAAAAAAAAATGTTTGCAAGTTTGAGGTGGTTATAAATTCTTAGGTGGAGACACTAAACTACAGAAATGAGAATCTATGGAGATGATGAAGCATCTTTGTAGATGACACTAGATCCTAATAGAGATGATAGTGCATAATTTTTTATAGAAAAATCTAAGTTTTTGACCAAGTTTGAATATGAAAAAGGGATGTGGGTCTCATTAGGCATGGAAAAGTGTATATGTGAAAACCTAACCTATTGGGAAAAAGTCTAAAAAAACAAACATTAGTTGTACATGCATATCAAAGATTCAAGTAAATCAAAATACAAGTAAATCGAAATACAACTAATTCTACTAGAGTTTTTAAACATAATACAACCAAAAGATAAGAGTCCTCATGTAACCTTAGAGTAGCTCAATAAGGGCTCCCACAAGAGGCCTTGTTGGTGTGATCAATGATGAGGGATGTGGATGTAGTCTCCTCAAACATAACTATGAATGAATTCCTTCAAACCGATCGAATGAATGCAAGAATGAAAATATGAAACTATACTAAAATGTATGTGGAATACCTTAAAGAAATGACTATGAATAAGCAAACCTCAAAAGAATTCCAAGGATGTGAGTGTGGAAATGAGATGCAATGAAGAAAGCTAACAATATTATGCTACCATGAAACTATGCTGAAAAATAATACAAAAAACTACCAAAGACTACATCTAAGCATGAAAATCTCTAAAAATTCTAAACTTAAACTAGCATGATAATAATGCAATGGAGGAGATGAAGAATACTTGAGACAAGGGATCTATTTATAGGCTTGAGAGAGGCCTTAAGGAGGTGGCATCTATGTGGCATCCACATAGATACCACAAGGGAGACACATGAGCTATGGGGATAAGCCATACAAAGGTCAACATAAGCCTTTTTATGATTAAGATGGCTCAAGGTGTGCTGACACATGTGTGGGCAACCTTGGATAAAGGAAAGGGGAACAAGTGTGTAAGAGGATTTTTGGGGAGATTAATGAAAGGGGGAATTTATTGGGCTTTGAGTTGATAACACATGTGTGAGCAACCACTTAGGGGCTAAGAGTATTTAAGAGGGTATTTATGATAATTGATTAGTGGGATAAACTAGTGGGTAGACTTAGAAGGATGAGAGTGATGTGTGGTAGGCTAGGTTTTAGTTGGGATTAGGATTAAATTAAATAGGATTTAATTTAATCATAGGATTATAGAATTTAATAAAGTGGAGGGAACTAAATAAATTGGAATTTATTTAAAAGGGCATTTATGGGGCACTGTGCATTAAATAAATTTAACACATTAGAGGGGATGTTTTTAAATTAAATTAAAATACTTTAGTGAGGTGAACCTATTTAACTAAATAAATTTAATTGAATAAGTAGAAGAATATGGAAAATATAATTGATTAATAAATAATCAATTATAATATCAAGGGATATATTAAATAAATTAATATAGTGTTTGGGATGATTTTAAGCGTCTATAATAATCTTATCCCAAGTCAATATTAAAATATTACAAATGTAATAAAAAATATAACATATCATTATAAATAAAATAGTAACATCAAATATGATAAAGCTACATGTACTTAGTCATGACACTTCAAAGGGATATATATAGAAATGTGATAAGTAGCTTACATTGCTATCACAATAGGGTACTTCCCAACAATCATCTACATCCTTAAAAAATAATAAGTATTGGATTCAAAATCTAACTATTTTGGGAAAAAAAACTAGGGTTTTTAGAGAATGCCGAACTATATTTCCATAGCTATATCCCTTTCAAGATAACCCAATTAACATAAAATGATCAATTGCATAAAAAAAAGAAAAAATGACATACACAATATTAAAGTCACAAATCAAATTACCCCTTCCATCCAAAATTTAATATCATTGTGGTAGAGTAACATCTAGATTGTAATATCAGGAGGTGTGTTTGTTGATTTCTTTGGTATGTTCTAGCTAATCCCTTTATTAGTTGGAACAACTACACTAGTCTGTGGAGGAGATGACATAGATTAATGCATCATCTAATCTAGCAATGTCATCTATTTCTAATATGTGCATAAGGAATGTTGAGGATAGTTGTATTCTAGAGACGTTGTGTTGGGAAAGTAAATTTTGAGATGGGGGGTAGGGGTGAATAAGTACTTCAGACATTAACCATAAAATATTCACCACACATCCATCTCACAATTTAACATGTAAACTAAAATAGCTAACTACACAAGCTCATACATAGAATGAAACAAATAACACATAACACAATGAATTTTTTAACCTAGAAACACTTCAATCAGAAGGTAAAACTGGGGTGGGGATGACACCAAAAAATCTTCACTACTGCAACTATAAAGTGTAGCCAATTAAGGTTATAAGAAGTTTGACCATAAACTATGATGTACCCTATGAAAGGTATTCCCTTTTAAAGGCTTATAAAGATAGTTAGGTCTCACCCTATTAAAGGATTAAAAAACCCTACTAAAAGTGTGTCTTGTTAGAGGACTTAAACTTGCAATAAAACAAGCACTTGATTAAGAGATTTACACAAGCCTATTATGACTACTCTATTAGGATATTTTCTCTACATCACTTGTTAGAATGAGTCAACACCATGATCCTTTAGTTAGCACTCTATTGGTAGATGTAAAATCTTCTCTTTCCTAGTTTGTACATGATCCTTTGGATAAAATATGCCTCCTCTATCCTCTCTCTACTTTTCTATTTTGCAATTCATAACATTATCACAACCTCCATAACCACAATGAATTCTCTCTTTACATTTATAATTTGTCTCTCTTCCATCTCCTTATCTTCCTTCATGCATTACAAACTATTTAGGGTTTGTCTTCTTGAGTAAACAAAAGTATGCTAGGGTTAGGTTAGAATCAATGGCCGAGGTTGATCCAGTTTGCTACTTAGAACATCCCTCAATTTGATTGGTTGCATGTACTACATAGGGACTCATAATATAAATCTATATACATCTTCTAGAATTGTAAAAAAATCATTAAGTTGGCCCGAAAACTATTTACATAGAAGTTTATGACATTACAAACAACTATTTCCAAAATTGTTCACTCATCAATTGAAGTCTTTGATGCTAGATATTCATTATATCTTCATTTTTGTAACTTGGTTCCTAAATGACTCAACACTAATTATTTTCTCGGCACATACTAGTGCTCAACATTGACTAAGTATATTACTTGACATGTATTGTCTAGCAACTTATGCTCAACATGCCTTGATCTCTTGGCTCACATTGATTGCTTGGCTTGGTCTAATCACTTGGCTTGCACTAAAATCCTACTAAATAATGATGGTTTTTTGTCACTGCCTTGTCAAAACCAATCCAAGATAAACAATCTCCCCTTTGACCTTAGAGGAAAAAACACATTGTCATGCATATACAATCCTTATTATGAGCATAACTTAGACAATATATATCTATGACTCAAATCGTATACAAAATTTTAAAACTTCAAAATTTTGTAAGATGGATGACTAATAATCATACCTCATTTCTCCATTACTCCCCCTAAGTAAATATTTCCTTTCTATATCTAAATATGATACTCTTGCTGAATATATCTAATTTACCCTATTTTTACATTAGATACCCTTTAATTTACTATCCCCCTTGACTTTACTAAATCTCCTTTTTTTGACACTTATGTAATGGGTGGTACATTGACAGTGTGTTTATCAAAAAATAATCTATGGATCTCCATTATAAATGTCAATGCTACATCCCAATTGTTGTACACTACCTCTAGAGATTGATATTGGATATCTAGCTTGGCAAGAAGGTTAACTAAACCATCATGAGTGGAAAGATGAGAACCTTTCTTCATCAAAGTATTAGTATAGGCTAGTTCCTTGTGTAATAATTCCATGTGTAGGGTCAACATGGATTGGATGCTAATCAAGGTAGCTTGAATGTTAGCATCTTGTGCTTTAAGCTCAGCAAGCCTACCTTGAGTGGATAGAAACCTCTAAAAATGTGATTGAATTTGACCAAGAGATAGTATTAAGGTATTACCTATAGTCTTTAGATCTAGCTCTAGTTGGTCAACATGCCTCTGAATCTCATGTTTAAAAATATTCACATCACATAACTTGGTGTAAAGAGAGAAAATATTCTCCAACACCTTCTTTACTCTCTCCATATTGGTTGCTTAATCAACTTTTCATAGTGCAATAGCACTAGATGTCTTTTTAGGTACCTTAGTGTGAAATTTTCTTTCAAACCAATCCAATAGTTTAGAATTTGAATCTAGGTCTTCATCACTAATCTTATCAACAATGTGTACTAGTTTCTCAATAATTGATTTGTCTTCATTAGTAGCTGGAAGACTAAAAGCATCAATAAATATATCTTTGATGTCATGAAGCACTTACTTCTTCTTATCCTCCATTCTTAGTAACTCTTGTTGTTTCTTCCTCTATAGAGCTTCTTGTAGAATGCTCATCTGCTCAATTTGTGTTAAGATCAAACTTTGTTAGTTCAATCACCTCATTTAGGCTTACATCTCCATAATATATTTCATCTAAGCTCCTTGATGTTTCTACACTTGGCCTAGATATCTACAATGGTGTTTCATGAGTGCTCAACCTTTGAAGAACTTGACTATTAGTAGGAGTAATAGAAATTGGTAAGGTAACTAGAGTTTGGATGGTAGTTTGTTCCTTTGGAGAAGTAGTCACCTTCAACTCTTTAGACTTATCATATTTTCTTACTTTTGTTTGTTGTGCTTCATCTTGAGTTTGTGGAGTAGTTTTAGGACTAGATTTCTGACCTAGTTTAACTTTAGTTCCATCTTTCTTGACTATAACTAAGGCTTTCTTAGTTGAAATTAGTGGCACTAGAGATAATTCTACTTGTGTTGTAGTAATAAAACTTAGTTTTTTAGTGCTTTCACTTTGGTCTTCTATCTCTATAGTTGTAGGGGCCACATTAGATGTGTCAATTTGTTTCTCCCTTGCTATTGCCACTTTGGCCTTTTCAATTTCATCTATTCTCACCATTACATGATTTGTGCATAACTATGTTGCCATGGTAGAATCCTTCAATATCTTCTTCAAATCATCATTAGTCAAAGGATTGATGTTCTGAGAATAATTGTCAAGAACATCCTTGATTTTTATTGAGTCCTATTGACTCACTTGGTCTACATGTGGGGGACTATTGTTTGGCACTTGTACATTCTATTGATCTTGCATTTCTTCTTCAGTTGTAGCCTCTTTTGCTATTTCTTTCTTAATGCCTCCCATAGTACCATTCTTAATTGATACCTCTTATGCTAATTCTATTGTCTCTTTCTCAACTTGCTTAGGGTCTTGAATTTCTTGCTCACCTCTCTTTCATTGCAGGAGTGGGCAACCCATAAATAGATCTCCAAATAGTTGTGCTTTTGGTTACCAAATCCTCAATGTTCTTATTCAATAAATGGAAAGCTCTATATTTAGGGGTAAATTTTGACTTGTATTGCTATTTCTACTCAACTCCATCATATAGACTCTTAGGTAGGGAGTTAGCAATCTCAATAGGAGTTGATTTGAATGTAGCCATCACCACATATATGACTTCCTCAACAATATTTTATTCAAATTTTCCTAACTTATCAAAATCAATATGTGCAAAACCAAATAAATCTAGATTTCACTTAATATTGCCACATAGATTATCTAAGTCAAAGAAGGGATTATGGTTTACCACCTAGAATTGACTCATGTCATTAGATTCTATTTTCTTCTTATCTGACTTGGTTGATAGGGTGTATTTTCTCCTCACATATGTCTTCTTTATAAGTTGGCTAAACTCTACTAAGGTAATAGTCCTTTTTCCTTTTGGTTTCTCAGCAACCTTAACTTTCTTGATGGTTTCCCATGTGCTAGACTTGGTAGCAAGTAGTGTTGGCTTCTATTATGAAATTTTTACAAGATCATTCTTGGGTTTCTCCACTTTAGGATATTTATCCTTGCTCTTCTTCTTCTCAACTAGTTTAGGTGCTTCCTTGACTTCTGCTCCCTCAAAACCTTCTCTATTAACTTCATCATCTTCTCCTTTACCTTGAGTTAGTGCCAATGGGGCTTAGAATAGTTTGTCCTTTTCATCATCATCATCATCATCATCTTCTTCCCCACTTCATTGAATCTCTCTTTCAACTTCTTCACAAGTTTGTTCTTATTATTTAAAACTATAGTTGTTTTTAAGTCAATTGTAATTCTAGACTTGGCTTCCTCATAGTTTCCAAATGAGGTGGCACTTTTATCAATTTCTTCTGCTAGTAGAGCTATGATAGCTATAGATTCCTCATCTATATTAATCTCATATGACAAGGGATTAAGCCATCTAACCCTAGGAATAGCTTCCTGCACATATGTATAATTTGCATCAACTAAGAAGTAAACATCATTGTAATGTTTCTCCACTAGTGACATAGGAATCCTTAGTCTTTTTTTCATGAATTTCTTAAAATCCTCAAAATAACTAGTCATTACTGGCTCAAAATTATCTCCAAGCTATTCTATGAACTTTGCAATCTGAACTATAATAGACCTATTGGTCTTCCAAGTAACTTTTCCAAATGTAGGAAATATGTCCTGCACATAAAAGAATATGCAAAATAGTAAAGAGCCAAATTGACAATATGCACTCTTTGTTTTCCTTACGTCCTCCAAGTTTTTAGATAGTTACTAAAGTTGTAACTCGACAAGGTCATAGGTGTGGTCCCTCTTCACTATTTTGTATCCCAAATCTATAACCATATAGGATACACTGGTTAGTCTGCTAGACTAAAAGAACTTGTGATCCATCACTCTCATATCAAAAGAAATTAGGGGGTTTAAGATATAATTTATAGACATCACTCATTTATTCCACACTGCACCTATGTTCTCAATTATCTCCTTTGAATCACTTCACATGCTCTTAGGTCTATCTAGGATAAGATACCGTATCACTCAATTGATGCTCCTTTTGGTGATCTTAATTGGTCCATTTTCTAACCATATGAAGTTATCATGTACTCTATTGGGCATAATATTTATCTATTCAGTCTTGAATACATTAGGGAAATCTAGGGCATGGGTCAACCCTTTCTTTTCTACAATTTTGTTCTCTTCCCTTAAAAATCCATTTGCACAAAGGTGACTATATAAATCCCTTATCTCCATGGCTCTTATACTTCCAACTTTGCAAGTATAACAACACTTGACATCTTGAATCATAAGAACTTTTGGTTTTATCATCGATAATGCACCAGATGAGTCTCCTTTATAAGAAATTTTAGATATTGCTTAGAAAGGTGATTTTCTTACATCATTACTAATTAGTTGCACATTAAACACTCCCTTTCCCTCTTTCTTGACACTTGCAAAAGAGCTAGCTACCATATTGGATAATTAGGGTTCACAAAAATTCAAACAATGAAATCTACAACAATAAAATACCTTTCTAATCTGATGAATATGTTGATTTGTAGTTTAATTTGGTTCACAAACACAAGAATCTCCTATTTCAATATATCTTCATACTCTTCATGCTCTCTTTGATTGTAGGTGAATGCAAATGAGTCAATAAATGACTATATAACCCTAAGAATTATGCAATAAATGCTTAATGCTTACACAACTATAAGCTCAATCATCATAGGGTTTCCAACTCACTCATCTTACACATGATTTCCACTATGTTGAGTTCACATGGAAAAATCAGTCAGTACTACCATACCTTTATTACTTGGTAGCAAGTGGAATTTCATTCACCCTCGATAGTAATTGTGAAACCTTTCATGCTTGGCAACAACATGAAAACTAAAAAAACTATAGATTTCTTCTAGGTTCTAACCAATACATTGCATCTTAATTAATTTATATATTATCTTTTCAAATCTTAGATTCTTGGAATTGATGTAAAATATATTATTGAAATATCAGTCCCACACATACCTTTTGATTGCCTAGTTGAAGGTGATGTGATCACTTGATCCATTGGATGAAGTGACCTTACTTGAAATTGATGTGCTACAATATTCCTTCTTCTCCCATGTCTTGTTCATCTACACTTTTAACTTCTCAACATTGACATTTTCTTTTCATTTATTTTTTCAATTACTTGGCGTTGATGATCTAGTTGGACAATTTCTATTGATATGACCAGTCTTCAAATAGCTAAAGCATGTAGTCACACTCAACCATCTATTGTAGTTGCATTTGAAATGTATTCTAATGCAATTCTTAGGAACATGTCCATACTCTTGACAATAGTGACAACTATACCTTGTATTGTAATCCCAATTGTAGGATTTTACATTTTGTTGTAACTTTGTCTACTTGTTTGATGTCTACTTGGCATTAGATTTGCATTCATATGCTTTATGTCCATACTTTTGACAATTGTGGAAATATCCTCCAAATCTCTATGTGCTTAATTTCTTGGTCCTAAATTCATGTGCCTAATGTCCTTGTTTGTTGCACTTATGATAGTAACCCTTGAATTTATTCTTAGGGTTCTAATTTGTATTGTTGCTCCTACAAACATTTTCTGTATGACCTAACTTTCCACAATTATGACAACTGGGTTTGTAATTCTTACCTTTGTTATTTCTTTGTTTACCACTTTTAGATGATTCTCCTTCCTTAGTACTAGTGTATCCTAATCCAACAATATTATTGTTAGATCTAGGAGATCTCATCAATTTCTCAAAGTATTTGATGGCTTCATTAGCTTTGTTGAAAATTTCAACAAATTCCTTCTCTACTCTTAGTTTATTCCTTAGTTTTTAATTTTTTAATTTTAGGATTTTGATCTTAATGTCCTTTCCATTCAATTCATAGTTTACAATCATCAATTGATTCATTGTATCTAGTTGCATGTTAGCAATCTTTTGCACATCTAATTTCTTCTCTTCCAATCTGTTGGTTAGTGTTCTTTTGTTATCTTCAATCATGACTTTGTCTTAGATTTTTTTTCCCACTTGTTCACCTCATGTAGAAATACTAAATGTACTTCTTGTTCTATCCTAAGATTAATGACCTCTTCAATTAGGGCACCATTATTTTCCATCAAATTTTTAACAATTGCATCAAACTTACTTGAGTTTCCATTTCTAAAAAATTTAGAAGTATCTTGCTCATGGTAATCAGTGTCATTTTTCTATATATCTATCTCTTTTCTTCTCCTCAATGATGTTGGAATTAATATAGGAAAGGTAAACTCTAGGCAGGGGGTGGGGGGATGAATTGGTGCTTCAAAATTTTACTCATAAAAACATTCACCATACATCCATCTCACAATTCAACAAGTAAACTAAAATACCATATAAAAAATACACATCTAAAGTATGTTAACATATAAGTATTCACACATGTATGACACAAGATATGATTATCCAATGAGAAGGTAAAGATGGGGTGGGGATGACACCCACACATCTTCACTCTTGTAGTAATAAAGTGTATCCAATGAGGGTTTCAATGTTTGATTATGAAACATGATCTATCCTATGAAAAAAAGCTTACAAAGACTATTAGATCCTACCTT
Source organism: Cupressus sempervirens (assembly GCA_028749045.1). Classification (NCBI taxonomy): domain Eukaryota; kingdom Viridiplantae; phylum Streptophyta; class Pinopsida; order Cupressales; family Cupressaceae; genus Cupressus; species Cupressus sempervirens. The sequence goes on from CM053789.1 coordinate 773,115,307, forward strand.
GCTAAAAGATATCAACACCCTATTAGAAGTGTGCTTGATTAGAGGACTTCAACTGACACTTAAGTAAGAATTTTGTTAGAGGATTTCAATACAACCTATTAGGACTACTCTATTAAGAGATCTAACTAATTCACCTCTTAGAATGTCTCAGCAATGATCCTATGATTATCACTCTGATGCTTGATGTCAAATCACCTCTATATTGATGTGTATCTGATCCTTTCTGATCAGATATATCTCTACTGTCCACTATTTCCTTCCTCTATTCTCCTTTAACTAATTTTGTAATGTAGGTCAAATCATAATACCTTGGTCACCATGAATGTCCTATTTGCACATGTGAAATCTCCTTCAATTTTTCTTAATCATTCATAAAAAAGTTTAGGGTTTGTCCTCCTTAAGAAGACTTAGGTGACTTAGGGTTATGTATGAATTAACAGTTATGATTCACCCATATTATCACTTAAACCTTCCATTTTCCTAATCAAATGCATGTAATACATAGGGATTCACACTTAATATTTGTCCTTATCAACAAAAGATCATAAATCAATCCTTAAGTTAGCTTAAAAATGGCTTACATAGTAGTTTTTACTAATAAAAACAACTATGTCAAAATTGTGTTACTTGACATTTGAAGTCCCTAGTGCTAGGCACTAACTATGACTATAATTCTATCACTTGAGATCTGAATGACTTGACATGTAGTACTTGCTCAGATCTTAAATCACTTGGCACATACTATTTTCTCAACACTTGAATGATTGGGCACATGAGTGACTTGGTACTCACTATTTACTCGGCATGCTCTAACTTACATGTTGTGCTTGACATATGTTACTTGTTTGACATGAACTAAGTAAATGACTTAAGTGTATAGACATTCACTTGTTAAAACCAATTTGAGATTAACAATCTTCTCCTTTGACATGAGTGTCAAAAATATTTGGTCATGCCTTAATGATCATATCCTTGCAAGCATAACATAGATATTTATTTGGCTTCTATACAAAATTTCAAAATATTGAAATCTTGCAACACATTACTTATCTTTTAGAATTTCATAACTCCCCTTGAGTTGGATATTCAATTCTATTTTGCATTTTATATCAAAATCTTCCTCTTGCTAAGTAGATTTGCATTAGTTGGTACTCTTTCTCTATTCTTGTCTGAACTAATATTTGCATTTTGTTGTTCTCTTACTCTTCTTACTCTCCCTTGGCTATAGATATCTGTTTGCTTTGCTTGCTTGCTCTCCCATTTCTCTCACTCCCCCTTTTAGACATTGATGTCAATGGGTTATACACTAATAGTGTATTTTTCCAAAAAAGGTTTATGGACCTTAAGTATAATCTTTAGAGCTGCATCCCAATTATCATAAGCTACCTCCAAAGACTTGATTTAGATGGCCAAATTGACAACAAGGTGGACTAAGACATCAATTAGGGTTAAAACTTAGATAGAAATAACAATTAAATGCAAATATAAAAAATATCAAAAAATAATAGGTCACATAGAAAAGAATACAAGACACTGAGATTTAACATGGTTCACCCAAACCTTGGGCTATGTCCACCAAACAACAAGTCTAATATTATTATGATCTAGTGATTATAACCTAATCACAATTTTTAATCCCTTACAACTCAATACCATCACGAGAACCAAGTTTTGCATCACATCGTATAAAGAAATCCCTAACTCTAAGCCCTTTTATACAAGTATTTTTTCTGCTTTAGGGTTAAAACTAGTTACAACAAGTCAACCATAAATTTGCAAATATAAACAATAGCCAATTGGTGAATATTAGCCATTGGTGAATAGGAGCCCACCATTGGTGAATAGTAGCCCAATTTTTTTTAATTTATGAAGTATGCACAATACTTCCATAATCAATCACCACAAACTAACAATCTCCCATTTGGGGACTAATCAAACTCCACACTAGAAAACAATCTCCCACTTAGAGACTAATCTTGTAGTAATATTGCTACTACATGGGGCTCCCACTGGATCAAACCACCTTGGACTTTCCTATTCTTTTATGCCTATTCAGTCTAGAAGACCAACTAAAGTTGAAGAGGAATTAAACTTCTTCCTTGTCACTACCTTTGTAAACATATCTACTAGATTATCATCTATATGTATCTTGCCTAGCTTTAACTATCCATCATCTAAAACTGACTAAATGAAATGGTATGACAACTATATGTGTTTTGTATTTGAATGCAAAGAAGAATTCTTTGCAAGATGAATGACATTCTAACTATCTATAAACAAATAATTATCCCTTTAAGCATGTCCCAATTCTTCCAAGAAGAACTAAATCCATGTAATCTCCTTTTCTACCTCCATAGTAGCAACATACTCTATATTTATAGTGGATAGAGCATTAACCTTTTGTAACCTAGAAACCCAGCTCATGGATACCCACCAATAGTAAATACATAACCTATAATACTCCACCTGGTATCAATATCCCCTACCAATTCTAAGTCAATATAGCCTTGTAAGTTAGTAGTAGAGTAGAAAAAGTGTAAACACTTACTAGATGTTCCTTTCAAATATTTGAGAATCCATTTGACTACATTCCAATACTCAATTCTTGGATGACTCATATACCTACCAACAACTCCCACTACATGTGCAATATCTGACCTTGTACATACCATAGCATACATCAAGCTTCCTACAGTTGAAGCATAGGGTACCTTGGACATCATATCCTCCTCTTCTTCTATCATTGGACAGATCTCCTTAGTCAACTTCAAATGACTAGGAAAAGGTGTGTTGACAATTTTAAAATTCTCTATAGAGAAATGTTGCAATACCTTCTCAACATAATCAACTTGAGATAGCATCAATTTCCTATTCTTCCTATCTCTACAAATCTGTATACCAAGTATTTGTTTTTCTACCCCCAAATCCTTCATAGCAAATGCATGTGCTAACTAGCATTTCAACCCCTTAACATGATCCATGTTAGACCTTGCTACAAGCATATCATCAACATATAAATATAAAATAATGTAGCTATCATCATCCATCCTCTTAAAAAACACAATGATTTGAATGACACCTACTATATCCATGATCATGCATAAAACTATCAAATTTCAAATACCATTTTCAAGGTGCTTGCTTCAAGATAAATAAACTTTTCTTCAATCCACACACTAAGTTCTCCTTATCTTTGACCCCAAATCCCTGTGGCCAAGCCATATATGTCTCTTCATCCAAATCACCTTAAAGGAAGACTTTTTTAACATCAAGCTATTCCAAATGCAAATCTTCAGTAGCCACAACACTTAAAACAATACAAATAGAAGTCATTTTAACAATAAGAGAGAATATCTCATCAAAATCAATTCCATTTTTCTATGCAAATCTTTTTACTACTAACTTGGCTTTAAATCTTTTTTGACCTCCATCCTCTTCTTTCAACCTATAAACCCACTTATTTTGTAAATTCCTTTTATCTATAGGAAACTTGCATAAATCTCATATCTTATTTTTCAGCAAAGAGTCCATTTTGTCTTTCATTGTAGACTCCCACTAAATCTTAGTATCCACCTCTATAGCTTCATCAGAATATTTAGGTTCACTAGCATTAGTAAGTAAAATGAATACAAGGAAAGAGAAAATCTTTCTAGAGGTCTACTTAGCCTTGTTAACTATCTAATATTGAATAGTGTGTGTAGTATTTGTTGTTACGGTTGTTGCACATCATGAGGAATTTCTGGAACATCATCTTTTAGAGTATAATCTAGCACTAGATAATCATCTTCTTTCTTCTCATGTTGCTGCAATAGATCTTTGTATAAGACTTTCTCATTGAATATGACATCCTTGCTTCTTACAATTTTATAATTTTTAAAATCCCAAAGCTTCTAACCAAATTCATTAATTCCATATCCAAAAAATACACATTTCTTTGACTTAGCTTCCAATTTGATTCTATTTTTAGAATCTATATGAGCAAATGCTTCACAACTGAAAGTTTTGATAAAGAATAACTCACCATCTTACCAGTCTATGCTTCCTCTAGACTATCACAACCAAAAGGAGTAGAGGGACTTCTATTAATAAAATATACAACATTTTGATAGCCTCCACCATATGTGTAAGGGAAACCCAACATGCAACCTCATGCTCCTTGCATAATCCATTATAGTCTTGTTCTTATGTTTAACCACTCCATTTTTCTATGGAGTCCTTGGAACAATTTTCTATCTATGAATACCATTAGTGGAGCAATAATCTTCAAATTCATGACTATAATACTCACCACCATTATTAGATCTGAGACATTTTAATTTCTTACCAATCTCATTTTCAACCAAGCATTTCTATTTCTTAAAACTTTGAAATACATCAAATTTTTGGCTAAGGAAATAAACCCATGCTTTTCTAGTTGCATCATTAATAAATGTAACATAATAATGAGAGCAACCAAGGGAAGATACCTAAGCTGGGGGACATATGTATGCACAAGCTCCAATTTCTCCCTTTTATTTTCCTTCCCAGTCTTCAAAAAACTCACACTCTCTTTTGTTTTCCATACACACAACTTTCACAAAAATCCATATTAACACATTTTAGACCTGATAAAATTTTATTTGAATGAATTACTTTCATACCTTTCTCATCCATGTGCCCAAGGCTACTATGCTACAATGCTATATCAAAATCTACAACAACTATTTGTTCTCACTACTCAATTGTAACAACTGTTCTTGAACATTCATGTTTCTCTAAAACAATTAAAGTAGAAGGAACAATATGACTTGTACAAAGATATAAGGTGCCTACTTTCACACCTCTTGCTACTACAAGGGAACCTTTTGAAACCTTGCAGAAATTAAATTCCTACTCAGCCTTGGAACATATCTTACCTCATGTAGTAGCCAATGATTCCCATTTTGCAACTTAATCTTAACTTTTCCCTTTCCAAAAAATTGATAGGGTTCATTATCCCCCAAATAAACAAGCCCAAAATCTTCTTGGACATAATCAATGAAATAACCTCTATGAGGTGTAGCATGAAATGAAGCACCATAATATAAAACTCATGAATCATCAACACTTTCTAAAGACAAAAGCAAAGAATCCTCTTCAAAAAATTTATTTACCACATTTTCCTTCTTGTCTCCATTTGGTTTATCTACTTCATTTTTCTTTCGAGTCCAGCAATCTTTCTTCTTATGTCTTAGTTTCCCATAGTACAAATAGTCATTTGGTCCTTTTGATTGAGACCTCCTCCCCTTTGACTTTCCTCTTGATTTTCCATAATATCTAGAATTATTTCCTATTTTAGTCATTCTACCTCTTTTTTGTGCATTCAAAGCACTTCTTGATGTAAATCCACCTAAGGATTTCCTATGAGTTTCCTCACTCAAAATAACACCAATCACATCATCATATTTTAGGGTATTAGATCCAGAAACAAAATTTCTCATAGCCATTCCAACTTTTAGGCAAAGAACACAAAATCAAGAGAGCCCTAATTTCTTCATCAAAATTGATACCCATAGAGGATAATTGACTAGTATTAGTATTAAAATTATACATGATCTACAATAGATCCACATTCTACCATCTTCATATTAAATAAATGCTTCATGAAAAATACCTTATTTGAAGTGGAAAGATTCTCATATAATTTCACTAGGGTTTCCATCAACTCTTCTTTCATCTTCCCTTTTGTAATATTAAATGCCACTAATGGTGCCAGGCATAATTGAATGCTTCTAAGTGCCTTTCTGTCTAAAAATCCTACTTGTCATTTGACATAGATCCCTAATTCTTAGTTTTTCCTTCCAAAGGCTTCCATAAATCCTTTTGATAAAGATAGTCTTCCATTTCCATCTTCCATAATCGAAAGTTCTGCCCATTAAACTTGTCAACCCTTAGCTTACCCGCATTTACTATCACTCCCACTCAACCATGAGACTCCCACTCAACCATGAGACTTTCTTGTAGAGGATGATTGAAAAAACAACCTCTCTCTATTACCAGTTGTTAGGATTAAACCTCAAATATAAATAAAAATTACATAAAAATATAAAAAATTATGAAAAAATAATAGATCACACAAAAAAGAACACGACACCAAGAATTAACATGTTTCACCCAAAGCCTAAGCTACATCTACCAAACAACAAGTCCAATATTATTATGATCCAGTGATTACAACCTAATTACAATCCATAATCCCTTATAACTCAATACCACCATAAGAACCAATTTTTGCATCACATCTTATGAAACAATCCCTAAACCTAATCCCTTTTATACACATATTGTTTCCACTTTAGGGTTAAAACTAGTTACAACATGTCGACCATAAATTGGAAAACATAAACAATAGCTTGGAGAATATTAGCCAACCATTGGCAAATAGTATCCCAACATTGGTGAATAGTAGCCCACCATTGGTGAATAGTAGCCCAAATTTTTTTTGGGGACAGTGCTTCCCTAATTAGTCACCACAAAATAAACTATCTAATGTAGAAAGATTGGGGTCTTTCTTCATAAGTGTTTCTGCATAGCTTAGTTCCTTGTGTAATATCTCCATGTGAGGAGTCAATATTGACTGGATGTTGATTAGTTTATCCCTTATGTTGGTTTTATCTATGTGCAATGATGCTAACTAACTTTTGGATTGCAAGAGGTACCTAAAATGTTTCTCACTTTGAGCTGGAGACTTGGGAAAAGTAGCATTAGATGATTGCATATGGTTCTCCAAATTAAGGATGTGATTCTTTACTTGTGTGAAGAGTGTTGGATTACAGAGTTTTCTGTACAAAGAGAAAATATCCTCTAGTACCTTCTTCACACTCTCTATCTTGGTTGCTAGCTCAACCAATGTTAGTGCAGTAACACTTGATATCTTCTCATTTACCTTGTTTTGAAACTTCTTTTCAGCCCATTCGAGGAGTTTTAAATTAGTATCTAGGTCTGTATCACTAGCCCTTACCACTAAATTGGTTTATTGTTCAATGATGGGCTTGTTTTCATCTGGAGTTGGAAGACTATGTAAGGAAACTTAGGTGCAGAAATAGTTTCCTACACTAATCCCTTAAGGAAAGTATTGTAAAAATTTTATTTAAATCCTTCCAATTTTAGATTCAATATTATGTAAACAACAATATTGTAGTCGATCATGAATACAAAAAAAATAGATAGAGAAAGAAACCACAAACACAAAGATATGTTGGTGGGGAAAAACCTTTTGGTAAAACAACCCCACACCACCAAAACTTGCAAAATGTATTATCTTCAACACAAAGGTTCTTTCAGGACAGGGAAGACAAATCCAATTACAAAAAAACACTACCAATAATACACTTTCACTCTCTCCTATCTACAACCCTAAAGTCACTTATACCATCCACTTTCCATTTTAGGGAAACTTCCAAAGAAGAACCATATTAGGGTTCTACCATTCTTTCAAAAATTAAGAACCTAAAAAAATTTTAGGCCAATACTTTGAACCCTGCATGCTAGATGGAGACTCGATTGTATAGTACTCAATGATCAATTGCCGCATGTCTTCATGTCTTCATCCATCATCATATCTTCCAAAGATAACACTTTTGCATCATAGGAAACCATCATAACTTTTTAGTCATGATCTCCTTACACACTATTCAAGATGTTGACACATGCAAGTGGGGTGACACATAGACATGCCAACTGGACATCTACATTGACACTTAATTACATTATTTGCAAAAAATACATTTACAAGAAAAAAAAAGAATATGAATTATCCAAGGTTTAGAAACCTTATTCCTAATATTCTCCCACTTGTTGAACACCTTGTAAGAGCAATATGAACTAACCACCATAGCTCAAAAGGCCCATAGACTCTAAACACCATCTGAATTTCTCTATGCGTACTAGTTTCATCAATGCATCTACAACATTTTTTATAGTATCTACCTTCTCCAAATTTACCTTTCTATCATTCACCATATCTCTCACAAAGTGAAATTGTACATCAATGTGCTTTGTTCTAGCATGGAAAGTTGGATTCTTTACAAGGCAAATAGCACTCTGACTATCACACCAAATAGTAATATATCCTACATCAACACCAATTTTAGAACACAATATCCTAAGCCAAATGGCTTCCTTACAAGCATGAGTAGCAACCATGTACTTAGCTTCTCTAGTGGACAAAGAATCAATAGGTTTTCACTTACTCATCCAACTAATGACACCACCAAACATAGTGAACACATAAGCATTGGTGGATCTCCTATTGTTAATATCACCTGCTCAATTTGAATCCACAAAACCATGAATACAAACTAAATGCAGATCTATAGAAAAGTTACCATGATAAAAAATGGATTAATCTGATGTACTCCTCAAATATTTGAATACTCACTTAATTACATCCCAATGAACTTGACCAAGATTATCCATAAACTGGCTCAAAACTTCCACTACTTGGGCAATGTCTAGTCTAGTATAGACCATAACATACATAAGATTGACAATTGTACTAACATAAGGTACTCTACTCATGTCCTCCAACTCACTAGGAGATTTTGGACTATCATCTACATATAACTCTATTACCATAGAAAAAGGAACACACAATGGTCTACAATCTACCTTGCTAAACCTGTCCAACACAGAATTCAAATACTTACTTTGACTCAACCAAAGTTTTCTATTACACCTATCTCTACTAATTTCCATACCTAAGATATACCTTGCTGCCCCAAGATATTTCATCTCAAACTATGCTGACAACTAAGATTTAAAATTAGAAATCATATGCTTACCCTTCCCAAATAGTAACATATCATCAACATATAATGCAACAATAAAAAAACAATAATTTTCAATTCTGAAATAAACACATTGATCTGATTTTAATCTTATAAATCTAATTGACAACACAAATGCATCAAACTTAATGTACCACATCCTAGGAGATTGTTTCAAACCATACAAAGACTTCTTTAATATGCAAACCAAAGATTCTTTACCTTAACAATGTAGTGCTCAAGCTATGACATATAAATCTCTTCCTCTGAAGTAAAGTTGTCTTCACATCGAGCTATTCTATATCTAAATCATATGATGTAGCAATAGATAAAAGAAATCTAATATATGTCAACTTTGCAATAGGAGTGAATATTTCACCATATTCTATTCCCTCTACCTGGGAGTACCCCTTCACAACCAATCTAGCTTTGTACCTTTCAACATTTGCATCTGCACATAATTTCTTCTTGAACACCCAATTGCAACCAATAGGTTTCCATCCTTTAGGAAAACGTACAAGGTCCCAAATTTTGATTTTAGCCAATGAAGCCATCTCATTATCCATGGCCTCAATCCAAGAACTTACGTCTTCCATATCCAAATCCTCTTACATAGATCTAGGCTCATTAGTGTTAGTAATCAAAGCAAAAGTACAACTAGAATCTAACATAGAATAACTCTACCTTTTTGGCTACTTTCTTACTCTCATGGATCTCCTCAAGGGTTGAGGTTGAGATTATTCTTCCTCCTCTTCTAAACTATCAGAGCTACTAGAGCTCTCCTCATCATTAGACCTAACATGGTCTTTTTGTTAGTCTTCTCAGGGGTAGGAGGCAACTAAATAATATCTTCTTTCTTCTCTTTTTCATCTAGTTGTAGCACAATAGGAGAAGATGTTAATTCTCTTAAAATATCATTTCTTCTATACAACACCTTAATAGTCATAGGGTCCCAAAGCTTGTATCGTTTCACACCAATACCAAATCTAATCAAAATACATTTGACAACTTTGTTTTCCAACTTAGATCTTTTCTCCTTTGGAACATGTGCACAAGATTCACAACAAAAAACATGAAGATGTTTAATTGAAAGCTTCCTACCAAACCACACCTCCATGGGTGTCTTACCAACAAGGGCTAATATAGGACATCTATTAACCAGATAGAAAGAAGTGGCCACAACTTTAACCCAAAACCTTTGTTCAAGGCCAACTTCACTAAGGATAATCCTAGCCTTCAACATCAGTGTCCTATTCATTCTTTTTGTAGCTCCATTTTCCTATGTGGTATAAGGAGTTTCCTTGTTCTTTATAGAACTCTTCAAACTCTACTAAGAAAAACTCACCACCATTGTTAGTTATCACACACTTAATCTTCTTACTAGTTTGATTCTCTACAAGAGCTTTAAATTCCTTGAATTGAATAAAGACTTGTGTTTTACTTTTCAGGAAATAAATCCATGTCCTTATACTATAATCATCTATAAAAATACAAAAAATATAGACTTGGAGATTGAAGGAGCTTTTATAGGAAGAAATACGTTAGAATGAATAAGATCCAAAAAATTAGAAGATTTGTGAGAATTAGAGTAAAACTAAACACAATTTTGTTTACCATAGACACAATGTTCATAGAAGTCAAACTTGAGATTACAATGATTTAATCCCTCAATAATGTTCTTTTTTTTAGGGTTCTGAGATCCTTCTCACCAATTTTGCCAAATTTCATATGCCACAACATTGTCTTTTATGCAGGAAGCATTCCTTCCAATGTGTTTGCACCCTTATGTACACATGTTGTATTGCCATTAGAACCAATAACTCAAACTCAAGATTATAATCATTTAACCCCTCAACAATGTTCTTATTTTTTAGGGTTCTGAGATCTTTCTCACCAATGTGGCCAAATCTCATATGCCACAACATTGTCTTATCTATAGGAAGCTTTCCTTTCAATGTGTTTGCACCCTTAGGTACACATGTTGCACTACCATTAGAACAAATAAAAATAGTCCTTTTTACTTCTCATTAGTATGGTGGAGATGAATGATAGCAACTGTCTTCTTTGAAATAGAAGAACTATTACCCTAGGAAATGCATGCATCAAGCTGAAATATGGTACCTCTTCTAGTACCCTTAGCAAGTACCATAGCTCCTCTCATCATCTTACATCCATCTTTAGAAAATACAAGTTGCACACCTACATCATTCAACATACATACAACTAATAGGTTTTGTTCCAAATTAGGGATGTGCATTGCCCTGATCCCCTTTACTCATCCATCAGGGAATCTGATAGTGACCTTTCTGTTGGAAATATTTAAGAGTAAGCTAAGTTACTAAGAGGGGAGGGGTGAATCAATAACTTCTAAAACTTTAACAATTTCAATCCTTAATCCAACCATTCAATTAGCATATTATCCATCACATATAATTTGATATAATTGCATGGATAAGAAACTAAAAATAGAAAAAAACTCATAACACTGAGAGACAAAAATTTGGTGACCCAGAAACCTTCCAAATAGAAAGTAAAACTGGAGTGAGGATGATACCTACAACTTTAGTACTATAGTATAAAGTTATCTTGTTAAATATTACATTGATCACTTTTGATTATCTGCCCTATTAGGAGCAATGAGGATTGCTAGGTCCACCTTATAAAAGGATTTACAAACATACAATTAAGTATGCACTCAGTAAAGATATTTACAAAAGGCTCCTAGGTCTACCTTGTGAAAAGATTTGACTAATCTACCTATTATGATGAAACTATAGATGATCTCTACTCTACAACTTGGTTTGTTGAATGAGATTCCTTTAGGTACTGATCACCTTGCTATGATAGACATGGCCTTGCTACTCCTTATACTACTGTAGCCTTTGTAATTCACTCCATCTACTTTTCTCTAATTTAGTTCACATTCACATCTTTATATTCTCATACATATTCATACTTTAGATATGATACAATGCAATACATATATATCAATCCAATTATACAAATTACAAAGTTGGCCACAATACAAGTTACCACAAATATTACAAAGTTAGTCCACATGAAGACACTTAGGTTCTAAAGACTGACTCAGTGAGGTTCTAATACTTGGCATCCATTGTCACTACTCGACATCATCATGCACTTGGCAGATGTAGAAGCTTAGTCCATACTGATCACTTCCAAGTAGTTTTGAACTTAGTCTACATTGGTGACTTAGTAGATACTATGAAACTTGTCATATAAATTGAGTCTTTTTATTTACATCATATGACTCAGTAAACACTATCACTTTGAGCTCAGTATAAACTAAGTCACTTGGTTAACACTAGACTCACATCACATACACTACAAACTTAATGAATATTGCATGGCTCAACTTACATTGGTAAACTTAGCATATATAGTGATGTATGGTTTACGCTGCTAATCTTTACTAAAACTTTGATTTCTCAGTAACCACTAAGATTTTTCCAAAGGACTTGGTAGCAACTCTAGAACTCGATGACAACTAAAATACATGGCAAACACTATGAACTCTACAATGAGCTCAGTAGCTATATACAATCTAAATAAGTGTGTATCACTAATAAAAAATTTGATTGATATGTCAACACCATCCTAGTCCAACTATCTTTAGGTGAGAATCATCACCCAAGTACACCTTTCCACCATCAAAAAATTCATACTTTGAGAACCAACTTCAATGAGTAGTCATGTGGAAAGAAGTGCCCAATTCTATCAACCACACATCATCAGATGCATATTCTACCAAAGCTACAAAGAAAGCATCACCATCTTCTTGAAATTTTTCTAAACCTAAGTTTGAGACCTTCTTCTTCTTCTTTGGCTCTTTACAGTCTTTATGAAAGTGCCTAGTCTTATCACAGTTCTAGCATTTTGCCTTGGACTTTCCAGGAGTCATTGATTTTCCATAGGATTTGAATCTACCCTTTCTAGACTTCTTGTCATTTTTCTTCCCTTTGTTTTTGGATCTACCATGAACAAAAAGATCTTCCTTAGCCTAATCTATAGACTTTCTCCACATCTCCTTAGATAATAGCAAAGACACCACATCATCCATTCTGAAAGTGACTAAAGTACTTCCAAGAGCCATCACAAGATGTTCCCATGAATTTGGCAAGGAACATAATAGGGTCATACATTGATCCTCCTTCTCTATCTTAACACCAGATGATTTCAACTATGCTATTAGTAAATTAAAAGCATTTAGATGATATATAATAGATTCTCCTTTCTACATTCTTAAAGAATACAACTTCTTCCTTAGTTACAACTTGTTCACTAGAGATTAGGCCTAATACACATATAAATTGCCACATGTCTTCACATCTTCACCCATCATCATATCTTCCAAAGATAACTCTTATGCATCATATGAATCTATCATAACCATTTTAGTCATGATCTCCTTACAAACTATTCAAGATGTCGACACATGCAAGTGGAGTGACACATAGACATGCCAACTAGACATGTACAATCACACTTAATTACATTATTTGCAAAAAATACATTTACAAAAAAAAAAAAGAATAGGAATTATCCAAGATTGAGACACCTTATTCCTAAGATTCTCCCACTTGTTGAACACCTTGTAAGAGCAACAGGAAAATAATAGGAACTAACTGCCATAGCTCAAAAGGCCCATAGACTCTGAAGACCATCCAAATTTAACTATGTGTACTATTTTCATCAATGCATCTACAACATTATATATAGTATCTACCTTCTCCAAATTTACCTTTCTACCATTCACCATATCTCTCACAAAGTGAAACTGCATATCAATGTGCTTTTTTTTGGCATGGAAAGTTGGATTCTTTGCAAGGCAACTAACACTCTAACTATCGCACCAAATAGTAATTTATCCTACATCAACACCAATATTAGAACACAATCTCCTAATCCAAATGGCTTCCTTAATAGCATGAGTAGTAGCCATGTACTTAGCTTCTATAGTGGAAAAAGCAACCATAGGTTTTCACTTACCCATCCAACTGATGACACCACCAAACGTTGTGAACACATAAGCACTGGTGGATCTCTTGCTATTAATATCACCTGCCCAATTTGAATCCACAAATCCATGAATATAAACTGAATGTAGAGCTATAGAAAGGTTACGATGATAAAAAATGGATTAATTTGATGGACCCCTCAAATATTTACTCACTTAACCACATCCCAATGTACTTGACCAATATTATCCATAAACCAGCTTAGAACTACCACTACTTGGGCAATGTCTAGTTTAGTATAGACCATAACATACATAAGATTGCCAACTGTACTAAAATAAGGTACTCATGTACTCCACCTCACTAGGATATTCTAGACTATCATCTACATATAACTCTGTTCCCATAGAAATAGGAGCACACAATGGTCTACAATCTACCATGCTAAACCTGTCAAACACAAAATTCAAATACTTACTTTGACTCAACCAAAGTTTTCTGTTAGATCTATCTCTACTGATTTCCATACCTAAGATATACATTTTTTCCCCAAGATCTTTCATGTCAAACTATGATGACAACTAAGATTTGAAATTAGAAATCATACCCTTACCCTTCCCAAATAGCAACATATCATCAACATATAATGCAAAAATAAAAAGATAATAATTTTCAACTCTGAAATAAACACAATGATCTAATTTTAATCTTACAAATCCAATTGACAACATAAAGGCATCAAACTTAAGGTACCACATCCTAGGAGATTGTTTCAAACCATACAAAGACATCTTTAATATGCAAACCAAAGATTCTTTACCTTTAACAATGTAGTGCTTAGGCTTTGACATATAAATCTCTTTCTCCAAATCACCATGAAGGAAAGTTGTCTTCACATACATTTGTTCTATATCTAAATCATATGATGTAGCAAGAGATAAAAGAAATATAAAAGATGGAAACTTTGCAATAGGAGTGAATATTTCACCATAATCTATTCCCTCTACCTAGGAGTACCCCTTCACAACCAAGACATCTCATCAAGACATCTCATCATCCATGGCTTCAATCCAATAACTTGCATCTTCCATATCTAAAGCCTCTTTCACAGATCTAGGCTCATCAGTGTTAGTAATCAAAGCAAAAGCACAACTAGAATCTAAGATAGAATAACTCAACCTTTTTGGTTGATTTCTTACTCTCATGGATCTCCTCAAGGGTTGATGTTGAGATTTTTCTTCCTCTTCTTCTAAACTATTAGAGCTACTAGAGCTCTCCTCATCATTAGACCCAACATGGTCTTTTTGTTAGTCTTCTCAAGGGTAGGAGGCAATTGAACAATATCTTCTTTCTTCTCTTTTTCATCTAGTTGTAGCACAATAGGAGAAGATGTTAGATCTCTAAAAATAAAATTTCTTCTATACGAAACCTTACTAGTCATAGGGTCCCAAAGCTTGTATCATTTCACACCAATACCATATCTAATGAAATTACATTTGAGAACTTTGTTTTCCAACTTAGATCGTTTCTCGATTGGAACATGTGCATAAGATTCACAACCAAAAACCTGAAGATTTTTAATTGAAGGATTCTTACCAGACCACATCTCCATGGGTGTCTTACCAACAAGGGCTAATGTAGGACATCTGTTAACTAGATAGAAAGAAGTGGCCATAGCTTTAACCCAAAATCTTTTTTTCAAGACTAGCTCCACTAAACATACTCCCAACCTTCAACATCAGTGTCCTTTTATTTCTTTTTGCAGCTCCATTTTTTTGTTGGGTATAAGGAGTTTCCTTATGTCTCTCGATACCTTGTTCTTTATAGAACTATTCAAACTCTACTGAGCAAAACTCACCACCATTGTTAGTTATCACACATTAATCTTCTTTCTAGTCTGATTCTCTACAAGAGCTTTAAATTCCTTGAACTGACTAAAGACTTGTGTCTTACATTTTAGGAAATAAATCCATGTCCTTATACTATAATCATCTATAAAAAATACAAAAAATATAGACTTGGAGATTGAAGGAACTTTTATAGGACTAAATACATCAGAATGAATAAGACCCAAAACATTAGAAGATTTGTGAGAATTAGAGTAAAACTGAACACACTTTTTTTTTTCATAGACATAATGTTCATAGAAGTCAAACTTGAGCTTACAATCATTTAACCCCTCAACGATGTTCTTGTTTTTCAGGGTTTTGAGGTCCTTCTCACCAATGTGGCCAAATTTCATATGCCACAACACTGACTTTGCTACATTAATCTTTCCTTCCAATGTGTTTGCAACCTTAGGTACACATGGTGTATAGCCATTAGAACCAATAACTCAAACTCAAGATTATAATCATTTAACCTCTCAATGATGTTCTTATTTTTCATGGTTCTGAGATCTTTCTCACCAATGTGGCCAAATCTCATAAGCCACAACATAGTCTTGTCTGTAGGAAGTTTTTCTTCCAATGTGTTTGCACCCTTAGGTATAGATGTTGCACTACCATGAGAACCAATAACAAAAGTCCTTTTTACTTCTCATTCAGATGGTGGGGATGAGTAATAGCTACTCTCTTCTTTGAAATAGAAGAACTATTGCATTGAGAAATGCATGCACCAAGCTGAAATATAGTACCTCTTCTAGTACCCTTAGCAATTACCATAGCTCCTCTCATCATCTTACATCCATCTTTAGAAAAAATAACTTGCACACCTACATCTTTCAATGTACATACAAATAATAGGTGTTATGCCAAACTAGGGATGTGCATTACCCCGATGATCCCCTTTACTCATCCATCAAGGAATCTAATAGTGACCTTTCTATTGGAAATATTTAAGACTAAGCTAAATTACTAAGAGGGGAGGGGTGAATCAATAACTTCTAAAACTTCAACAATTTAACCCCTTAATCCAATCATTCAATTAGCATATAATCCATCACATATAATTTGATATAGTTGCATGCATATGAAACTAAAAATAAGAAAACATTCATAACACTGTGACACAAAGATTTGGTGATCTAGAAACCTTCCAAATAGAAAGTAAAACTGGAGTGAGGATGATACCTACAACTTTAGAATTGTAGTATAAAGTTATCTTGTTAAATATTACATTGATCACTTTTGATGATTTGCCTTGTTAGGAGCAGTGAGGATTGCTAGGTCCACCTTATAAAAGGATTTACCAACATACAATTAAGTATGCACTCAATAAAGAGATTTAAAAAAGACTGTTAGGTCTACCTTATGAAAGGATTTGACTAATCTACCTATTAGGATGAAACAATAGATGATCTCTGATCTACAACTTGGTTTGTTGAATGAGATTCCTTTAGGTGCTGATCACCTTGCTATGATAGCTATGACTTTGCTACTCCTTATACTACTATAGCCTTTGTAATTCACTCCTAATTTTCTCTAATTTAGTTCACATTCACATCTTCGTATTCTCATACATATTCATACTTTGGATATGATACAATGCAATACATATATATCAATCCAATTATATGAATTACAAAGTTGGCCACAATACAAGTTACCTCAAATATTACAAATTCAGCCCACATGAAGACACTTAGGTTTTGAAGACTAATTTAGTGAGGTTTTGGTACTTGGTATCCATTGTCACTACTCAGTATTATCATGCACTTGATAGATGTAGAAGCTTAGTCCATATTGATCACTTCCAAGTAGTCTTGAATTTAGTCTACACTGGTGACTTAGTAGATACTATGAAACTCATCATATAAATTGAGTCTCTTTATTTACATTATATGACTTGATAAACACTATCACTTTGAGCTCAGTATAAACTAAGTCACTTGGTTAACACTAGACTCACATCACATACACTACAAACTTGATGAATACTACATGGCTCAACTTGCACTAGTAAACTTAGCATACACTAAGATGTATGGTTTACACTGTTGATCTTCACTAAAACTTTGATTTCTTAGAAACCACTGAGATTTTTCTAAAGGACTTGGTAGAAACTGTAGAACTCGTTAACAACTGAAATACATGGCAAAAATTGTGAACTGTACAATGAGCTCAGTAGCTATATACAATCTGAATAAGTGTGTGTCACTAATAACAATCTTGATTGATATGTCAACACCATCGTTGTCCAACTATCAATAGGTGAGAATCATCACCCAAGTACACCTTTCCACCATCAAAAACTTCATAATTTGAGAACCAACTTTGATGAGAGGTCATGTGGAAAGAAGCTTCCAAGTCTATCAACCACACATCATCAGATGTATGTGCTGCCAAGGCTACAAAGCAAGCATCACCATCTTCTTGAAATTTTTCTAAACCTAAATCTGAGACCTTCTTCTTCTTCTTTGGCTCTTTATAGTCTTTACAGAAGTGCCTAGTCTTATCAAAGTTCCAACATTTTTCCTTGGACTTTCCATGAGTCATTGATTTTCCATAGGATTTGGATCTACCCTTTCTAGACTTCTTGTCATTTTTCTTCCCTTTGTCATTGGATCTACCATGAATAACAAGAACTTCCTTAGCCTAATCTATAGACTTTCTCCATGTCTCCTTAGATAACAACAAAGAGACCACATCATCCATTCTAAAAGAGACTAAAGTACTTCCAAGAGCCATCACAAGATGTTGTCATGAATTTGGCAAGGAACATAATAGGGTCATACATCAATCCTCCTCTATCTTGACACCAGATGATGTCAACTACACAATTAGTAAATTAAAAGCATTTAGATGATCTATAATAAATTCTTGTTCCTCCATTCTTAGAGAATACAACTTCTTCTTTAGGAACAAATTGTTCACTAGAGATTTGGCCTGATACACAGACCTGAGCCATGTCCACAAACTGTTTGTGGTCTTCTCATCAAGAACATTTAGGGGAACTAAATTAGCTAGATAGAGTCTAATGAGACCCTTAGCTTTTCAATCCTTGAGATCCCAATCCACTTGAGATATTTTTGTAGATCTCACATCAAGCTAAGACACCTCCCATAGATCATGATCTTGAAGCGAGTCTTCCATCTTGAGTTTCCACAACTCAAAATTACCGCCATTAAATTTGTCCACCTCCATTTTTCTATATGATGAACTAGCCATCTCAATTTGCAAATAAGATTTAGAATGCTCTGTAAAAAAACTCCCACTCAACTTGATATTAGCTTGAAAAGCCTACTCAACAACTAGGATCAAAAGTTGATCAAGCTCTGATACCATTTGTAAGGAAACTCAAGTGCGAAAACAACTTCCTTCACTAATCTCTTAAGGAGTATTGTGTAAATTCCTATTAAATGCTTACAATTTTAGATTTGATATTATGTAAAAAATAATATTATAGTCAACCATGAATACAAGAAATAGATAGAGAAAGTAAACACATAAACACAAAGATATACCAGTGGGGAATAAACTTTCAGTAAAACAACTCTAGCCCTACAAAACCTACAAAATGTATTATCTTCAACACAAAGGTTACAACATAGTTGTAGTGCAAGTTCTTTCACGACACAGAAGAAAAATCCAATTGCAACAAAATATTACCAAAAATACACATTCACTCTCTCCTATCTATAACCCTAAAGTCACTTATATCATGCACTTTCCATTTTAGGGCAACTTCCAAAGAAAAACCATATTAGGGTTTTTCCATTCTTTGGAAAAGTAGGAACCCAAAATTTTTTTTGGGCCAATGTCTTGAACTTTGCATTCTAGATGAAGACTCAAGTGTATAGTACTCAATGATTAATTGCCACATCTTCACCCATCATCATATTTTCCAAAGATAACTCTTATGCATCATAGGAATCTATCATAACTATTTTAGTCATGATATTTTTACACACTATTCAAAATGCCAACTCATATAAGTGGAGTGACACAGTGCCAACTAGACTTATACACACACACACACACACACACACTTAATTACATTATTTGCAAAAAATACATTTACAAAATAAATAATAAGAATAGGAATTATCCAAGATTGAGACACCTTATTCCTAATAGACTAAATGCATCTAGGAAAATCTCTTTGATTTAAATTAAAGCTTTCTTTTGCCTATGCTCCCTTCTAAGAAGTTCTTGATTTTTCTTCTTTGCTAAGGCCTCTTGTAATATACCCATCTACTCAATTGTTATTGTTTCCAAATTAAATGTAGGCAATACAATCTCTCCATCTAGGCCAACAACACCATAAGTAGTTACCTCTTCTACCATAGATGAGCTAGGAATCGACCTTTAGAATTGTAATGGTGTAGCATCTACCTTGGACCACTAAAGAGCTTAACTAGGAGTACCAAATTCTAGTAATGTCACCAGTGCTTGTATAACTAGTAACTCCTTTGGCTTGGGTGTCAAACTTGACTCTTTAGTATTGTCCTTTTCTTCTTTTTTAGTTCTAGTTGCACCTTCATCTTTTGTTGGAGGTGCAAGTGTATCTACCTGACCTATTTGGTCTTATGTGTCATCATTTTCTGGTGTTTCTATATTATCTTCTCCATCTATCTCATCCTTTTCTTCTTTAGTTTCTTGTACATTCACTAAGACTAGAGTGTCTTGCATAAGTGTACTGATAGTGAAACTTGTTGTCTCATTCTTTTGATATACCACTATAGGTTGTGAAGGGTGTAAAATTGTGACTTGAGGAGTGATTATAGATTTTTCTTGTATTTTCACTTCCTCTCCTACAATTATTGTTTCTATCTTCTAAATTTCATCTACACTCACTAGTATAGGGTTGTCACATAGTTTGGCCTAGAGAGTGGACTAGAAAAGTATCATTTTCAATCAATCCTCTGTAAGGGGATTGATGTTTTGAGCAATAGTTTGAAAAACATCCTTCACTTTGATAATTTCAATATTTTCACTTGTCTCTTATGGAGGGCTAGCACTCAGCATTTATGTATCTTGTACATTCTATTATATTTTCTTCTCTCCCTTAGCTAGTGCCTGGTTGTCAATATTCATATCTATTCCTCCCTCAACTATGTCTTTTTTAGTATCATCTTCTTCATCCTCTATTACCTCAATAGGCATCTAGTTAGCCTATGTAGATATTTTTAGTCCATATGTTATCTTCCACATTTGTTTGGACTTTTGTACAACATCCTCTATATTGTTGTGCAATATGCTGAATGCCTTGTATTTTGGCATAAATCTTACAACATACTTCTTAATGGCTTTAGATATTTCAGCCTTACTAAGTTTTGACATAACTTGAGCAAGGGTTGTCTCCCTAATTTTTCTTTTAGTGTCTAAACAATAATGCCATTTTTGCTCAACTATATCATATAGACTTTTAGGTATAGAGTTGGCAAGTTCTAGAGAAGTCTTTTTGAATATAGCCATCATGGCATGTACCACCTCTTCAACTTGGTTCTTCTCAATCTTCCCAAGATTGTCAAACTCAATGTGAGAGAATCCTGATAGATCAACATTGGTCCTAATTTTCTCACATAAATTGTCTAAATTTGAAGAGGGGCTATGACTCACCACTTCAAATTGGTTGTTGTCATCCAATTTGGTCTTCTCTTCATCAAATTTAGCTTGAGCAGCTTACTTCCTCCTTGGTCTCTTCTACATTTCAACTTTCTTCTCCTTAGGCTTGGCTACTTCTTTAGCTTTTTGTTTAGTGACTCTAGTGCTAGCCCTTGTGGTAGGTGCTATAGGTTTGGTCTGATTAGGTTTAGAAACGTTCTTTCATTTTTTCATTGCTTGAGTCTTTTCTTTCCTATTTTTCTTCTTCATAGTTGTAGGTGCTTCATTGGCTTCTTCTTCCTCAACACCTTCGACAGTTTCTACTTCATCTTCTTCTTGGTCTTCTCCCTAACCTTGTGTCAATGCCAATGGTTCTTGAGCTTGTATTTCCTCTTCTTCTTCTTCATCTTCTTCAGCTCCTTCACCAAATATTTTGTTCAATTTTTTTATCGGTTTGTTCTTTTTCCTGATCACTAAAGTAGTCTTCAATTCCATAGTGATCTTTGATTTGGCCAAGTCATAATTTCCAAATGCCGTGGCTTCCTTATCTACTTCTTCTATAAGTAATTCCATGATTTTTGTAGGGGCCTCATCAACATTTATTTCATATCCTAATGGCCTTAGCCATCTCACCTTGGGAATTACTACTTGTACATATGTGAAATCAATATCAACTAGGAACCAAACATCATCAAAGTGTTTCTCCACTAGTGAGACTAATATCCTTAATCTTTTCTTCATAGATTGTTTGAAATCTTTAAAATCACTTATCATGATAGATTAAAAATTATTACCTAGTTGCTCAATAAATTCACCTATCTGAACTACAATAGGTCTATTTTCCTTCCATGCAACTTTTCTAAATGTTGGAAATGTATTTTGCACATAAAAGAAAATACATACAAGAATAGATCCAAATTTACACTATGCACTTTTGGTCCTTATAGCTCCCAAATTCTCAAATAATTGTTGCAACTATGACTTGGCAAGATCATAAGTATGATCCTTCTTCACAATTTTGTAACCCATGTCAACTGCAATAGAAGGTACACTATTTAATCTACTAGATATGACTATTACTATAAAAGATATCAAACAATCTATGATAGTATCAATTGTCATTCCTCTTTTATTCCAAACAACCCTTGTTCTCGTTTCAATTATTTCCTTTTCTTTACTTCTCATGGTCTCTGGCCTATCTAGGGTTGGATACCCTATCACTCTAGGAACAATCTTCTTAGTAATTTTTGTTGGACCATTTTCTAGCCAAACAGAGTTATCTTGAATTCTACTCAAAACAATTTTTATTCTCTTTGTCTTGAATACATTGGGGAAACCTAGGGCTTGAGTTAACCCTTTCTTCTCAACAATTTTTAGCTCTTCCTTCAACACTCCATTTTCACATAGTTTTTTATATGTTTCCCTAATTTACACATCTCTTATACTTCTAGTTTTTAATGTGTAACAATTCCTAACATCTTGAATCATCAAGACTTGTAGTGGTATCATGGATAACACACCAAAGGGATCCTATTTGTAAGCTATATCCGAGATGGCCCTAAAACTAGGTTGCTTGATTTTATTACTTGTCAATTTAAAATTTAAAACTTCTTTTCCCTCTACAACTTTTTCTACTAAAGAACTAAATGACATTGCATCAAACTAGGGTTTACAAACTTCAAAACTATATATCTTGACACACATTAAATACCTTGTGAATTCTATTGGAATGATGCTGAACAACCTTTTAAATCTCTTGCAAATGTTCATATCAAATTATCTAGACTTCCTTCATCTCTTTGTACTCTTCTTCAAATTTGAATGATGTTAAATGAGCACAAATCGATCAAATAGCCCTTAAAACATTGCATTTAATGCTAAGTGCTTACATGGTTGTAAGCTTGGCTTCAATTGAATTTCTAGCTCATTCAGCATCCATGTGTTTTTCAATACACTCAGCAAACACTATGAGCTCAGCCTTGACTAACAAATTATGTTACCTTGGCATCCACTAACATTTCACTCTGCAACCATGTTAAACTTTTCATGCTCGACAATAACATGAAAACTGACAAAACTTAAAGATTTATTCTTCAATCCTAACAACACTTTGCATCTTTATTCATGCATATGTAATATTTTCAAAACTAAATCCTTGGAACTAATGTATGGTATATATTTTAAATATCAATTCCACATACCTCTTGATTGCTTAATTTGGTGAGGTGTGATCACCTAACCCATTAGGTGAAGTGATCCCATCTAAACTTGATGTGCTACAATCTTCCTTTCTCTTCCATGTCTTGTTTATATCATCTTTGACATTCTCAACATCTACCTTTCCTTTTCCTTTGTTGAACTCACAACTTGGTCCCTTTGATCTTGTTAGAAAATTTTTTCTCATGTGACTAGTCTTCAAACAACTAATACATGTGGTTTGACTCAACCACCTTTTGCAATCAATTTTGAAATGTGTTCTAATACAATTTTTAGGAATATTTCCATACTCTTGATGATAGTGACAACTATATCTTGTATTATAATCCCAATTATAAGAGTTTCCAATATTCTTTGTCTTTATTTTCTTGTTTGATGACCACTTGGGTTTGGATTTGCATTTAAAAGCTCTATGTATCTACTTTTGGTAGTTATGATAGTATCCTTTAAATCTTTGAGTGTGCATGGTCTTGGTTCTGCATTCATGTGCCTGATGACCTTGTTTGTTGCACTTATGGAAGTGCCTCATGTTCTTTTACTTAACATTCTAATTTACAATCTTTCTCCTACAAACATTAGTAGTATGTCCTATCTTACCACAATTATGATGAGTAGGTTTGGAGTTCTTACCCTTGTTACTTCTTTCTTCAACACTTTTGGATGATTCTCCTTCTTCAGTACTTGTATATCCCAATCTAGATGTATCATTGTTAGATCTAGGGGATCTCATCAATTGTTCAAAGTACTTGAGGGCTTCACTAGGTTTATTGAAACTTTAAAAAAACTCCTTTTCCCTTTTTAGATTATTGCTCAACTATTCGTTCTACAATTTCATTCTTGTGATCTCAATGTCTTTACTATTTATTTCATGATTAGCAATCATGACTTGATTCATTGTTTCCAATTGCATGTGAGCAAGCTTATTTATTTCTAATGATTTATCTTCTACTCTATTGGTCAGAACTCTTTTGTCATCTTCAATCATGACTTTGTTTTCCATAGATTTCATAGTAATATGGCTTGTGATTCTTGCTCTATCTTTAGATTTTTGATCTCTTCAACTAGAGTTCTATTCTTTTCCATTAGATCTACAACTACTAAATCATATTCATTGGAGTTTCCATTTTTAAATTGTTTAATAGTGTCCATCTCTTGGTATTGTATGCCATTCTCCTCAATAACAATTTCCTTCCTTCTTCTCAATGATTTCTTTAGATCTTCTCTTGCTTCATTCAACTAATGTAGAATGAGTTGTATTTCAATCTCTTGGTTCTTAATAATCTTTCCCAACTTTTAGATTTCCATTTCCAAAATATTTCCTCAAAGCTTCAAAGCTTTACTTTTAGAGAACAAAGCTCTAATACCAATTGTTTGAATTATAATAGGAAAGGTAAACTTTGGGGAGGGGGGTGTCGAATAAGTGGTTCAAACTTTTACTCAGAAAAACATTCACTATACATCTATCTCACAATTCAACAAGTAAACTAAAATACCATATAAAGTATGCAAACAAGTAACTATTCACACATGTATGACACAAGATATAATTACCTAGAAACCCTCCAATGAGAAGGTAAAATTGTGATGGGGATGACACCCACAAATCTTCACTACTATATTAATAAAGTGTATCTAATGAAGGTTACAACATTTGTTCATGAAACATGATCTACACTATGAAAGGTCTGCCATGTTAAAAGCTTACAAAAATTGTTAGGTCTTACCTTATTAAATGATTTTAACACTTGTTAGAAGTGTTCTTGATTAAAGGACTTCAACTCATAATTAAGTAGGTACTTTTTTGGAGGATTTCAATACAATGTGTTAGGACTACTTTGTTAAGAGATTTAATTGATTCACCTGTTAGAATCTCTTAGTAATAATCCTATGATTAGCACTCTGATGCTTGATGTCAGATCACCTCTATACTGATGTGTACTTGATCCTTTCTAATTAGATGTCTCTTTGGTGTCCAATATTTCCTTCCTCTTTTCTCCTTTAACTGATTCTAAAAAGTATCTCAAATCATAATACCTTGGTCACCATGAATGTCCTATTTGCACATGCAAACTCTCCTTCAATTTTTCTTAATCATTTATAAATTTTTTAGGGTTTGTCCTCTTTAAGAAGACCTAGGTGACTTTGGGTTAGGTATAAATTAATGGCTATGATTCACATAGATTGTCACTTAAACCTTCTATTTTCCTAATTGGATGCATGTAATACATAGGGACTCACACTTAAGATTCATTATTATCAAAAAAAGATGGTAAATCAATATTTAAGTTAGCTTAAAAATGGTTTACATAGTAGTTTGTGCTAATACAAAAAACTATTTCAAAACTGTGTTACTTAGCATCTGAAGTCCATGGTGCTAGACACTAACTATGGCTTTAATGCTATCACTTGACATCTGAATGACTCGAGATACATTGCTTGCTTGGCTCCTAAATCACTTAGCACATACTATCTACTTAGCACTTGAACGACTTGGCACATGAGTGACTCAACACTCACTATTTACTTGGCATGCTATAATTCACATGTTGTGCTTGGCATATGTTACTTATTCATCATGGACTAAGTAAATGACTTAAGTGTATAGATACTCACTTGCCAAAACCAATTTGAGATTAACAAATGGACCCTATAGTTGTTCTCTTACTTCCATGAGTTGGTGTAGGGAAAGATAGATTTCAATCTTTTGGTTCTCAATAGTCTTTTCCAACTTGAAGACTTCCATCTTCAAGATCTTTCCTCAAAGCTATAAAGCTTTCCTTTCCAGAGAACAAGGCTTTGATACCAATTGTTTGAAATAACAATGGGAAAGTAAATTATGAGGGGGGTGGGGTAAATAGGTACTTCAAATATTTAACCAGAAAATGTTCACCACACATCCATATCTGTCATGTCCCCTTTTCAAATAATTAAAAATAATAAACTTTGCTAAGGCAGGCAGGCTCCGAAAAGGTGAAGTTTCGACAAAAAGGGCTAATCTTTGGAAACCAATAGACTAATAAATAAAAATTATTATTAAATTATATTTTATTAACCCATTTTGGATGTGAGTTAGGGTTATGCCCTCTTTTAAGGGGTTTGGAGGCACTTTGGGCTCATTCAAAAACTTGATTTTTGCTTATTGCTTTGTTGTTCTTCAGAGGCTGCCAAACCTATGGAGAAGGAGACCCAAGGATGGGAGTTTGTAGGTTTATAGGAAGGCTAAGGATGGAATTTTGAAGCCATTCCATGTGCAAGCTCATGCAGAGTTTGCCTTTGTGCTGAACAGTGCAAATTTGTGAGTTTTCGAGTGTGTTTTTTGTAAGAGTTTGGTGTTTTCGGTTGAGTATTTCATATCAGTTTGGGTTTCTACTGTATTTCAGAATTTAAGATGTTAAAATAGAGCTAAATATATGTATTGGGATGTGGTTAAACTTCTAAGATATATTATTAGTGTTTTTGTGATGTTTTCGGGCATTTTTGTGTTAATTTCGGGAGCCCGATGAGCATAGTTTTGTCCTACGTTTGTGAACTATTGTGTAAATGCTATAAAAATCTAGAAATTTCATTTTTTAGGCTGTTATGTTGCTGAAATTTCTGTAAAAATTTCCATTTTCAGATTTATTAATAATATGTGAAGTTGTGAAGTTTTTGGCACTATTTCGGACATACCCAATTTGGGGTTTATTGAGAAATTGGCGGATCTTTGTAATATTGGTTGTTTGATTTTAAAAATCTGATTAGAGGCTTGAAATAACATATAAAATAAGAAAAAAGGACATTTTAATGATATCAGAGCTATTATCTTGCCAGCCTGAGGGTTTGTAGAAGTTTGCATGCAACTAAGTGAAAGAGAAAAAATATATTTGCAGCGAGAAAAGAATAAAGAAATTTTGATCAAACCTCTAGTTGAAAGTAAAAGTACAAAATCCAAGGAAGGGAAAAGTATGGTTGATCCAGATGAGATGGCAAATAAATTCTTCCAAGACATCCAAAATACTCAAAAGCAAACAATGGATAGTTTGGCAACAATTAGAGAGGCTTTGCGAATATTGACTGAAAAATTGCAAGGAGTTGCATCTATTAATGAGAAAGGGAGCACTTCAGAGGAGCCAAGAAATCTGAAATCCACACCATCTAAATCAACCAAAACTATTTTCTTGCCTACAGATAAGCCACCGGTATCGAATCCAGCCCTTAATCCCGTGGAAGAGGTTACAGGTAACTTGATTGCATTAAGAGCTACTTACAATGGCTTAAATGATGACTTTTGTAGTTCGGTTCCTTTTAGAGAATATGTCGATATGATGAACACTTTGATGCCAAAGAAAGAGAATAAGAGGGAGCATGTCATAAGTGGAAGAGAGCTCAAAAATAAAATAAGCAAGTTTACAACACCTACTTTTGATGGAACAAATAAAATTTCTTCTAGAGCATGGCTACAAAAATTACAGACTTTCTTCACACTTAACCCCATGAAGGAGAGTGATGCTGTTCAATTTGCAAGTCTACACTTGGAAGATGTAGCCTATGATTGGTGGTATCATGGAATGACTACTCAAGGTCATGATCAGGTAACTACATTTGATGATTTCAGTCAAAGAGTGATAGATAGATTTGACCTCAAGGATGATGAAGAGTACTTTAAAGAATTGTCAAAGTTGAAGCAAACCAAATCAGTTAATGAGTATATAGAAGAGTTTCAAAAAGTGGCTATTATGGTACCTAATATGAGTGAAAATAGGATTGTTTATCTTTTTTTTGATAGTTTAGAAGATTTTGTTAAGGGTTTGGTTAAGGCTTTCTCACCCTCAACCTTATAGGAAGCTATCAAAAGAAGCTTGCAACTTGAAACTTGCGTGCCTATGAAACTAGTCACTAATCAAAAACCCCCAAATCTTTGGCAACATAAGGGAAAATTTTAGAAAAAGACTTTCCCAACACTACCACCAAAAGATATGATAAATGTGGCAAAAAATAAGGTAGATGAAGAGACTAGGAGTGAATTACGAAAGAAAAAGCTTTGTTTTACTTGTAGAGAACCATGGGTTCGAGGGCACAGATGTTTGGGGAAAGGTCAAGTGCACTATATTGAAGTTGCTTCAGAATCTCATTCAGATGAGCATGAGGAATTTCATGACACTAAGGAGGAGGTAGAAGAAGAGAAATAAAAAGAAATCAGCAAGGATGGCACTTTAGCAGCATTATCAAGAGTCCCAAGATACCATCCCTTTCAAATTTGAGGGGTACTAGTAGGGCAAAGGTTGACAGTTCTTCTTGATAGTGGGGCAACTCATAATTTTATTGATGAGTGATTTGTCATGAAAAGAGGGCTTAAAGTAGAAGATTTTGAGGGATTCAATGTTACTATAGCTGATGGATTCACTATGCCTTGCACACGGCTGGTGAAACAACTCAAGATGACCTTAGGAGATTATGAGTTATGTGATGACTTCTATGTGGTTGGTATTGGGAAGACAGATCTTGTATTGGGTGTTCAATGGTTGCACTCTATTGGAGGTTATTACATGAACCATCAAACTATGGAGTTTAAATTTCATTCCAATGGGAAAGAAATCATATTGAGAGGCTTATCAAATGGAGTACCTAAGGTAGTCTCTAAAAAGAGGATGGAGAGGACTTTTTCGAAGAGGAAAAGTAGCATGGGTAGTAGGAGTCATAATCCATCCAACAAGCTCTCCAAAGAATCAAGGTAATTTCCATTTTGAAATTCAAAATATTCTTGATAAGCATAGTATAGTTTTCAATGACTTGCCTCTAGGATTACCACCAGATAGAGGTTTTGAGCATGTTATAGAGTTAGAACAGGGTGCCAAACTAGTTATAACAACCCCATACCACCATCCAAGAGGTTATAAGGAAGAAATTGAAAATCCATTAAAGAACTCCTGGACATGGGATTCATAAGGCCTAGCTCTAGTCCATTTGCATCTTCTATGATACTTGTTAAGAAAAAGGATGGTACAATGAGAATGTGTATAGACTACAGGGCTCTAAACAAGAAGACCATAAAAAATAGGTATGCCATACCACCCATAAATGAACTCATTGATGAGTTACATGGTGCTGTATACTTCTCAAAAATTAACTTAAGATCAGGGTACCATCAAATCTGAATGAGGAGTGAAGATGTGGAAAAGACTACTTTCAGATGTCACTATGGGCACTTTGAATTTCTTGTTATGCCATTTGGCCTCACTAATGCACCTGCAACATTCCAATCTTGTATGAATAAGGTATTCAGCTAGCATCTTCGAAAATTTGTTTTGGTATTTTTTGATGATATCTTGATTTACAGTAAAACATGGCAAGAGCATCTAAAGCACGTAGACACTGTTTTGGGAATCTTGGAGCAGCAATCCTTCTATGCTAAGCTATCTAAATGTGAGTTTGGTTTGATAGAGATCCTATATATGGGACATATTATAAGTTCTAAAGGAGTACAGATTGATCAACAAAAAATCCAGGCAATTTTGGATTGGCCTCCACCCACTAATCTTACATAGTTGAGAGGTTTCTTCGGGTTGTGTAGCTACTATAGGAGATTCGCCAAGGGATTTTCTTAGCTTGCTACCCCCTTGACTGATTTGACAAAGAAAGGAGTTTTTGTTTGGACAGAAGAGGCACAAAAAACATTTGATAAGCTTAAGGAGGTAATGAGTTCATGCCCTGTGCTTGCAATTCCAAATTTCTCTTTACCTTTTGTTGTTGAATGTGATGCTTCTGGAGAAGGTATGGGGGCTGTCCTAACTCAAAGGGGACATCCAATAGCATTTGAGAGTAGAAAATTAAATCAATCGGAGAAAGGTTACTCCATCTATGATAAAGAAATGTTGGCAATCATGCATGCACTTCATAAGTTTAGACAATATTTGGTATGTGGGAGATTCATTGTAAAGATAGACCATAATAGCCTCAGGTTCTTCTTGAACCAAAGGGATTTGAATGATCGTCAACAAAAATGGGTAAGAAAATTGCAAGCTTATGATTTTGATATTGAATACATGAAAGGAAAGAATAATGTGGTTGTTGATGCTCTCTCAAGAAAGCCCACTTTGTGTTCCTTAACATCTATGTCTGCTGATTGGAAAGTCTCCATAATTTCAGAGTATGCTAAAGATTCCTTTGCCACCAAGATTTTGGATAAGTTAGTGGATGATAACAGGTACAAGGTTTTTGATCAATTGATTTATTACAAGAACATGATCTTCTTAGTGCCAGGATAAAAAACTAAGGAGAGGGATATTGAGGGCCTTTCATGACACACCTTTGGCTAGTCATCAGGGATACTTCGAGACATATAGGCAAATTCGAGAGTGGTTTTCATGGAAGGGTATGAAGGAGGATGTCCTTAAACACATTAAGGAATGTATGGTATGCCAACAAAGCAAGAGTGAGAAAATTTTTCCTGTAGGGTTGTTGCAACCACTTCCTATTCCTGAACAAAAATGGGAAAGTATTTCCATGGACTTCATCACTAGTTTGCCCAAGGTTCAAGGTAAGGATTGAATATATGTGGTGGTAGATA
Source organism: Cupressus sempervirens (assembly GCA_028749045.1). Taxonomy (NCBI): domain Eukaryota; kingdom Viridiplantae; phylum Streptophyta; class Pinopsida; order Cupressales; family Cupressaceae; genus Cupressus; species Cupressus sempervirens. The sequence goes on from CM053789.1 coordinate 773,146,322, forward strand.
GACTAACTAAGTATGCACATTTCTTTCCTATCACATCTGATTTCAAGGCATCACAAGTGGCCGAATTGTTCTTCAAGGAAATTTTTAGATTACATGGCTTGCCTAGAAACATTGTTAGTGACCGAGATAGTAGATTCTTCAGCTCTTTTTGGAAGGAGCTCTTTCATTTGGTAGGAACTAAACTCACTCCCAGTACTAGCTATCACCCTTAAACAGATGGACAAATAGAGATAGTTAATAAATGGATAGAGGGATATTTGAGGAACTATGTTTCAAATCAACAACATGCTTGGGTGAAATGGTTACACCTAGGGGAGTGTTGTTACAATACATCTCATCACATGTCTATTGGTATACCTCCTTTTTGTGCTCTTTATGGTTATGATGCCCTTTCCTTTGTTGATCTAATACTTTCCGCTAGCAGAGTACCTGCAGCAAGTGATTTCGTCAAGCAAAGCTAAGACATAATAAGGTCCCTCAAGGATAATCTACAACATGCACAGAAACAACAAAAGTTATATGCTGATAGGAAAAGGATTGAAAGATCTTTTGAGGTAGGAGATTTGGTATTTGTTAGGTTTCAGCCATATAAGCAAAGCACCTTGAAGAGGAGTGGGGCAGAGAAACTCAAGCCAAGGTTCTATGGGCCTTATAAGATCATCAAGAAGGTAGGAGAGGTAGCTTATGAATTGGAGCTCGCACCAAACAGAAAAATACATAATATTTTCCATGTATCTTGCTTGAAGAAGGTTCTAGGCTAGAAAACCATAGTATCAATATAATTACCACCTCTTGATGATGAAAGGAAATTAGTTCTGATACCAAAAGAGATTTTGGATACAAGAGAGAAAAGATTGAGAAATAGGAGTGTCATAGAGCATTTGGTCAAATGGAAAGGATTACCACTAGAGGATGCAACTTGGGAAGGAGCACATATTCTTGAGAATTCCAACCTTCATTGATTGAGTACAAGCAATATTTGGGAGGGGAGGACTTGTCATGTCCCCTTTTCAAATAATTAAAAATAATAAACTTTGCTAAGGCAGGCAGGCTCCGAAAAGGTGAAGTTTTGGTAAAAAGGGCTAATCTTTAGAAACCAATGGACTAATAAATAAAAATTATTATTAAATTATATTTTATTAACCCCTCTTGTACGTGAGTTAGGGTTATGCCCTCTTTTAAGGGGTTTGGAGGCACTTTGGGCTCATTCCAGAACTTGATTTTCGCTTATTGCTTTGTTGTTCTTCAGAGGCTGCCAAACCTGTGGAGAAGGAGACCCAAGGAAAGAAGTTTGTAGGTTTATAGAAAGGCTAAGGATGGGAGTTTGAAGTCATTCCATGTGCAAGCTCATGCAGAGTTTTCCCTTGTGTTGGACAGTGCAAATTTGTGGGTTTTCGGGTGTGTTTTTTTTGTAAGAGTTTGGTGTTTTCAGTTGAGTATTTCATATCAATTTGGATTGCTTCTGTATTTCAGACTTTAAGATGTTAAAATAGACCTAAATATATGTATTGGGACATGGTTAAACTTATGAGATAGATTATTAGTGTTTTTGTGGTGTTTTCGGGCATTTTTGTGTTAATTTCGGGAGCCCGATGAGCATAGATTTGTCCTACGTTTGTGAGCTGTTGTGTAAATTCTATACAGATCTAGAAATGTCATTTTTTAGGCTGTTATTTTCCTGAAATTTCTGTAAAAATGTCCATTTTCAGATTTATTAATAATATGTGAAGTTGTGAAATTTTTGGCACTATTTCGGACATACCTGATTTGGTGTTTATTGAGAAATTGGCGGATCTTTGTAATATTGGTTGTTTGATTTTAAAAATCTGATTAGAGGCTTGAAATAACATATAAAATCAGAAAAAGGGACATTTCAATATCACAATTTAACATGTAAACAAAAATAGCTAACTACACATGCTCATCCATAGCATGAGAAAAATAACACATAACATAATAAGTTTGTTACCCAAAAACCCTCCATTGAGAAGGTAAAACTGGGGTGGGGATGACACCCACAAATATTCACTACTATAACTGGTAAGTGTATCCAATTAAGGTTACAAGAAGTTTGACCATAAACTATGATCTACCATGTGAAAGGTCTACTTTGTTAATTAAGACTTAGAAAAACTGGTAAGTCTCACCTTGTTAAAGGATTTAAACACCCTACTAAAAGTGTTCCTTGTTAGAGGAATTAAACTTGAAATAAAACAAGAACTCTATTAACAGATTTATACAAGCCTATTAAGACTACACTGTTAGGAGATTTTCTCTGCATCACCTGTTAGAATGATTTAGCACCATGATCCTTCAGTTATCACTCTATTGCTAAATGTCAAATCTTCTCTTTCTTGGTGTGTACTTGATCCTTTTGATGAAATATGTCTCCTCTTTCCTCTCTCTACTTTCCTCTATTCTCTCTAACTAATTCTTCAATTAATAACATCATCACAACCTCAATAGCCACTATGAATGCTCTCTCTATACTTATTATTCATCTCTCTTGCATCTCCTTCTCTTCCTTCATACATTAAAAAATGTTTAGGGTTTTTCTCCTTACGTAAACACAAGTAGGCTAGGGTTAGACCTTAGAATTAATAGCTAAGGTTGATCCATTTTTCTACTTAGAACATCCCTCAATTTTATTGGTTGCATACACTGCATAGGGATTTGTAATATAGATTTGTATACATCTAGAATCATGAAATAATCATTAAGTTGGCCCAAAAATTGTTTAGATAGAAGTTTGTGCCATTACAAATAACTATGTCCAAAATTATTCTCTTTGCAATTGAAATCTTTGATGCTCGACATTCACTATATCTTCAATGTTGTAACTTGATTCCTAAATGACTTAGCATACTCTGTTTACTTAGCTCATGAGTGACTCGGCACTAACTATCTACTCGACACATACTCATGCTCAACACTGACTAAGTATATTACTTGACATATATTAGTTGGAGACTTATGCTGAGTGTGCCTTGATCACTTAGTTCACACTAATTACTTGAATTGCTCTAATTACTCAGCTTACTCTAAAATTCTACTAAATAATGACCAAGTTTTTTGTCACTGCCTTTCCAAAACCAATCCAAGATTAGTAGCTTGCAAAAAATTGATATTCATTTTACTGTAGTACAATCCAATGTTATTGTTGATCAATACCTACTCAATCAAATACAAGGGTAGTAAAATCCTTGCTAGGAAACTAAAATTAGACATACAAACTCTAGATCTATAATAGGTTTGAGTTAATCAGCATGCTAGCCCTATCGATGATTGTGATGTTAAGGATGAAAAACTATAGACTATTGTTAACAACTGAGACAAGGAATTAAATGATTAGAAAATGGATTCCTCATTACTCAAGCCATGCACACTAAGAAAAAAGTGTATTTCAACTCTTAAAAGGGAATGAAATGAATCCCCTAGAAAGACAAGTGACTCTTAATTTGACATGAACCAAAAGGATTAATTAACAATTGTACTAAAAATAAGCATAATGATAATCAACAGTCTATCTACAAATAAGCATACTTGGTGTTGGCTCCATGAACTTTGAAAAGTTAAGGGGAGGCATCCTAGTCTAGGATATTGAGCCAGATGCAATGTGAGACAAAGGTGAGCATCTCAAATATGTAAACAAAATGTAGACATAGAGGCAAAGCATGTAAGATGTACTGTACTTCCAAAATGTACAAGTAGAGATGAGGCACACCAAGTGTATCATTGTGTCATCCATGTCACTACCTATATAACTATCTTAGAAATCACTTAAGAATATCAATACATTAATCTACAAAAGAGTAAATAAGACATCCCAAAAGATAAAACCATGAATTATAGAGACCGATGTGATCAATAGGAGTATTATCATCATCGTGTGCAAGAAAAATGAAGCATGACCTAGCCATGAAAATTATTTGATAGAAAGCCTCAAAAGAATTTGGTTTGAGAACAAAGTTACAAAATATTTATGAGCATAAGTGTTCAAAACTAACAAGAAAAATGTTTTTTTAGGTTTCATATCATATCCCCTCCTTGCCAAATGTCTATGCATAATGGAATTCTTAAAGCCACTTGTGATCAAACAAGATAGTGTTCAATATTTACTCTTTCTTAAATGAGAATGCATAACATACAAATGAAGGGGGAAATTGTTTGACCATGCCTTAATATGGTGTGTAATTTTTTTTATTTTTTATAGATAGAGATTCTAACCCCTAATTTGGTTCATCATCAAAATTTGCACTATCTAGAGAAAAAATAAATTTTATTAAAAAGAAGAATCATAGCTTGAAATTGTAGAAAACTTTGAAGCAAATGTGATTATCTGAAGGCACTTTTTACATCATGTAATCATTTTCTATAAGATCTTTAAGAGTATTTATAGAAGAGGAATTACAAGCTTGGAGAAATAGACAATTGACTTGCGATTGAGGGAAAATAATTACTATGTGAATAGTATGTAGGCCATTGTAGGTCTCCACCAACTATTTTTTCTTTACATAGTCTCTACAATAATTGAGACTAGCTTGCATGCATTGAAAAAATAGAGTTAATTTTTGTAATGATGAAATATAATCAACACAATAATACCAATGTCAAGAGCATGCAAAAGTTGTGTATGATGGATGTACAAAGGATACATTGGACTATGCCAATTCCTGCCATGATCTAGAGACTATTTTTTTGGACAAAATTTTTTAGAGGAAAAAAAAAGACTACCAAAAAAATTGGTCAAACATGCTTCAACTCCAAGAATGAAAATTCAAATAAATTTCTTGTCCCTATAATTCCATTGTTAGACAAGTCCAAACCCATTACAACAATTAAGACATAAATGTGTTGAATAACATTTATTAAACCTTTGGCTCAATTAATTTTGTCGAAGAAATCAGAACTATATGTGGTAGAATAGAAAATACAATTGATAAAAGAAAAATTTAACATCATATTTACACTTTGTATGAATAAAATCTTGAATTCTATTCAACATGGTTAGAAGATGTAAATAAGGTTCATTAAAAAACAAAATGAAAAAATGTTGTAGGAAATGTAAGCTTTTCCAAGACAAGATTCAAAGCCTTAGTTAAATCATTATTAGCCTAATAAGAATATTAGGGACCATTATAAAAGTCTCATCTTGAACATCTTGTATTACCAATAGCTCCTTATCCCTCCATGCTACCACAACTAAACAATCTAGAGAAAGAACAACAATATGACTAACATTTTAGAAAACCCATGAATCTTGAGGTATGAAAATTGACAAGAAATGCAAATTTCAAAATGAAAGATGACATCTTGCCTTTGCAAGTGATGGCTTTACCAATAGTTTTCATAGGAGATAGAGGAATTTTGCCATCTCTACTCTGAAAATTCTTCCTAAAAGAATCAATTTCTATTCCACTTCTATCTCTATTCTCCAAACAACAAAAATGAAGAAATATTTTTTCTTCTCTTCTAATTTCTTAACCTTAAAATATTGTCTTTACCAATATTCAAAGCCCTTGGACATAAAATCTCTAATTAGTATGTTGGATGAATATAAAACATAGTAGAAAAAGAAGGATAATAATCCATTGATATTACTCTTCAACAATCAAATATCCAAATCAAACCATTTAGAATAAGCACTCATTGAAAGATAAGAAATCAACATTCAAGAGGAAAATGACATCAAATCAAATTTGTTTAACTTACAAAAGTAGACTAAAAACATTATCATAGCACCAGTTCAATAAGAAGCTCTTATCATGAATGAAAAGGATTGCAAGTCATGTAGTAGTGAATAAGAATAAATAAGTCTAAGGAAGTAATCTTAAGTCAACAATCAAGTAAAAATATGTAGTGTATAGACTAATAATAAACAACAATAACAAATAGAAAAGGTAATAAGAGTTGCTAACAAACATGGAAAGGTGCAATCAAGGAAAATGAATAGGTAACTAAAGCATAAGTCCTTACAACTATAGAAGAAATCATTTCAAAGACTAAAATGATATTTTAAAAAATATCTAGGTAACATACTGACTAGCACACTTGATTCAACATTTGATATGTCCTCTAAGTAAGTTGATGTGACATATGCTGCCTCTTTATGGGGAACTTCAACAAAATGAGAAAAATTAAGAAATGTGTGATCTAGATCCAATGCTAAATAGAGTTTCTTTTTTTGTAGTAACTTCTTTAGATCAATATCATGTAACCATGAAAATTCTCTATCTGTGAGCTTAAAATCCTAAAAAATTTTACATATGAAATGGTTTCTATTACATAAATATATAATTGAATTTTATTTGCTGAAAGATCAATGTAGGGAATTATAAAAGGAAAATTTAAGACTAGTTGTATTGTCTATAGAGAATCAGTTTTTAAAAACATTTAAGAAAGGTTGTTTTTTTATATAATTGAGCCACAATTCAAGGAAATTAAACAAATAATTAAATCATGCAATTGGATTTCATAAAATGGATATCTTATGAATATATTTAAGAGAAACTCCAATTTGATCATCTAAATCCAAGTTTAGTTTCATCACATCACATTGGATCCAAACTTGCCACATAAGTTGATGGGGAGGGCATATTGGACTACTACTAGATGCTTCTATATCATCTAGAAAAGAGTGCCAATGCATAAAATAATATTAAATTACTTTCAATCAAATGTGTGACAAAACCAAACAAATAGACCTTTAAAATAGGCATAAAAAGCATTTCATGAAAGCCCATTTATAGATACCTTTAATGCCTTTAGGCACAAAAGCTTACACCTTTCTCCTTCCCATATGCACATTCCTCCATCACACAATCTTTGTCTTTTGTTTTGATTATACCCAAAGGAAAAACATTGTAATGTAATATTTAGAAACTTTTAGAGGAAAAAAATACTTAATCAATACAACAACAATAATTACTATCAATATATTTTTCAAAATATATTTTTTTGGAATAAGAACTCTAGAGATGCCAAATTCTTAAGACATGACACTTGAGCTCAGAGTTCCATAGCAATTTTTCTTATAGGAGAGGTATGATTTTCAATAAAATGTGCAATTCTAGGTGCTTCATCTTGTAAAATTTGTGCATGAACAATAGAGCAAGTAATATCTTTGGATTTTTACTTTCCATCTATTCTATTTTTATTATACTCTATTTAATCTATGCTAATGTAAAATTTCTAGTTGATAGTAAAATTTGTACCCAGCTGCCTCCAAGAATAGATAGCTTGAAAAAATAGCCTAAGATCTACTAAAATACTTCTTCAAAATATTTTTAATATTTTTGCATCCCCCCATATCATAACACTTCTTGGCTACTAATTCTTCAACCTTCTTTTTCAAAAGACCTTTGAAATACAACAAATTGCTTTTTTCTAAACTGAAAAGAAAATTTGTTTCCACCTATTTTCCCTTTCTCAACATCTATATAATCCTAGCTATATCACATTGTAGTATAGACATGATAACAACAATAGTTCTAACTTATGACAATACAAATGAGGAATATCTTAGAGCTATTAGTGCTAGAAATGCATTTAATACCCACTCTACTCCAATATGGTAGAAGTAGAATTATTTTCCTTGTTTTTGGTTCCAAAGTCATCTTTATATTGGATTGTACTAGGCCAAATCACAATCTTGCATTAACAAAATATTTGTCTATTTATTTTGTTTTCCATTTAGGTTTTTCTTTATTTTATTTTGAGTTTTTGATTCTCTATTCTAAACCAAGGAGTTCACCATCTCATTTCAACAAAAAGGATTTGCTATTGGCCAAGGCTCAAAATGTCTTGGTTGAGCTCTTCCTTTTAGTTTCCACATTTAATACCTCATAGCTTGAATATAAAAAATAAATTTCAAGATCCAATGACACTCAAAACTATATATATATATATATAGCTCCATTAGGTTTTCAAAACCAAAGCATCACTTATTCAACCTCTCGGCTTCAAAGCATCCAAGACTTCCAAAAGTCAAGCTGAATATCCAAATTTATCTCATTTTTTTCTTTGAATTTTGATGGTATAAATAGCTCACTTAGAGTTGAGTTTCATGTGCTACTTCAGTCCATTTCCATCATACAATTAGCTTCTATTCTTCTTCAAGTTTCAATATTTTCAACTGAGTTTGAATTTCCAACCTAAATTAGTTTCTAAGGAACTCCAAATCACTAGGATCACTTTATGTTCTTAATTAGAGTCCAAGTTTTTTACATCACAAAGCTAAGTTGAATAGTTTTATAACATTCATTAGATTATCATGTTAATAATTCAACTTTAAGTGTTTCAAGATACCAATCACTCAAATAATACCCATTTAAGTGTCTCAAGATTCCAATAACTCAAATGCTTTAATAAAGCTTGATTGAATAAATTGATTTCCTCCATCATCTCAATTTTTTTTAAAACCTAAAGCCTTCAATAAAGAAACCTAAACTAGGTAAGAAAAAATACTCAAATTTAAAAGCTAAAGATAGCAACCATTAGGAGGGAAAGCATGGACCCATGAAGTTGTCCCAATTAAATTATCTAAGTGTTTTCAACAACAATGAAGTGAAACTTGCTGCCACTAGGATAGATGCCACCTCTTAATAGTGAAGTCATCCAAGTTGAAAGGATGAAATGCTAACTCTAAAAAGAGGTTAATCTCATCGCATAAAAGAGAGATCAAAGATTCTAAAAGGAACAAGCTTACCAAAGGATGAAGCTACATCTAGAAGAGGTGAAGTCAGCATAGAGAAGAGATAGAAGTCAATGTGATTAAATGTCTAAGAAAATAGGAGATCCAACCAAAGAGTGCTATTATTTATTTCAAATGCTCAAGTCAAATAAAAAATTGTGTATATATTTGTGACACAATAAAAATTAGCATAAGGTGCTTTCCAAATCCTAATTAAGTTTATCTAATTCAAATTCAAATTCAATGTCTTCTATCTAACAATTTTGAAGGTTATGTAATTTTTTTTCCTTTTTAATCTATGGTCTAGGTTATCTATTGACTCAAAATCACAATAGATTCAACACCAAAAAATATGGATGCCAAATAAAGGTTAAAAAATCTCTTATAGTCACAAATATAGCCCAACAATACTTTTTTCATTTAACACTTCCTAAAGGTTTTCCAAATGGAATTGCAAGAAGAGCCAACTTAACTATGGAGCAAACTTTGTATGTAAGCATTCTTGAGCTAGAGTACTAGTACTTGGATGAGTGACCTCCTAGGAAGTCCTTGTACATCCCCTCTATGAGAATTACCTATATTTAATGAGTAGTAAGAGTTCTATTCATTTTCATGAGACATGGGTTTTGGTGATCCACTACTCATGAAACATGAGTCAATGAGTAAAACTAAATAGATGAATCCTAATAGAATTATTATATGTGAAAAAATTTACTACTTATTAAATGATGACATTAATAAAAATGTAGAAAGTGTAAAATAAATTGAGTCAATCATTGGCAAAAAATACAAGTAATGACCCTATAGGAAGTAACAAGAGACTTGCCTAACTCTTGAAGAAAGTAACGCATATTTTTCTGATCATTCACCAATGAGATGACCTTAAATATCACATGTCCCTTACTCTTAAATTATAAATATCTCTATTTTTTATAATATAATTATTTACTAATTTTGTTTAGAAAAAGTAAGTTGTATTAGTGTTTTGTTACAAGGGTGGATCTCCATTTTTTATTCACTTCCACATTTATTTTATGTTCTTACGTCTACCAATGGGATTATTTGTAAATATAAAAATCTTATTCTTAAATGAGCTCATTCTTCTATTATAGTTCTCTCTCTCAAACTTCCCAACTAGGCCCATTCCGACTCTTACAATTTCTAGCCAAATATGGTCATTCATTTGTAATGGAAGGAATAAATCAACTTTACATTGTCTGCATATACATGGTACAACATAGAAATATGAATAAATTGTGTTACTCAGGGATAAAATAGTTAGATAGGATTTCTCATGATATTCACATGATCATTCAAAATTTTATAGAGGCCAGTTCATGAATTCCAAAACTACCCTTATTTTTTTTCAATTTGATCTATTAGAATCATAGTCTTCAATGTTCTATCTAATGCTTTCTCTACCATGAAGATAGTTATATTTATTTTATCTTTGTTGATAAAGTTTGTGAACTATCACATTATTCTTATTCCAACTTGGTTGAAAAATGGATAGGATTATGACTCACTTGTAGCTCACACTCAAGAGAATGAAAGAGTAAGAAAAATTTTGTCTTAATACCACAATATATATATATATATATATATATTCAAGATTGTACTATAAGTGGACATTTTTTATGTGATTGAATGACTAGGTATCCTAATAAGGAGTTTTATAAGGGCATTATAACTATCATGTATTTCCAACTCGAAAGGAAGTAAAGAAAACTTATGGTGAGACTTTGAGGACTCTTTTTTTTTTGTTTATGTGTAATATGCCTTTAAAACATTCATGTCAAAAAGAAGACTATAACTTTTCTCTAAGACTGAAACTGGCAAAAGGTACTTTATTTAAGAAAGATTGAATAACTATGATAAATTTAAAATCATAAAATTTAAGGGCTATTATACTTCCAAAAAAAAATTAAATTATTGTAAAGGAATGTTCTTAGGAATCTATATATTTCCACAATCTTGAGGAGAACTATGCTGGTATATGTTCTTGATATTTGTATTGCACCTTCTCAGATATGGAAATTGTTGCAGCATTCATAAATCTTGTAGCATGTAATTGACAAGACACTAGTATTTGTAGGTATTACTAGATATTTTTTGATATTTCTCCTTCATAAAATAGTGCATAGTCTCCTTTCTCCTTTTGTTTGCCTAAGGTTTGTCTCACATGTTCTCAAACAAAATTATGGTCCAAGTTCCATACAATAGTGATGATCATAGATTTTATAATAACTCTAATAGTAATGGTGTAGACTGGAAGTGGTAGTTCTTAAGAACAACAATAATGTTCCATTAGGAGCATGAAAAAGATCCCTAGAGGAACCATTTGAAATTTAGAATCATAAGATCCAAAACTATAACTACAATTTTTTAGCAAGTCATCTAAAACTTGAAAACCTCCATAGAGACTTTAGTAGGTTGTAATAGTATGTCAGGCTTCACATTGATTATTTCTTTCTTTAGTAGTTGATGTTTGTCAAGTTGCAATTTAGTCTTTCATTCAATGAGATAATTAATATGATACAATCTTGTCTCTTGCTCCATGATAGGGTTTTGTTTCTTGTCTCTTGTCTCTTGTCTCTTTCCTCTTTAGCTTGTTAATACTCAAATAAATTTTAAGGATCTTTAGGTTCCATTTCTTTTGTCTCTAAAACAACCCTATTTGACATATCTATGATCATGAAAAATTTGGTAGTGGAATCAAATATTTTGGTACTCTAGTTCTTGAGTCTGTTCACTTATCTCTAACTTCAAATTTTTTAATTTTTGGATACAATATGCATGTCAATCTAAAAAAAGGTAAAGTTATACTAACAATGGCCTTTTTTGTGCATGTCATTCTAAACAAAGCATGATATGCAATAGAGGAAATGAAAATCAATGAGGTCAATATGCTTAAATAATCTATTTCAATGTTCATCTTATTTAAATCAATCAATGTGCTTATCCATAGAAACTGAGATTATTAATAATAAGAAAAACTACATGAATAGAACTATCAAATTTGCTTTGTGCTAGAAAATTCCACTCCATAAATATCAATTGATGGTAGAAATCAAAGTGATGTAATGGGAAAAGCTGAAAATTATAGTCCTTATAAAAAATTTCACTAAACTAATTTTACAGTCAAAACAATTGATCCAATGTTACCTACAACCAATCACTTTATGGTTTCCTTGAGTTCCATGATGATCAAATGAATTCATTAATCTTGTTGAAGGTATTACTATCATAGGTGACTGCACTACTAAAATTTTCATCTCCCTCATCAATTTCTTCATTTACATGAGCATATCCTGCAATTCTCATAGTCCATGAGATCACATTTATTTGAGGCCTATCATCAAGTAGTTCTTGTGCATTGTCTATGCTTCCACATTTTGTGAGCAGGTCTATTTTCTACCAAAGCATTTTTGAATAGATATAAACTAATAAAATTTGACCCTTCTATCATTTTCTCATTGACATCCATGCCTTGTTCTAGAGCTTCTATCTTAGCATAGGTAGGGAGAATACTGTTAGTGGTTTACAAAATTGTCTTTGCATCTAAGCCTATAAGTTCCTTCTTGACATTTTCTAAATCCTAACATAAAATACATTTAGGATATATCTTGCAATTACTACATTCCAATACATAAAATATTTAGGTATTTTGTCAAATGGTTTGATTACCTTGTCTACAATTCTATTTTTTTATACTTTTGTACCATAGAAATTGAAATTATAAGGTTTAAAAAAGAAATCCCTTCCATAATGCATTGATGTATGCCCATACCCTATTCCAAAGCTGCAATTTTGATACACATGGAAGATGTTGGTAAATATTCTCAGTATAGCTTTACACCTCCCAATTAAACTTTTTTGAGGATTGTCTTACCTTTTTGTGCATAATAAATGCATAAGATCAGAAATGGCACAAACATATGTAGGACCTTCAGAGATTGAGTAGGACCTTCGAAGATTTAGTACATACTGATAAGAGGGAAATATATGAATCTAGTAGCACACATGTGCAAATGAACCACTGATGAGAATCACTGCCATCACATACACCACCTCTACATTTTAGGAAAGGTTTCTCTGGCATGAGGAAATCAATTATGAAAGGAAGCACCAAAGGAAAGATGCAACTTGGAAATAAATAAGTCATACCTAGAATTAACCACCTTGTTTCTTTCCAAGTTCCAGATGGTCATAGCTAGAATGAATAGATGCTTGGTCACTCAAAGGATGCTTCAACCCATCACACATCACAATTGGAAGCATTGAGCCACTTCTTCGCACAATAGAGAGAACATGCCAAACTAATCTCAAATATAATACATGCAAAGGAGATAGAGAATTGACATATAAAAGATAAATTTATCTAAACCTAATTTCTTTTGTATTCTTGGTGGTGTCTAGATATACAAAACCAATATTCTTGAGGATTGTGAACTGCTAATGAACTTTTCAATTTTTGAAAGCCCAATTTACTGGTGTAAGCTTTGTGTATTTAGTGGTGGACCAGTAAGATCATAATTAAGTTGGAGAAACAAATTCTATTTCACTCTCCCTTCGATCTGTCTAGAATTAAGTTCATATTTGAAATATTAAAACAATGATTTTCATGAGGTTTTACCTAGAAGGGTTTAGATCCTAGATCTCATATCATAGATAATTGATGTAAACATTGATGGTTTTATTAATTTTTATGATATACTTCTTTAAAATATCATGATATCAATTATTATATCATAAACTATTTGATATTGATGTTTATTCAGTTCTTAAAATGTACATTTGATCACATTCATTAATCAATGAAGATGTAAAATAAAACAAGTGTGTACAAATTTTATGTATTTTAAATATTATATTTAAGTTAATATATATTGTTTATTTTGAAAAAAATAATATTAACTTTTTGATGTATATATTATTACTAAATTATTGTAGCTTTACCATAAACTTGTTGTTTTAATGTCCAATTTGTCTTATTTTGTGTCATTTGATACAATCTTTAAGTTTATCATACATCACCCTATCTTACCCTTGATGGTTTGAATCAACCCCCATTATTGTTGTTGTAACTTTTTTTAATGATTAATAGCAAGTATATGTTGAGATTATAAAATAATTAATTGATAATTAGTTTTTTGATATATATAGATAGACTTGGAGTTTTCTTTTGAGTGCAATGAGGGTTTTAATTTTCTTCAAAAGTTCATAAATAGATTCTAAGGAGTTTGAGTATAGATTGGGGTGATTTTGAGTTCATTTCTAGTTCAAAATTAATTGAAATGGCATTCAAGGAAGTTAATTGATAATGATGTATTAATAGGACAAAAACTTCATTGGTGAGTAATGAAAGTTATAAAAGCTTAAAGAATGTATTAATATGATAAAACAATCATTGATCATTCATTTAGTCATTTGTTTGGGAAACTAATTATTAGTGACCAATTATTTAGTCATTTATTTGATCGTTTATTTAGTCACCAATCTTTGTCTAACCTTGTGATTTTATGTGATGATCAAATTAGTCACTTAGAAATTGCAAAAGATTACTAGAATTTGACAATTTTTAGTCACATGACAAAAAATTTCAGTCTCATGACTAAAATTTCTAGTCACATAGTAATTTATTTGCCAAAATTCTACTAGCTCTCTAACTCATAACATTTAACTTATTTATATCTCTAAATAAGAGAGAGAGATAGAGAGAGAGTTAAGAGTTAGTAAGATAATTAGAGATGTTAAGAATTAGTAAGAGATAGTAAGAGATAAATGTTGTAAGTTAATGAGTGTCTGAATGTATGAAAGAGAGAGATTTTAAGAGTTAGTAAGAGAGGGGGGGTGGGGGTGTGGGGGGGGAGGGATATGATAGCACTCTTATCTACATATTTGATCTATGTTTGGGAAATAATGACTACTTATATTACAAAATATTTGATTCAAATGGATGGAAAGAAAAATATTGATGTCCTAGAATTTTTTTTTCCCATTACATTATATATCTCTTCAATACCTTTCCAATGCATTTTGAAAGGATTCAAGCGAACTCCTAGATGTGAAAGTTATGGCCTCCAAAGTAAAGCCCATTTTTACTTCTTCAAAACTTGATCGGGTTATTTGAACATCTAAAACCTGATTAGGTTTTATTTTTTTATAAATTTTGGGCAGGCTTGGTTACCAAGCTTGATCGCTTTTTGAAATTTTAAATAACCAAATTGGATTATTGACATTTTTTGTGTTTTTTTTGGTGGTGTCCACTTTTTTGTACACAATCTTTGTGCACAGCCCTATGAAGGAGCACCATTTTCACATGTTGGAAGTTTCATTAACCAATATAGGTTAATGAATATTAATTTTTTGAGTAAACTATTAGGAGATGATTTTTTTGACTTAGGCCTATTTGACAAAAACTACTTTGTATTTGGGTGAACAAAGTTTAAAGATTCTTAGGTAATTGACATGCATGGTTCTACCATGAATTTTGAAGTGAACATAGGGGATTTAGAGTGCATGGCTATGGTAGTTGTACTTCAATGGGGGATTATTGGTAATGTAAAGCCTAATGGTCACATGACCCACATGACCCTTCATATTTCCTTCTTTCTATCTTCTAGCTTGGCATGTGAATCATAAAGAGAATTCCCATTTGAGAGTGGACATAGCGAAAATTTATGGTGAATCACTATAACCCTATGTGTTTCATTTTTTATTATCTTTCTAGTTCATTTTTATGTTTTAGTTTAGTTTATCTTTTATTATGTTTCTTTTCTTATTTCAAGTCAACAACTTTGGATGCAAATTATAGTGGCCATCACAACATTCATAAGTTCCCTAAAAAGATGGTAGAGTGGACATTCATTAGAAAGATATTAGGGTCAAATTTTAATATTTTTAGAAAACATTCACTTTGGTTGGAAATTATAGTGACCATACAATACTTCTGGTCCCTTGAAATGATGAAAGGGTGAACATTTACATTGTCTAAGTATACATCCAAAGTAAAGCATAGGGCTGAGAGCTAGTAGAAAGTTTTGAAATGTATCTCAAAAATTTTGACCCATAAAACTTAATGACTAAAGCATTTTTCATCTCACAACCTTTTTTACTATACCTACATCTTGGTGTATACTGATAATGATGAAGAAGTATGATGTAAAAATTGGTCTATTATTACATATATTTATTCTATGGATAAGGTCAATAGGTCATTTAGAAAATGTCTCTATTGTTTTAAAAAAAGAAAAATATTTGAAATAGAAATATAATGAAATTCCATTGTCAATAAAATAATGGGAGGAGGAAGGGGGGGGGGGGGGAGAGAGAGAGAGAGAGAGAGAGAGAGAGAGAGAGAGAGAGAGAGAGAGAGAGTATGGAAGGAGAGAAATAAATGTATATAGAGAAAGAGACATCCATAGAGATAGTGACGGGGAGAGAGGGAGGAGAGACATATGGAGAACTAGACAAAGGGATGGAGGGACATAGAGAGCTAAAGTGATTTAGATAGTAAGATAGATTTATATAGGGATAATGAGATATATAAATAAATAGAGAGAAATGAAGATAAAAAATTAAAGATGAGGAGTGGGGGAGATAGGAGATATATTTGAGGGAGATATAGTGGTATTTTGGGAAGAAAAAGGGAGAGATCTTGATATGGAAGAGAAATGAAGAGAATAGAAATTGATATATAAATATATATAGGTAGATAGGGAGGAAATGAGAATGAACATATGGTGAGATATAGAGATTGGGAAGATTGAGAGATAGATGGAGAAGAAAGGAGAGAGATTTAAGAAGATAACAAGGGAGTAAGAGATTAGTATATGGAAAGTGAGTGAGATGAAGAGGGGATGAGAGATATTGATAAAGGGCTGGATATGTAGAGAAGGATATGTAAATAAATAGAGAGATAAAGATTTGGTAGATAGTAGAAAAAATAGACAAATCAATATATATACATACACAAACATACATACATACATACACACACACATAGAGAGAGAGAGAGAGAGAGAGAGAGAGAGAGAGAGAGAGAGAGAGAGAGAGAGAGAGAGAGAGAGAGAGAGAAACAAATAAGTGGGAGTAATAGACATGGAGAAAAAGGGAGAGATAAAGATAAAATAGAAGGATATAGGTATAGATATAACCTAGAAAACATAAGTGAGTTAGAGAGATAAATAGACAGAAGATTGTGTAGGGTGGAGAGAGAGAAAGAGAGCTGTTTAAGATTACATGTATGTAAACAATATTGGTCAATGATTTGTATAGTTCATGTAGTGAATTGGTGGAAATTTAAAAATGAAACCATTTATGCAACAAAGGTTTAGAAATAGTGAATTGATATCTTCAAATTATCTTTGTAATCACTTACAAGGTTCCAAATATAAATGAAAATGCCTACAAATTAGAAGGTAATTAGGATCTATTCCCAAAAGGTTCATGTTATTATTTCAATAGGGATAGAGGGAAAAGTGGAAGATATAAATAGAAAGATGGAGAGATAGAGTGGGGTAGAACAAGAGAGACAAAGGAGGAGATAGAGATGGAGAATATGATAGGGATAGAGATAAATATGAAGGTAGAGGTGGAAATAGAGATGGAGAGGTCTATTTAGAGAGAGAAAGTTGAAAATTAGTCTTCTTGAAATTTGTAATAATTAGTTTAGGATTAGGTTAATAATTTATAAATAAATAAAGTAGTTATTAAAATAGTTAGGAAAGTTATGCTTGTAGTTAGTTTTTATAAGGAAAATAATAACAATTCTAAAGAATTATAGACTGTAATGCAATATCTATGTAGACCTAAAATGTTAGCACTCATAACTGTATATTTGAAGACCTTTTAGGCCACATTTTGTTCATTTTGAGGTCCAAATTATTGTTATTCTTTATCCTTATGACCTATATTTTATTTTCCTACATATATTTACTATCCCCAATCTCTCTATGAAAATTTGACATAGTGTAAGGAAGGAGAATCCCCAAGGGAGATGTCCAAGCCCCTAGCAAAAACACCCATAGCAAAAACACAACAAAAAGAAAGAAGAATGCAAGGTATGATACCAAATCATATCTCTTTATTCATAAATAACTAATTATGGGTAAGTGCAAGATCATGGTCAACCAAACTATGGCCTTAAGTGGTAGTGAAAAACCAACAAATCAGGGTTATGTCAATTTGACACACAATTTTAAAGTGGTTCTAGAATTTATATCAAAAAGTTGTAAGAAAATAATATGTAGGAAATTGAATGTAGTTTCTAGGCCTTATCTAGAGAAAAAAATATTTGATTGGTCAAAAGTTTGGATTTTAAAGTAGTACTACAAAAATCTCAGGGCAAAAATAAAAAGTAGTTGTATGTCTAACCACTTTAATCAAAATTAAATGATAATATTTTTTAATATAATTATTGATATAAAAAGTAGACTCATGCTCAGATGTGACACACATTTTTGGATTTTTTTATTCCAAATAAATAATTAAATATGAATTTTCTGCTAAAACATTTTTGAAAAAAAATCCCATGTTTGACCACCTTAACTAATTGAAAACTTTACCAAATTAATTTTTTTCCCCCTTATACTAGGTGAAGCATCGAATGTGACACAACTTTTGGATTTAACAAATGTTATACTATTTGAAAGTTATAGCTATTTTTTAATCAGTATGTCAATTAGCACTTTACAATCATCTTCATTGTAAATTAACTAATAAATACTTATCAAACTCAAAATTTAATAGGAATTATATTGATGGAATCTTGAGAGTATTATAAAAAAAACCCTTTTTGTTTCATTCAATTTCAATGAAAATAATATTGTCAGATGGCTACCTAAAGTCTAAGTGTTGGTGAAACCCTTCTCAAACATGTTTTTTGGGTTGACCAAATAGGCTTGGTAAATATCGAGACTAATCAAATACCCAAAGTCAAATTGGGTATCTAATTTGAAATCGAATACCCGATATGAAATTGGGTATTCAATTAGTGTGAACTTTCAATTGGGAATTTTGGAGGGAAATTTGAGAGGAAAGTTTTAGTGCAAGACTTTAGAGGGTTTTAGAGGGACATTTATTTTTGGGAAGTGTGGGCATTAATATTATTATTACATATGATTATGATTATTATTATTAACTATTATTATTATTATATATGATCATAAATATTATTATATATAGTAATATGTATGATTATTATTAATAAATATAATATAGGTATAAATATAATAATAATAATTATAAATAAATATAATGTAGTAATATATATGATTAATATTATATATAATAATATATATGGTTATTGTTATTATTAAATATATAATCTAATAATATATTATTATTATATTAAAATATATAGTATTATATTATTATTAAATATAATATTGTCATGAAATGCATCACAAGGGATCATAGGTTAACCTATGACACCTCTAGATGCATTTCATGACAACATATGTCCCTAGTGCCCCTAGTGATCCCTTTCGACACATTCCCAATGGGTCCCTTGGGGTCCTAGGGCCCCTAGGGACATATGTTGTCATGAAATGCATCGAGAGGGGTCACAGGTTAACCTATGACACCTCTCGACACATTTGAACCAACCAAATTGAGTCCCTAGGGGTCCTACGGCCCCTAGGGACATATTTTGTCATGAAATGCATCGAGAGGGGTCGTAGGTTAACCCATGACCCCTCTCGATGCATTAGAACCAACCAAATATGTCCCTAGGGGCTCTAGGACCCCTAGTGACATACATTGTCATGAAATGTGTCGATAAGGGTCATAGGTTAACCTATGACCCCTCGCGACACGTTGGAACCAACTAAATGCATCCCTAGAGGCCCTAGGGCCCCTAGGAACATACATTGTCATCAAATGTGTTGATAGGGGTCATAGATTTAAGGGCATTAGAACCAACCAAATGCATCCCTAGGGGTCCTAGGGCTCCTAGGGACATATGTTGTCATGAAATGTGTTGATAAGGGTCATAGGTTAACCTATGATACCTCTTAATGCATTGGAACCAACCAAATGCATCCCTAGGGACCCTAGGGCCCCTTTGGACATATGCTGTCATGAAATGCATCGAGAGGAGACATAGGTTAACCTATGATCCCTCTTGACACATTAGAATTGACTAAATGTGGCCCCTAGGGATGTATGTTGTCATAAAATGAATCAATAGGGGTCATAGGTTATCCTATGACCCTTGTCAACTCATTGGAACCAACCAAATGCATTCCTAGGGGACCTAGGACCCCTAGGGACATACATTATCATGAAATGCATCAAGATGGGTAATAGGTTAACCTACGATGTCTCTCAATGCATTAGAACCAACCAAATACATCCCTAGGGGTCCTAGAGCCCCTAGGGACATAAATTGTCATAAAATGCATTGATAGGGGTCATAGGTTAACCTATGATCCCTCTCGATGCATTGAAACCAACCAAATATGTCCCTAGGGACCCTAGGGACTTATGTTGTCATGAAATGCATTGATTGGGGTCATAGGTTCTTGATGCATTAGAACCAACCAAATGCATCCCTAGGGGTCCTAGGGCCCCTAGGGACATATGTTGTTATGAAATGTGTGAATAATTGGAACCAAGAAAATGCATCCCTAGGGGCCCTAGTGCCCCTAGAGACATATGTTGTCATGAAATGTGTTAACCAATGACTCCTCTTGACACATTAGAACTAACCAAATGTGTCCCTAGGGGTCCTTGGGCCCCTAGGGACATACATTGTCATGACATTGACCCATTGGAACCAACCAAACACATCCTTAGGGGGGCTAGGACCCCTAGGGACATATGTTGTCATGAAATGCATCAAGAGGGGTCATAGGTTAACCTATGACCCCTCTTGACACATTAGATCTAACCAAATGTGTCTCTAGGAGTCCTAGGGCCCCTAGGGACATACATTATCATGAAATGCATTGATTGGGATCATAGGTCAACATATGACCCCTCTTGACACATTTCAATGTGTCAAGAGGGGTCATAGGTCAAGTGCTTGGTTGGTTCCAAAGTGTCAAGAGGGGTCATATGTTGACCTATGACCCCTATAGATGCATTTCATGATAACGTATGTCCCTAGGGGCCGTAGGACTCCTAGGTACATATGTTGTCATGAAATACATGGATAGGGGTCATAGGTTAACCTATGACCCCTCTCGATGCATTAAAACCAACTAATCGAAAAAGGTTGGATAATATATCATTAGGTCCAATATTGTCATCTGAATGGGGAGTAGTACTCATTGAAAGGCTAAATGCAAAAGGAAGTTATCCAATGAAGATGTTGCAACATATAGGGAAAGGGACAAGGTAATTCACCAAAGGAAAAGATAAGGCATGTTAAATGTGAGTCAAGTTGATGATGTATTGGTCGAAGGTGAAATCATAGAGTCAGATAATGAATATGTGTAGTTGGGGAATGATAATGTACCAACTAATAACAATAATATTGCTATTGAAAATTTAGAGAATGAATATTTGGAGAATGAAATGCTACCAGGTCATAATGTAAATTGTATGATTGACCATGCTAAACATGACAATGCATAGGAACCTTACATATCTCCTAATTATAATTGACATGAAGGTTCTAGAACACCAAAATGGATAATTTAAATTGATTAAATGATTATTTACAATTTGGAAGGGAAAAAATCAGAAAGAATCATTCGGCTATGGGCTTCAAGACTATATAAGATGTTTTTTGGCAACAAGACAGTGGTGGAGCAATGTCAACTTTTTATGCACTTATTAAAGATGCAAAAAATGAGATGTATACTTTCCAAATTGAAGATTCATGTCAATAAAAAATTGGAAAGAAATTCTATTATTGTGAAGAATATTTTTAGTGCTCTCAATAGCATTGAGAAAACTAGCAGGGAGAAGGATAAGAGAGCTGCTCAAAGGGTTATTACAACCTCTTTTTTAAGTCATCATTTGAGAAATGGTAGATATATGAGACAAACATGTATCGACTTGGACCTAAATCATACTACTTTGAGAAGAGCACTTAGTAGATGATAGAGAATTGATGATCCTGTTCAAAATGAAACATGGGCTTTTGGTGGGAGATTTTGACATTTTGATAAGAAGCTATCCAATGATGCGAAGGAAGAAATTACTCAATTTTGGCACTCTAGCTCAAGAGTATCACCCAATACTAAAGATGTGTTAAAGTTGATAATTGGCATTAGAGACCACACTCCACATCCTAAACATTATTTGGAGGAACATCAAACTATGTTGTTCAAACAATTTAGAGAGAGTCATCCAACTCTTCATATATCACAAAGGGCTTTTGAATCTTTAAAGCCATTTTATTGTGTGCCACTTAAAATTTGAAATACATGCTGTTCTAAATATCATGTCATGTTTTCTATGCACCATGAACTATTATGCTCCATCCATTCTACTTTGCATAGTAAAGAAATGTTGGAGAATTGTGGTGCTAGTGGGCTTCCAAAGTTATCAAGAGACTTATTAGATCAATTTTTATGTTGAGTTGATGGTTTTTTCTTTTATAGAAATGACTTCTTAATTGAGAAGTGTTGAGAATTGGTGGCTTATCCAAGTTTGGCACTTGTTTCCATGAGGGGTGCAAACAAGATCTTGGAAAAACAATAATAAAAAAAGGTTTATGAAACCATGAAATACACATTGAAGAGTGGGGGTTGTGGGCTCTAGATGTGAATTGGTTGAAAAATAAATTAGCGTGGCTAGTTTTATTTTATATTTCAAGACAAATATTTTTTACAAGTATGCAATACCTAGTTATAGGTCTCAGTGGTTGGATCAACAATTTAGAATGTGTAAAGAGACTTTTCCCATTGGAATTATTATATCAGTTGTTGACTTTGTTGAGAATTACACATTGCAACCTCAAAATGAGACACAATCTTAGTATTACAACTCCATTTAGATTGCTATTTTCATCCACATAACATACGAGTATCATTTTTATATGAGTCATGATAGATCTCACTCTCATGAGTTTGTGCAACATTGTTTCACCAATTAATTTGATTTCTTATAGGAGCATGCAATTGCTATGGATAGACATATCATTTGGTTAGATAATTGTATAGGTCAATTCAAGAATGCTCACATGTTTTATTAGTTGTGTAGGATGCATGTAGAGAGGGGCAAGTGAACCCTAGTGACACCATTTTTTCAGCCATTAAGAGCCTCCATTATCTACAGCCACCTTGTATTGAGGAGTCTCCAAGGTGCTCTAAGTGTGTTTCAAGGTTGATATTTTAAGGGTCATAACTTAGAGCTCATGAGGGCTATTGATGAAATTTCAAATACTACAAGATGATCATTCCGAGGCCTAAAATAACCTATATCATTTTTGAGAGATCACGTTCTATTTAGATTTGGTATAATGATCTTGTTCGATGCCAAAACTCATAGTGTGCCTCAGTTCATAGGTCCACCACAATGTAACTTTGAAACCACTAATCATGGAATTGAATTGTTAGTGCCATTAGCTCTGGATGGGGTGGGTGAACTTAGTGAGACCCTTGTTCTAGCAACAAAGAGCCTCTATCATCTATGGCCACCCTATACCAAGGAGTCTCCAAGGTGCTCCAAGTGCATTTCAAGGTCAATCTTTCGAGGGTCATAACTTGGAGCTCATAAGGGCTATTGATAAGACATCACAAATGCTATAGAATATTCATGCTAGGGCCTAAAATAATCTATCTCAATTTTTAGAGGTCATATTCCATTTGGATTTGGCATAGCAATCTCGGTCGATGCCAAAACTCATAGTGTGCCTTAGTTCATAGGTGCACCATAATGTAACTTGAAACCACTAATCTTGGCATTGAACTGTCAGCACCATTAGCTCCAAATGGATGGGAAAACCCTAGTGGCACCCTTGTTCTAACTATAGAGAACCTCCATCATTTGTAGCCACCCCATACCAAGGAGTCTCTAAGGTTCTCTAAGTACATTTTGAGTTTGATCTTTTGAGGGTCGTAACTCAGAGCTCATGAGGGCTATTAATGAAACATCAAATGCTACAAGATGGTCATGCTAAGGCCTAAAATTACCTATCTCATTTTCAAGAGATCACATTCTATTTCAATTCAGCACAACGATCTTTATCGATGCCAAAACTCACAATGTCCCTTAGTTCATAGGTGCACCATAGTGTAACTTTGAAACCATTGATCTTGGCATCAAATCATCAATGAAATTAGCTCTAGATGGGTCAGTGAACCCTAGTGACAGCCTTGTTCTAACTTCAAAGAGCCTCTATCATCTACAACCACCCTATACCAAGGAGTCTCCAAGGTGCTCTAGGTACGTTTTGAGGTCAATCTTTCGAAGGTCATAACTCGGAGCTCATGAGGGCTATCAGTGAGAGGTTGAATGCTATAGGATGATCATATTGAGGCCTAAAATAACCTATCTCATTTGTGAGAGATCACATTTTATTTAGATTTGGCATAATGATCTTGCTTGATGCCAAAACTCGTAGTGTGCCTCAATTCATAGGTGTACCACAGTGTAACTTTGAAACCATTGATCTTGGCATTAAATTATCAATTCCATTAGCTCTAGATGGATAGGTGAACCCTAGTGACACCCTTTCTCTAGGTGTGGAGAGTCTTGATCGTCTACGACCACCTTGTACCAAGGAGTCTCCAAGGTGCTCTATGTGCATTTTGAGGTTGATCTTCCAAGGGTCATAACTCAAAGCTCATGTAGGCTATCGATAACCCCTTACCAAGTTTGGTGAACTCATCTAATTAAGAATTTAATTTTATAGCCAAAATTGGTAAAAATTGTAATTTTGCAACTTTTGCAACTTTTTCAATTTTTCTTGCAAAGTGAAAATGAGTGCAAAGAGTTAGTTAGGGCTTTGAGCATGACCATTCAAGGTTGGAAAGACCTATATAAGGTGTGAAATGATAGAATGCATTAATTGATGGTTGGATTGAGGAAATGAAGTATGGTTCAAAAGTTATGAATGCTTGTGTTTGTGTCTATACAAAGGACAACAAGAAGGAATGTTTTGGATGATTTGGTTCCTAAGTTTTGTTAAATGGATCAGAATGGATAGTCTGATTAATTTGAGAAATGTATAGATGTTATTCATATGGATATGGTATTGGGGAACCAAGTTAAAAAGGTTTTATCCAATCAAGTCTTTTAAGTTGGGATATTTTGAGGTTATGTTGAAATTTAAAAGTTGTAGTATGAGAATAGTATCAAAGTGAAGGGCTAGTTATCAAAGATTATGAGTCTAGGAATGAGTTCTTGGTTGGGAATAGAATTCATGGTTGAGAAGTGGAGTCCTTAAATGTGTTGAGATTAGATTTGAAGCCAAGAATTAGTTTCAAGGTTGAAGGTGGAGTTTAAAATCAGATTTGGGGTTATGTGAACCTTGTGTAGGAGGTTAACAAGTGTGTTTATGTCATGATAGCACTTCAAATTAAACACTGCATCCAAATTTGATAATAAAAGTTGTTAAAATTTTATTCACAAATTATTGCATTTGAATAAAAAATAACAAATATGATCAAAATTAATGATATTCCATAAACACAAATAATACACATGATCCATGATAATACTAGCTACAAAATTAATTTGTATATCATTGTGCTCATAAATGATAAAAATATATATCAAAATACATGTATTGATAGACAAATTACACAAATAGATATCAAATTTCATGTATCCATAGAAAAATTACACAACTATTTATCAAAAAACATAGATCCATATACAAAATGTGGCTGATCATGCCATCAGAATGTGTATAATATCAATGTTTCTGTAAACAATATGGCATATGCCATCTCAAAATGTTTGATGATGCATCCTATGACAAATATAAAATCCTAGGTTGCTGGTGGATGATCAAAATGTAGCCTCTTCGCTAGACTAGGTGGATCAGATGCCTCCTACATAAACAAAAAAGGAAAACACAATGTTAGACTACTAAATTTATATGATTCTTTGTATCTAACATTGAATTACCTAAATGCATAATGATCTTTTCTTTAGTGAAGATTTATACTATTAAAATTTTGTCATAAATACCTCTCTCATCGACCTCCTACACCTATCAGGAGTCCTCTCATATGCCCTCAACAATGCTTGTACCTTGCAGATTGTGGCCTATGTATGTTCAAATATGTTTGTTAGATGAATCTACAAATTTAAATATAACATTATAATTCATAGCATGCTAAATTTATAATATATAATCAATAATTCAAACTACAACTTACTAGTGTAGGCTCCTCCTTAGGATACAATGGCTGCATCATCAAAGATACAAAAGTCTATTGTCCAACCTCGTGTGCACTAGGAGTTTCCTATGAGATACAAAATACTAGTTGTTAATATCACAGAAATCAGTTTTGAATTTATTTAAGAAAATAAGAAAAATTAAAATAAAATGATATTTATACATACAATGGGGCTCTCAATGCAAATGTAAATGCCTGATTATCTATGATGCCAAATCTGCATGGGCTCATCACTAGTAGCCATGCCCTATATAATAAAGAATGTAATTAAATTACACTACCACAAAAAAATTACAAGAATGCATTGATATTTCATCAAATAGAAAGCACCTAATTAACTTTCCTTTGTCAATGGGTCTTGGCTCATCCCCCGCA
This sequence comes from Cupressus sempervirens, assembly GCA_028749045.1. Classification (NCBI taxonomy): domain Eukaryota; kingdom Viridiplantae; phylum Streptophyta; class Pinopsida; order Cupressales; family Cupressaceae; genus Cupressus; species Cupressus sempervirens. The sequence goes on from CM053789.1 coordinate 773,172,698, forward strand.
CTTTGTTCCCTAGGGATAGGTGATACATATAAGATAAAAGAAAGATTAGAAACCATATATACTACAATATCAAATAGAAAAATAATTAGAACACATGTACTGTAGATGTCTCAAGGCCAAATGAAATAGCTAAGAGCATGGCATCATTAACTTGTCTTAGCTCCTCCTCAGTCATCAACCATTAATGAAGATTACATACATGTATAAGTTAGTATGGCTTAAAAATTAAAATTACTCTATTATAAAGATTAACTTTAAGTTGCATATGTCATACCAAAAAAATGTGTAAACATACCAACATAGAAGGAGTCCATGCCTCTACATGCCCCTCCTCTCTCACATCAGGGCCTATAGCCTTTGCACATGCATCTAGTGCATCCTTGTCAAATACAAACTAATATTTAGAATGATCACATATGGGACCCAAACAAATATTCTTGTACATAACATGTGATGAGCTTGTCGATGATGACCTCATGCCAACATCATCAACATAGGGAGGCAACATTGACCTAGCCTAGTATATCAATAGGCTACTCAATCTATGGATGGCTCTAATAGTGCTAGATCTAGCCTTTGCAATGATATTGGGATACTACACTAGAGGAGGGGGGAAGAAATCAATACAGGGGACAAAAGTGCTAGCTTTCTTCCACTAAGAAGAGGGTTTATCCTAAGGAGCTCCTAATCCTACACCCATGTTGGGCTTCATGCTGCAATAGTTTACCTTGAGGCCCAACACAAATTTTGCATACAATTTTCTAAGGAAATAAAATGACACCTCTAAATTGCTATGTGGAGGGATGTCAAAAACCATCCCCCAACAATCCCAAAAGTTTTCATGATGCAGGAGCATCTAGAGGTATAAGGGAAATCCTATGTCACCCAAAAAAATGTACTTAGACTTAGTTTTTGTTTCATGTCTTTACATTTTTGGATACCCATTTGGGTCAAATAAAGGTTCCAACTCTCATAGTTCAACTATCAATGTGCTAGAAAATCCTGAAAAAATAGGAGCATGCAATTTGGCCATCATTTTGGTAACCTAGAAGGTGTGAATTGGCTAGATGAATGTAATTGTGATTTAGAGCATTCCAAAAAAAGAATCAGGTCAAAAGGCCCCACGGTTTGAAAGTTATTGCAGTTTTTCGAGTTTTGGAGACCTCCTAAGAATGCTTCAAAGTCAGGTTAGGGGCATTAAATGGCCTTGAAAAGGGAAAAAAATGTGGGATGAGTGAAGCTTTTCCATAGGGCTATAGAGTTCTTTGAGAGCTTTTCAAAAATGTAAACAGTTCATCAATCGGAGCTACGATTCAAAAGTTATGCCTCCCGAAAGTTTGGTTACCATTTCTAGATTCTTCTAGATCTGCACCAACTTCTACCGTAGCTTCCAGAACCTTCTATTTGGTTGGTGGAAGCCTACTAGCACTTTCTAAAATGAACTCCTAGTCTTTAACCCTTCGGGGTCTATTTAAGGAGATTTTTGGCATTGTAAAAGGCAGTTCAGAGTGGAGTTTGAGAGGAGGTACTGAAAGGAGAAATTATTTCCAGATTTATGCTATTGTAAGCCCTTAGGGCATGTTTTGAAGTTTATTTTCCTATACTGTTGTACTAGCTTATTTTCTCAGTTAATATAATTTTCCCTTTTTTGTTGTGTCCATTCCGTTCTTGGGTTGTGTCCCCATCATTTCATGTATGGCATCATTTGTGCACCATTTAATGGATAGTTTGGGCTTTTTGTGGCCGATTGGTAAATTGATTTTTGGGTTTACAAAAAGGGCAACCAAATCCTCTTTACTTATATTAAGTGTGACAACCTCATCATAGTCCAACCCATCATCAAACATCTCATGCATTTTGTCATGCCAACGAAGAGCAGCATTTTGTTTCGTGATATGTGTTTCAATGTTATTCACTATGGTGTTTAACATGGATAATATAGGAGCCAATGCCAGTACAATATCATATATTGTTTGCAAAGCCCTCAATTCAATGAGATTTTTAAATATCAAATCCTTGATTCAAAGAGGGTTTTGAGGGGGTAAAGGATCATTTTGTGGATGATTTTGAGGGGGCATTGGATTTTTTGGTGGGTGGTTACAAGGAACAATATTCCTTGCCTCAGTATTATCTTTTGGTTAGCCATACCTATTAATTCACAAAACATAATTTATATTAAAAAAAACCTAAATTTTAACAAATTCAATTAAAACTAACAAATTTATAATAAAATATAATAAATTTATGATAAAATTGATTGAAAACATAAATTAAAAACCTAAAGTCTCTTACCTTATTGCGTATTTGTTTTACAATCAGATATCTAAGTTAAAAATGTGAAAACATTGTCGAAACAACAACCCTTAGGTTTTGTTTTTTTTAAATAATAGCACAATTATCAAGTATTTGATTTGATATTGGATACCTAATATTATCTGATATTCAATTTTTATATCAGATATCTGATTATATCGAGTATCGATATCAAATTGGATACTTGATAAGGCTTGGGGTCTACTTTTTTAGTTTTGGTATTAGTATGGGTGGAAAAAACTTAGAGAAAAATTTGAAATGCTTTTAGACATTTTCAAACTCTATTTTTTTCACATCGTCACTTTTTGGCACACCATGATCCTGCACATACCCTTACATGTAATATGCTTGACTGTAAGGTCTTCTGGGTTAGGGCCAAATACAAGCAATAATAACAATATTAGTCCCACAAGATCCCACAAGATCCAATTACCACACACTAATTCCATCTAGTCTAAATCTACAACTAGATAAGAACACCAAGAAGAATTTCACACCTGTACCCTTAGGTCCACTAAGCAATCCTCTGGTTCCTAAGCTACAACCCTAGCTCTTTAGAATTTTCATCTACACTTCATCCCCTTCTCTAAGATGGAATGAATCATTATGCCAAAAGACTCTACAAGACCCCTTACTTATACCCAACTAAGCCACAAGTTGGCCTAGCTCATTAAAAACTCAATTAAATCCCTTACATTAAATATAGGTCAATCTACAAATTGGCTAACACACTCAATTAAATACCCCTACACAAATTAAATTCCACATGTCAACTCACAAACAAATTGGCTCAACAGAAACCAAGACCAAGCTAAGTGTCAACAAAACCAAGTCGAACACTAGTAGTTCCCAAGTATTGTTGAGTTTCAGAGACCATGCCAAGTTCTAGAGACCATGTTGAGCACTAGTATCTACCGAACTCCACAACTTTAAGCTAAAATCCCTTCAAGCATGTAAGACTGCAAGCAAGCCTAGGATGCTCCTACATCAGTCACCCCAAGTTTGAAAAGATGTTCTTAGTAGCTGGAAGAACATCTAGGATTCATCACATAAACCCAAAATTGGTTCACATATCCTCTAAGTCTTCAACTTTTACACTTTTTCATTTTTTCTTCTTTTTCTTCTTCACATCCATCTTCAGTGTGCTATAGGTTTAATTTCCATACTGATCTCCAACCTTCTTAGAAACTACCAACTCAACTTGACTACCAATACTCAGGTTCCTCCTACTAAGATCTTCATTTTAAAAAGGAATTAGGGAAACTTCCTTCCACCTTTCTCAATAGTAAACACATTCTTGACACAATCATGCATAACCCTACAATCATATTGCCTAGGTCACCAAGAAACACATGACAAATGTTCATGTCCACATTATCATACAATACTCGATCCTTATACTAACTAATGTTCACCTTGCAACCAACCAATCCTATAAGGATAAGGATGTCTTGCACTCTTCAGATCAAGTTTCTAAACCATCTCCCTAGCAACAAGGTTATCCATACTACAACCATCCACAATCACCTTGCAAACTTTACCACTACCCTTATAACAAGTTCTGAATAAACTAGTCCTCTGACAAGAATCCAATGTTCTCTTACCAACCAATACTCATCTAGCTAGAAAAATCTCTACTTTCTTAGGATGATTGTCCTAGACTACAACCTAATTCACAATAGTAGCTATCCTACCAATTAGACATTCAAAAGATCTATACCCTTCTTTACCACATTTAAAACAATTACCTTTGAATCCACCTCCACCTATTCTTTTCTTTTGATCTATGAGTTTTGGTTCACCTTGTGTACTTGGTTTAGCTTGTACCAAGTTATCTTGCTTCTTTTTTCCTCTAGCATTACCTTGACTCTTCCTCTTCAACTTATCTTCTACCTTTAGGGAATACTGATAAGCATCCCCAATTGAAGAAATATTTAGCATACCAACCTCATCCTGAATATTGAATCTCAAACCATTAATTTACTAAGCTATCTTTTCCTTTAAAAATTCTTTGTGACTAGACTGAATAGTCAACTTGAAGAATTCCTTAGTATAATATCTCATAGACATATCTTTTGGTTTTAGATTCTACAACCTCTTAAATAAATCAAGCTCATAATCAGAAGGAATGAACTTAGTCTTCAATTAGTTACTATCAATCTCCATTTAGAGATCTTCATTTCACCTTCTTCTTCTTTGTCTCTTTGTAGTTTCTTCCACCAAAGAGTAGCATGTCCTTTCAACTTAGTTTGTGCCAACCTCACTCTGAGTGGATCCTCAATATCCTCAAGCTCAAAGTAGTCTTCTAGCTTAGTAATCCAATCAATCAAGTCTTTAGGAGTCAACGTACCTAAGAAATTAGAAAGCTCCATCTTATGCTTTAGCTTCAACTGAGATCCATGTCCAACAAATTGACCAACCCTAGTTCTAATAGTTCTCTCCACACAATCAATTTTTTCCTCAAAACTAGATTTAATGACTTCAAAGTCTTTAACAACTTCCTCATAACTACCTTTAGTAACCACATTCCTAGGTACACCACCTAAAGCACTCACAATTTCAGCAATCATGTCACTTTTCATCTATGCAATCTCAAATGTGAACTCTACTCTAATCTTCTCTAAGATCCATTCTTCTATAGCATCTCTAAGATCATCAATTTCCCTAGGGTCTAATCTTCTTGGAGGAATCTTCTAATATTTTTGTAAACCCTAAGAAATTGATCCACAAATCTAGAAGATCAATCAACTCCACAAGATCAACCTTCTCCAAAAATCCTAGTGTAAACTACCTCAACTTCGGTGACCTGTCTACACACATAGGAACAACATTCTCTCTAATACCAACTAATCTAGTGCAAGGTAGAAGAATCCCCAAAGAGATGCCCAAGCCCCCAACAAAAAAACCCACATTGGAAACCCACCAAACAGCAACAAGAATGCAAGATTTGATACCAAATCATAGCTCTTTATTCAAAAATAACTAATTACATGCACAAGATCTTGCAAGATCCAATTACCACACACCCATTCCAACTAGTTTAGATCCACAACTAGATAAGAACACCAAGAAGAATTTCAGACTTATACCCTTAGGTCCACCAAGCAATCTTCTAGTTCCTAAGACACACCCTAGCTCTTCAAAATTCACATCTATACCTCATTCCCTTCTCTAAGTTGGAATGAATCATCATGCCAAAAGAATCTAAAAGACCCCTTTCTTATACCCAACTAAGCCACAAGTTGGCCCAACTCATTATAAACTAAATTAAATACTTTACATTAAATATAGGTCAAGACAAAGGTTGGATACAACACTAAATTAAATACCACTACAAAATTTAAATCCTAAATTTGGCTCATAGACAACTCAACAACAACAAAATCTATGACCAAGCCAAGTGTTAGTAAATCAAAATTGAACACCAGTAAGTTCCTAAGCATTGTTGAGTTCCAGAGACCATGCCAAGTGCTAGAGGCCATGCTAAGTTCCAAAGACCATGCCAAGTTTTGAAAACCATATCGAGCACCAGTATCTACCATGCTAGTTTGTAGTGATTGATTCAAGGAAGTATTATACATACTTCATAATTCTTCGGAGAAAAAATATTTGTAATAATTAATTAATTATTACCAACATGTAATAATTAATTATAACCCTAAAGTGATAAAAATACTTTTATACAAGAGCTTAGGGTTAGGGCCTTTTTCTTATTATTTGTGATGAAAAAATTGCTTCTTGTGGTGCTATTGAGTTGTAAGGGATTACAATTTGTAATAAGGTTGTAATCATTGGATCATAATAGTATTAGACTTGTTGTTTGGTGGACATAGCCTAGGGTTTTGGTGAACCACATTAAATCTTGGTTTCTTGTATTCTTTTCTATGAGATTTATTAGTTTATCATATTGATATTTCTATGTAATTGTTATTTCTATTTGAGGTTAATCCTAACATATAGGATTGCAAACAAGCCTAGGATGCCTTTGCATCAAATTTGGCCTTGTTTTATATTAGAGATGTCACCAATGGTGATTTTTTCTAAGATTTAAGGCCCAAATTATGTATAAATCCTAACATTGGGGTCATTTTTAGAGGATTTTCTATTGTGGTAATCTTATATCAAATTAGAATCCTAAAAATAGGGAGCAAAGTGTAAATGGAAATCCTACCCTCTCATGTGATATATCATAATGAACTTGAATTTTTCCATCTAAAAAAAAAGAAATCAAGTTGAGAAATTAAGGATGTAGGTTTAAGATGTAATGTCCCTATCTTTTTAGCATCTCAATGGAGTTCTTAGCCTTTACATTCTCTGAAGGCTAAGTGGATAAATAAGGAGAAATTGATTAAATTAATTTATTATGAAGTCATTAAATAAATTAAAATTAAAAGGTGACTTTATATTTAATTAATTTAATTTTCTAAAAACACATTAATTATTGCATTGCAAGGGAGAAGCTTCTAGAAAGTTTATTTTCTAGAAATACAAGTAATTATTGTATTGGAAAGGGGAAGCTTCTATAGAATGCAATTAAATAATATTTTTTACCTTCTAGAAGGGTGAAGGAAAAGAATAAATAGAGGTAAAAGCTTCATTCTTAATCATCTGATTACTGTAAATTGCATTTGATATAAAGTTGGGAGAAGAAACTAAGGTTTCTAATTTCAGTTAGCCATTGAAGAATGTCAACTCTTTAGTGTTGCAACCATTGAGGTGGTGAAATATCCACTAAAATTTGTATTTAGGAGAGCTTCAATTTAGGATTTCTATTTGTGCTTAAATTGGAGAATACATTTTTGGCTGCTATACTACGCATGCACTATGCCACACTACAATATTTATGTTTGATTCATTTCCATCCTTGGGCATCACTATCATCAAATTCCTCTTGCAAATATTAGTAGTTAGCATTGTAATTTTTAGGCATATGATTTTTCTATGATAATTCAAAATCATATTTTAGCATTATTATAGTCATTATTATAAGCCCATTTGTCTTGGCAAACTCATAGCAACATCGTACATGAGAATGAATTCAATAAAGGAGATAAATGTTGCATACCATTTATTTAATGAAATATCCATCTAATAGCATTTATGATCAACATAATAGTTGTATGTCAATTGTTTTTCAAAATCTCATTTGGCTGTAGGTATACATTTCATATCTAGTTTCCATGTATATGCATTGAAAGTACCAAAAGAATTGTAGTTGCATATTAGTTCATTATAAGAGGCATTGAAATATCATTTACAAATTTCTTAGTATTAAAAGGAAGCATACAAGTGTTCGACAATATTCCTTGAGCTAAAATTAGTTAGTTTGGGCAAGGGCTATTACATTGGTATTAAAGCTAAATCTTGCTAATCAAAGGGTTAGGCAATCACAAGCCACCTAGGCTTGGCTCTCACAAATTTTTCACTATCAGGCAAGCTTTTTTTGATAGGGAATAAGATTTTATCAGGTAGCTAGACACCATGGGTGACAGGAAAGAGCCTAGCCCACCAAGAGAAAATAGGAATGAGGATTAGGAAACAAGGAAATTTTTTAGAGTAATGGTTATAGAACAAGAGAAAATGGCTCAGGCTTTGCAAGAACTCATCACCATGGTTGAGTGCATGAACCCAAAAAGACAAATGGAATCAGGAACAAGGGGATAAAATGAGTGTAGTAGGATTACCTAGAACTCATAGAACTCTTTCTAGAATAGTAGAGAGGCCTACACATCCTAATTTTTTTAGAGAGGAACTAGTACAAGAACCAAAAAAGGAAGTTGAGGATGAGACATTTATAGATATCCTTATGGCTACAAATGATGATGGGGAATTATTGGCACCATAGGTTCAAGAGAGGATAACCTTTGAATTCTTTGTAAATTAGAGAAGAGAGCATTATAGGTCTCTTAGACAAGAAAGGATGCCTAGGGGTCAAAATAGTGAGCTAAAGAGAGTTACAAGAAAGCTTACTATGCCTACAATTGATGGGAGTGGTAAGATGGCAGCTCAAGCTTGGACTCATAAGCTTGACACATTCTTGGCATTGAGACCAATGATAGAGATTGAAACTATCAAATACACCACTTTGCATTTGGAGGGAGTATCACATGATTGGTGGTAGTACCATGGTATAGTAACACTTCAACATAATTAGGTGACAAAGTACCAAGACTTTGTGGATAGGTTGGTTGAAGGATTTGACAAGAAAGATCTAGAGCTTTACTTCTAAGAATTAGCATAGCTGAAACAAATAAGCAAATTGAGTATCTCATTGGTGAATTTTAGTGGTTGGCAGTTATGGTGCCAAACATTTTAGAGTGTAGATTGATAGTTTTTTTCATTGATGGCCTATCTGAACAACTAAGAGGTTGGATAAAGGCATTTGATCTCATTTCTTTATAGGAATCTATGAAGAAGGAAAGAAGTATAGAACATGCAATCCCAACAAGTAAATTTAAGTCCAAATCAACATCTTCTAGTAAGGATAACAAATCATTTAATAAAAATCCAAAGAGGACCAATTTTAAAAATGATTTTAAGGATAAAAATCCAACACCTTTTGATAGGGAAACATTAAATTATTTGAGGAAGAAAAAATTATGTTTCTACTATAAGGAACCCTATGATAAAAACCATGACTATCCTCTTAGGCATAAGGGCAAAGCTAACAGAGTTATGTGAGCATACTATGAGGAATCAAAATCAGATAATTTAGACCAGAAATCTAATATAGAGGAAATAGATGGTAAAAAAATGAACACAAGGCTGAAAACTTGTGTAAAATGGACTCCATGGATAGGGAAGGAGATTAGCAACTTAGGGAAGCTCGTCTCACTAGTATTAAGCAAGAAGGATCATTTCAAATGAGAGGAGTACTTGTTAGACAATGAGTTATAAATTTGGTTGATATTGGTGCCACTCATAATTTCATTGATGCTAGGTTGGTGGAGAAGTGTGACATACAAATAGAGGAGTTTGGGGGAATTAGTGTGAGCATAACAGATGGCTATGTCCCTAATTGTGATTGTAAGATCACTAGACTCTAATTGAAAGTTAATAATTATTCCTTTAAGGAAGATTTTTATGTTGTACCTATGGGAGATATAGATATAGTCCTTGGGATGAGTTGGTTGCATGATATTGGTGAGTTCACTCTTATTCTCAAGGAGATGGAGATGGTTTAAAGTGAATGGGAAGACACATATTCTTAAGGCAATCAGGGACAGTGATTTCATAATGGTCTCTTTTCAAAGGATGGCTAGATTGATTCAACATAATTAGGTAGAGTGGGTAATAGAGTGCATGTTAATGCCATCATAGAAGGGATAGTAGACTAAATATCCTCCTAATATTTAGGTGCTTAGAGTTAAAAACTCTTAGGTGTTTAAAACTCTTAGGTGTTTAGTGATATTCCACTAGGTAGACCACCAAACAAGGGTATTGAGCACATCATTGAGTTAGAGGAGGAGGCTAAGCCCATCATGATTACACCCTATAGGAATTTGAAGAGGTTGAAGGATGAAACTGAAAAAATCATAAAGGAGTTGCTATGGGCCACATTAGGCCAAGTAAGTCTCCTTTTGCTTCTTTAGTGGTGTTGGTGAAGAAGAAGGATGGGACATTAAGGATGTGCATTGATTATAGGGTTATTAATAGGAAGGAAATTAAAAATAGGTACCCCATTCCCAAGATCAATGAGTTGATAGATGAGGTTCATGGAGCTTGTTTCTTCTCAAAGATAGATTTGAGATCAAGATATCACCATATTAGAATTAGAGAGTAGGACATTGAGAAGACAACCTTTAGATCTCATTGTGGCCATTTTGAGTTTGTAGTTATGCCATTTGGGCTAACTAATGCACCTACTACTTTTTAGGCAACAATGAATAGAGTTTTCCACTATCATTTGACAAAATATGTACTTGTCTTCTTTGATGATATCTTGGTGTATAGTAAATCTCGGGAGGAGCACTTGGTTCATCTAGACATAGTATTAGATATATTGGGTAGAGAGTCCTTATATACAAAGGAGTTGAAATGTGATTTGGGTATGATGGAATCATTTTATTTGGGTCACATCATTAGTGTAGAAGGCATACACATGGATCCTAAAAACATTCATGCCATTATGGAGTGGCCTTCACTCGTGAACCTCACATAGTTAAGGAGATTTATAGGATTATGTGGTTTCTATAGGAGGTTTGTGGATGGCTATCCTAGGCATGCAATATCCTTGACAGATTTGATAAGAAAGGGAGCTTTCTTGTGGACTCCTAATGCACATGAGTGTTTTGAGAAATTTAAGGATTTGATGAATTTCTACCCAGTGTTAGCATTACTAGATTTTAGCAAACCTTTTGAGCTAGACTATGGTGTTTCTATAGAGGGCATTGGAGTAGTGCTTATGTAGGAGAAGCACCCTATTACTTATGAGAGAAAGAAATTAAAAGGGCTAGAGTAGCGCTTCAACATATATGATAAGGAGATGTTAGCCATTATGCATGCTTTGGCTAAATTCAAGGAATATTTGGTAAGTAGAAAATTTTGTATCAAAACCAACCATAATAGCCTAAAATATGTTTTGGGGCAATGAGATCTCAATGATAGGCAGAAAACATGGGTACATATTTTAAGGGGACATAGAATGTAGTTGCTGATGCTTTATCACATAGGCCCCATTTGTGCTTATTAATAGATATATCAAAGGATTAGAGATACTTGATCCTTGTAGAGTATGCAAAGGATGCATGGATAAGAAAATTCATAGATGCAACTATTTAGGATAGTAGATACACCCTTGTGAATGAGTTCATCATTTACAAAGGATGAATATTTTTGGTTCTAGGCTCAATAGTGAGGAGGATGGTTCTGAAATCTTTTCATGATTCACCTATTGTAGGACATCCTAGTTTCTACGAGACATACTGGAAGATTAGAGAGCACTTCACATGGAAAGGATTCAAAGTAGAGGTACTTCAGTATGTTAGGGAGTGTCCCACTTGCCTGTCAAAGAAGCAGGAACACTCCTATCTAGCCAATTTACTTTAGCCACTTCCAATTCCTGATAGGAAGTGGGATTGTTTATCTATGGACTTCATCACAAGAATGGCCAGAGCCCAATGTAGGGATGGCATATATATGGTTGTGGATTTTCTTATAAATTTTGAACACTTATTTTTGATCACTACTACATATACTTTTACACCAGTGTTAGCATTGTTCTTCAAGGAGATATTCAGATTACATGGCTTACCTCAAAGAATTGTGAGTGAAAAAGATAATAGGTTTATGAGTCACTTTTGGTAGGAGATATTTAGGTTATGTATGGCAAAGATCTCTCTAAGTGCTATTTATCACCCTTAGATAGATGGTTAGACAAAGATAGTGAATAAATGGTTGGAGGGATATCTTAGAAATTATATAGAAGGGAAACAAAAAGCATGGGTAAAGTGGATTTATCTTTGTGAGTATTGCTACAATATCACTTATCACATGTCTATCTAGATGTCACCCTTTATGGCTCTATATGAGTATAAGGTACCAATTTTATGGATTTGCTTTTGAACAATGGTAAAGTGCCTAGTGTAGGTGGTATTTTATGGGAGAGTCAAGACATTTTTAAGACTCTCAAGGATAATATAACCAAGGCACAAAATCAACATAAGTAGAATGCAAACCAAAAGAGGACTAAGAAAACTTTTGAAGTTGAAGATATGGTGTATCTTATGTTGCAGCCTTATAGTCAATACACTCTCAAGAAGAGTGGTGTCAACAAACTTAAGAAATGATACTATGGTCCTTTTAGGGTTACCAAGAAAGTGGGAGAGGTGGCTTATGAGTTGGATTTGTCGGTAGAGAGCAAGGTGAGCTACACAACATTTTTCATGTGTCACACCTCAAGAAGGTGCTAGGACATCATATTGTTCCTTCTACAATGCTTCCACCCTTGGATGATGAGAAAAAATTGGTATTGGTGTTAAAGGCTATCATTGATATTAGGGAAATAAAATTGAGGTGACATACTATAAGGGAGTATTTGGTAAAATAGAAAGACCTACTAGTAGAGGATGTGACATGGGAGAATGAGGAGATTTTGCACCATCTAGACATGAAGTTTCTTGAGGAAAAGAAACTTTAGGGATGGTAGACTATAATGTTTGTTGATCTTGAAATGTTTTTGACAATTGAGTGTCAACACACTTAACCAATTTTCATATAGAAGCTTAGTACAATATATATGCTGAGCTATAGTATGTGCTAAGCTAGAATTGCAATAGGTTCCAATTCACTTCAAGTGATGAGCATGATATAGGTGTTGAGTGACTTCAGGTGTTGAGTAAACCATATGAACTGAGTGATATGTAGGTTTCGAGTCATAGTTGATGTTGAGCAAGCCAGAATGTAATAGGTGTTGAGCAAACTAGAATCATACATGTGTCGAGCACCAGTAATCTAGTATGTGTTGAGTAACACAAAATCTACATATGAGTTTGTGCCTTCACAAACTTAGATGTAAAACATTTTTGGATGAATCATGAAGGAATTAAAAGATAAGATTGAATCTTTTCATTCACCTATGTAATCAGCATGCAACCAATAAGAAAAATGGAGAAGGCATGCAACCAATAAGAAAAGTGCAAGGAATGAGTAGGAATTAAAGATTTAATATGGATCATAGATTCATTCCTAACCCTAAGTCTTCAATATCTTTAAAAGGAGAATGAAACCCCATTTTATGCATGGATGAGAGCAGTGTAAGGGTAAACTATAGAGAAATTAAGAGGGAAGTGTGAAAAGACTTAGAGGAACAAAGCAACATTGTAGTATTCAGTTGATCAGAATAGAGCAAGGGAATCGAATAGATATCAGATCTTAGAGGATTAAGATTAGAGCACAGATCAAGTGCCTAAATTTACGAATCAAGGATTGTAAGCTATTAGGTTTATTAGTCTAATACTCTCTAGCAATTGTATTAGAAGGAAAATCCTATGTTGATAGGTTAGCTTAATAGCTAGGTTGTAGATCCTTTGAAAAGGTGATAAAATCCTTTAACAGGGTGACACTTCATGTAAAGTGTTTGTAAATCCTTTAAACAGGTCAATATTGATATAGTTTAAAGCCTTTAACGGGGCAGACCATCAGAACTGGTCAAACATTATTGCTACAATGATTTTGTGGGTATCATCCCCACCCTAGTTTTACCTTCTCATTTCAGAGGATTTTTGGATTACCAAATTTGGTGTTATATTTTTTTATGCACGTGTTTACTTTATGTTTAATTGTTATGTTTACATGCATGCAATTTATTTTTAGTTAAAATTTTTTAAGGTTAAAGTGTGATACTTTTGATTCACCCCCCCTCTCAGAAGTATTCTTCCCATTTGATTATTCCAACAATTGGTATTAGAGCAAGGTTCTCAAAAGGAAAAGCATAACAACTTAGAGAAAAGATTTGAAGATGGAAGTCTTCAAACTATGGAAGATTATAGAGAATTAGGTGATTGATGTGCACCTTTCCCTACACAACTTGGAGGAAGCTAGAGAAGAATTAAGAAAATCCTTGAAAAGAAGGAAGGATATAACCATAGCTAAAAATGACATACACTACAAGGAGATTGAGACCGCAAAAGTGTTTGCCAATGGAGATTCCAAAGAGTTTGATGTAGCAATAGTAGAATTGATAGAGAAGAATAGAGCTCAAGTAGAAGAAATCAGAACACTCAAGCTTGAACAAGAATCACAAGCCATAATGCTTTGTCAAGTAACTAAATAGAAAAAAAGAGCCATTGAAGACAAGGTTATGCTAGAAGATGACAAGAGAAATCTTACCAATAGACTGGAAGAAAAGACAATTGACATTGAAAGAATCTCAAACATGCAACCAGACACCTTAAGTCAAATGATGAATGCACATCATGAGCTAAATGTGAAAGACATTGAGATCTCTACACTGAAGATACAAAATGAACAACTACACAATAACTTGAAAAGAGAGAAGGAAGTTGCAAAAAGTTTCAACAAACCAAATGAGTCTATCAAGTACTTTGAGCAGCTACTAAAATCACCAAGGGCCAATAATGATACTTCAAAACTTGGTTACACCAATACTAAACAAGGAGAGTCTTCCAAGACTGTAGAAGAAAGGAGTAACAAAGGTAAAAACACTAAACCTACTTGTCATTTTTGTGGTAAAAAGGAACACACTACTAATGTATGTAGGAGTAAGAAGATCGATCAACATGATAAACCTAAGAATGAAAGCTATTGTCACAAGTGCAAAAACCAAGGACATCAAGCACATGAATGCAAGACTAGGACTATCAAGACACCAAAATTTGAAGGTCACTACTACAATTGCAAGAAATATGGACATAAAGCTTTTGAGTATAGATCAAAGCCTATGTGGACATCAAATTAGGCAATATGAGAAGGTAAATATGGTCATCATCACAATTGGGACTATAACACCAAGTATAACTATCATTACTATCAGAAATATGGACACATTCTTAGAAACTACATAAGGACACATTTTAGAGGGAACTACAGTAGATGGTTAAGTCAAACCACATGTTTTAATTGCTTAAAGATTGGTCATATTAGTAGGAATTTCCCAACAAACTCAAAGGCACCCAAGTCAGAAGTCAACAAAGGAAAAGAGAAGGTAGATGTTGAACACATCAGAGGACACATGAACAAGACTTGGAAGAAGAAAGACGAGTGTACCTCATCAAATGGAGGTATCACTTTACCCAAGAGGTCAAGTGGTCACACCTCATCCAACTAAGCATGGATAGGTGTATGGGACTAATATACAAAGCTATATCAAACATTAGTCCCAAGACAAATAAGCACTACAAATAAGAAAACAACATGAATAGAGATGCAAAGTCAAACTTGAAGTTTTTGTAAATAATGCTAAGTTTCCCTCAAATATTGAGTAAAGTTCTAGTGCATGCCAAGTAGTTAGTTGTGATTGAGTTGATAGTTGATGTTGAGTTGGGGAATTTCAATGGAAGCTGAGTGAAGAGTAAATCTAGTAGAAGCTGAGTGATGGAAAACCAACGAAAGTCGAGTTATGTTGAAATATTTGAGAGTTGAGTGTATAGCTATATGCACTAAGCATTTAATGCTAGGTTCAGAAAGAGTATAAGTGTCAAAATTTTGATTATTTCTCATCATTCAAATGCAAGGCAAGAACAAGACAAGTGTAGAAGTGATTGACAAACAAAATTGAAGCCTTTTGCATAGATTTCAACATAGATCAAGCATAGATTTCATTGATCTAAAGTACTATTCTAGTGTCAAGTTGTGTAGACATAAAGTTTTATATCTTTTGAAACCCTAGATTTTCAAAATGGCTTCCAGGTCTAAAAACCCTAAGGAAAAGGAAGGTTTTGAGGTTTAGTCAGTTAGCAATGAGGTCAAACAACTAGATTTTAGACCAATTCTAGAAGTTGCTTATAAAAATGACCTTGTTGGTGCATTATCCATGATTCCACCCAAAGTCATAATGGTGCAATATATAAGGAAATGTTACAATTACAAGATAGTTCCAATAAGAGACCTAGAGATTTTTCAAGCATATGATAAACTATGTGAAAATTGAGTGCTTAAGGAAGAATTTCAAATAGTTGAGAAGAAGGGTTTAACCCATGCCCTAGTTTTTCCCATAATTTTTAAAATTAAATGGATAAGAATTGTTCTAAGAAGAATACACAATGGTTTCTTATGGCTAGAAGGAGGACCTATCAAGATAACTAAAAAAATTGTGGATAGGGTTATAAGTTTTCCAACCCTAGATCTACACAAGACCCTGTGAAGTGATTCAAAAGAAGCTATTGAAATGAACATCAAGGAAAAATAGAACAAAGGGGCATGACTATTGATACAATCATAGATCTCTTTTTTTAATTTGCTATAAGAATCATATCTCATAAGTTTTATCAATCTAGTAGATTGAATAGTGTTCCATGTATTGTTATGGATGTGGCATATAAACTTGTCAAGAAAGATCATACATATGATCTAGCAGAGTTGTTGTTATAGAAAATCATAGAGAATCTGGGAGCAATCAGAAGATCCAAAGGTGCTTAGTGTAAGTTTGGTTTAGTTTTGGTCTAAATATTTTTCTATGTTTTGGAAGAGTTTCCTTCTATTGCGAAAGTTAATTGGAAATCAAACAAGTTAGCCATTACTCAAATCAATGAGCACATTGAGCAAATGGGTGATAACTTTAAAGCCCAAATCATAATTTATTTTGAGGATTTCAAGAAATCCATGAAATAAAGATCGAGGATACTAGTTTCCCTAGGGGAACAACTTATCAATGATATCTACTTCTTAGTTGATACTGATTATAACTATATCCAAGTAGCAGTTCTGAGGGTGAGATGGCTAAGACCATTGGGTTATGAGCTAGATGTTGATGAAGCATCAACAACAATCACAACATTTCTTGTAGAGGATATTGATAAGGAAGCATCACACTTTGGGACAAATGATGTTGTGCATTCCAAAGTAGATGTAGAGCTAAAAACTACTTACACCTTAAAGAAGAAAGATAAACTAGTAAGGAGATTGAAGAAGAAATTTGGAGAAGGTATTGAAGGGGTAGTTGAGGAAGAAGAAGAAGAATATGAGAGTGAAGAAGATGAATAGGGGCAAGGCCTACTAGAATTGATAAAGAAAAGGAAGAAGGTGCAAAGAAAGAAGAAGTAGAGGAAGCACCAACTCAAGCCAAGCTCAAGAAAAGAAAAGCTAAAACTTAGCCTACAACCCAACCCAAAGCCAAGAAGGTTGCTAAGACAACCCAAGAAAAGCCAACACTAGTGAAAAGAGCCACTACAAGGGCCTCAACTCAAAAAGCCAAGGAGCAAATGAAAGAGAAGAAGAAGGCTACTGAGCAGACTGGTCAAGTGCAAAAGAAACCAAGAAGAAAATATGTTGCATAACTAGAATCTGAGGATGAGGAAAGAACAAAATGATAGGAAATCAACTAGTTTAGAGTGATAAGTCATCCTCCCAAGTCACATATTGATAAAATTTATGAAAATATTAAGAATGTAGACTTCTCTGATTTGAAAAGCATTGATTTCAATAAATTAAGTAGAGAAGATCAGAATAAGGTAGAATAATTACTATATGCCATGATGGTAGAATTCAAGAACACAACTCTTGAATTAGATAGCAGTATGCCCAATAATTTATATGAAATTATTGAAAATAAGTGGCATTATTTCTTGAAGATGGAAAAAGAAATAAGAGAATCCATATTGTCACAAGTGATGCTAAAATTGACTAGAGGTCAAATTGCTAACCTTTAATAAGAAACATTGGGGCAAGTTTGCACCAAAGTATAGAGCCTTTAGCATTTTAAAAAATAAAATTGAAGAAGTTGTCAATAATTCTAAAAGATTTTGAAAGTCAATATATAACTTGACAAATGACAAGGATGGAGAAGAAGAGGAGGATGTAAAAGCAAATAAGGTTGAGGCTAGTGAGAAGGAGAAGGAAGAGAAACAAAAGGAAGAAAAGGAAACAAAAAAAGGAGAAGAAGAGAAGAAAGAAGAAGAGAAAGGAGAAGAATAGAAGAAAGAGGAAGAGGAGAAAGAAAAAGGTGAAGAGGAGGAGACAGAGAAACAAGATGAAATGGCAATAGCTGGTGAATAGCAAACAGATTAGAGTGTGCAAGACACACAATTGTCACCTCCTAGCCCTCCTCATGTCATTACCAAATTTGTACATACTATAACTATGAAGCATGTTCCTGAGACTTCTACTCAGAACATCAACCCTTTAACTATAGAGGATCTCAAGAAGATTCTTCGCCAATCAACACTACAAACACAATTATGCACAAATCTAGTATTGGTGAGTGTAGATGAGTTGCAAAAGGTAGTAGTAGATCTAATTAGAGACAAGGTGAATCCACAAGAACCATCTTCTATAATCTCTATAGCTACAAGAGTTTAACTTCTCATGCCTCCAATAGTTGACACAGTTGATACCATGCAACAAAATTTGAGTGTAGAAGTAGAGAAAGATACATCAATAGAGCAAACATGATAGATTACTATATATAATCCTATAGTACAAATACAAATTATTCCCCAACTAATTGTAATTGATCAAGGGAGATTAGATGAATACAATGACACATCAAAGGAAGAGGAGCAAGCCACCATATAGACGTTGGTAGAACTACCAACTATTGGCACTCCTACAAAAGTCATTTAGAAGTCAAGCACTGATGCAATGCCATTGAAAACTTTTTCACCAAACTCGAGCTCAACAAAGGTGGCAAGGGTATTTACTATGGAGACCTTGAGTTAGATGGAGAGATAGTCATACCTAGTTATGACTCAAAAACAATAAGCATCGAGCAAATTATTGAAATGCAAGAAGCCTTGAATAGGAGAAAAAGGAAAAAGATACTCAGGAAGGAGTATAAACAAAAGCAAGCATTATATGAGATCAAGGACATCCTTTTGGATGCCTTTAGCTTGTAGTCACCTGATGAGACCAAGCCAATAATGGAACAATTGTCAAAAATTGTAGAACATGTGACAAATGAAGACCAAGAAACCAATGTAAAACTTATGGAATGGTCTGAGAAGAAATAGCAAGAGAAAGTGAACGAGAAAATATCAAGTGAAATAGCACTTTCATAGGTCAAATTAGCATAGAAGATTGACAAAGTGAAAAAGGTACTTGAGAATGTATTCTCATTATACAAAATGTTGTGTGACTTTTCATACTTCACCTAGGAGACAAGCCAAAGAATCTAGAGCTTGGAGAGAAATTTAAAGATTTCTAGCACTCAGCTACCAAATGATCCATCTTAGAGTGAGAATCATTTTGCTCAAACACTTCATATATAGAAGGAACTAGCTATGTTGATAGCTAAGGAGGCCAAAATTAAGGCCAAACTAATGCAGATACAGTCTTCCATTACCCCATATTTGGAAGTACTCCATAAAGAATAAGCCTATGCAGAGACTATTTTAAAGAAAGATCCTAATCTTTCTACTTTAGATGGACTTGTACATCTTTCTAGAGAGACTAACATCTAGTACAAGTCATTGGAAATTGCTTTGGAGAATTGGGATGCAACTCTTAATATGATTATGGTGGTAAATAGTACATTTTTTGCAAAATATGGTCTTAACCCTTAGCACCTTTTGACATAAGTGTCAAAAAGGGGGAGAATTAATTATGGGGGAGATATAATGTGTAAATAGAAAAAGGGAGAAATAATATTTTGGGGAAGTTGTAAATAAGAATGGAAGATATAGTATAGGAAGTAGAAGCAGGGTACTCAACATGAGACACATATAGCACAAAATTTTGGTTATAGGAATAGGCACATCAGCTCAGGAGGAGTATCAAAACTAAGCATAATGCTTAGTTAAGTGTTTTTGACACTCATGTCAAAGGGGGAGATTGTTGGTCTCAGAATGATTTTGACAATTGAGTGTCAACACACTTAACCAATTTTCATATAGAAGCTGAGTACACTATATATGTTGAGCTATAGTATATGCCAAGCTAGAATTCCAATAGGTGTCAAGTGACTTTAGGTGCCGAGTATGATACAGGTGCTGAGTGACTTTAGGTTTTGAGTGAACCATATGAGCCGAGTGATATGTAGGTGCCCAGTCATAGTTGATGTTGAGCAAGCCAAAATGCAATAGGTGCCAAGAAAACCATAATCTAGTATGTGCCAAGTGACATAGAATTTGTATATGAGTTTGTGCCTTCACAAACTCAAATGTAAACTATTTTTGGATGAATCATGAAGGGATTAAAAGATAAAATCAAATATTTTCATTTACCTATGCAATCAACATGCACCCAATAAGAAAAATGGAGAAGGCATGCAACCAATAAGAAAAGTGCAAGGAATGAGTGGGAATTAAAGATTTAATATGGATCATAGAGTCATAACTAACCCTAAGTCTTCAATATCTTTAAAAGGAGAACAAAACCCCATTTTATGCATGGATGAGAGTAGTGTAAGGGTACACTACAGAGAAACTTAGAGGAAAGTGTGAAAAGACTTAGAGGAACAATGCAGTATTGTAGTATTCAGTTGATCAAAAAAGAACAAGGGCATCGAATAGATATCAGATGTTAGAGGATCAAGATTAGAGAGAGTAGATCAAGTGCTTGAATTCTGCAATCAAGGATTGTAAGCTATTAGGTTTATTAGTCTAATACTCTCCAGCAATTGTATTAGAAGGAAAATCCTATGTTGATAGGTTATCTTAATAGCTAGGTTGTAGATCCTTTGAAAAGGTGATAAAATCCTTTAATATGGTGACATTTCATTTAAAGTGTTTGTAAATCCTTTAAATAGGTCACTATTGATATAGTGTAAAGCCTTTAATAAGGTCAACCATCAGAAGTGGTCAAACATTATTGCTATAGTCATTTTGTGGGTATCATCCCTACCCTAGTTTTACCTTCTCATTTAAGAGGGATTCTGGGTTACCAAATTTGGTGTTATGTGTTTTGATGCATGTGTTTATTTTATGCTTAATTGATATGTTTACATGCATGTAATTTATTTTTAGTCGAAAGTTTTCAAGGTTAAAGTGTGATACTTCTGATTCACCTCCCCTCTCAAAAGTATTGTTCCCATTTGATTATTCCAATAATGTTCCCATCTTTTTAGCATCGCAGTGGAGTTCTTAGCCTTTACATTCTCCAAAGACTAAGTGGAGAAATAAGGAGAAATTGATTAAATTAATTTCTTATAAATTCATTAAAAAAATTAAAATTAAAAGGTGACATTTTATTTAATTAATTTAATTTTCTAGAAGCATAATTAATAATTGCATTTGTAATGCCCTGCCAAGGGATCCGAAGAATTTTACTAAGTTTGCCAAACAATTTTTTTTTAAAACATGAAAGATAAAACCATTCATAACATTCACGGAAGCAAAAGCAACAATTCAAATGAAAATAAACATAACATATATACATAACAGGCTACATTCTTTAAAGATCTCTTAACATTGTATCATATCTAAATTAAATATTCATCTAACATCCCATCCTTATGAAATAACAATGATACATCCAATGTACTTAAACAATATACAAGTGTCCTTTTGTAATTATATTTTAGTTTAGCTCAATCATCCACTGTATATATCACAGAGTATGAAAAGCTTAAAAGAATAAACATCCAAGTAAATAAAGTACATCATCATCATCTAATATTAATCCATGATGCAATAACATAAATGAAACCACATATCATACATGATACATCATCACAAAAGATATAAACATCCATCACAAAAGATAACCATACATCACAAACATAAATAACTAAGTGCATGGTTCCTCCCAACCATAAATAACATCATTAGACCATCGTGGATCCTAGCCATCCCTCCGTGCGTAACATTCCAAAGCACCGAAGAGTTCATCGGTATTAACATAGTAGGAATGTCACTCTTAAAACATCCTACTAACATGCAAAGTAAAGCATAATAAATCATCAACTAACATATGCAAAATAAAGCAAATCATCAATATAAGAAACATAACAGTAAATACATCCATCATAAGGTATATTATTTATCATAATGCTCCAAGAACATAATGAAGAATAAATACCAACCAAGGATACTCTAGCCACCGTGTCTCGGATGGATCTCAAATGATAAGAGTGAAAATACACTACCACCCGATCGCGTGTAACCTAAGTGGTCCATTCCCACCATGCTAAGGAGATAATCTCAAGTCCCAAATAGGATATCAATACACATAGCATAAAAAATTCAAGAATCCTAAAAGTATACTAACTCAAAGGTTCTAATCACAAAATTGACATCTAATTCTCAGAGGCACACAAAGACATGTAGGAAACCTACTTTGCAAGCGGAAAAGTGTCATCGCATTTATCACATACAAGTTACCCTAGTAGTTAGCTAAACTCCACGGGTCCATACTGATCTCATGCGGCCACTAGTATCCTCTCATACTGATAAAGCATACTACGGAATGCACGATCGCAACCATGTGTTCTCACTACTCCCATCCTAGCTTGTACAAGCACTCAAGGCATGGGTGAGAACATCAAAAAAATTATCTTTTTAGGTTCATTTAATCCCTATTTAGTGTGTAAATGTTATCACTTATTAACCAAACTTACAATGAGTTACCCTGGTAGCCACTTATGGCCCCGGCCCCCATTGCAAGCCACTTCTCGACACTACAAGTAGATTACCTACCCTAAGCTCATGGAATCATAAATCTCAAAATCATAAAAGATAATCCATAATAAAATCATCAAATATGCATAAAAGTATCAAATATCCATAATAAGAATCATCAAATCTCCAAGATAAGAATCATCAAATCTCCATGAGCATCTGAAAAAACATCCATAGAAAATCAAGACCACAACAGTTCTCTATTGGCAACTGAAGGCATCACTGATAATCATAAGTATCAATTGGTTCTCAATAACCAAAATATATCTCAAGATAAATGGTTCTCAACAAGCAACCAAGAATATCTCAAAATCATACTGATCGAAGACTCCAAAATGGTTGAGTCAAACATGTCACAATATGACATCATCAAGAAATAAATCCATATTTCAGTTCCATCATGGTGACTAGAAAGTAATCCAAGGATAACTGATCGATGAATCAAAAATGATTAGCTCAAGCATCTCAGATATATATACATCTCAGCTTCACACATGAAGGCTGAAGAAAAAATACAAACATTTCATAGAGCATATGATCACATAACCATGGATGGGCTTATAAATATCAAGACCAAATAAGATCAACATGCCATCACATCTCATAACCCCCGAGCCTCTGGTAACAACCTAGGACTGGTCAACACTAGTCAACCCAAAATCCAAAACAAGAAGCATATAGAATACACGATGCAAACACATGTTTTGGTTTACTAAATTCACATAGTTGAATAATGTGTAGGGGTTTTCAGTTTTCTGTTTGCAAGTATACTTTCAAGTGTATAAAGTTATCATTTGACCTACAAGTCAACCCATTTGTTCCCCGATAGCATTATCCTTCCATTATTAAGAATTACATTCTGAGAATAACTTAAAGATAAATATTTACTCATTAAATCATTTGCTTTATTCGCTTAGATCCATAGTACTAATTGATCAACTCTTCCTTAATGTTACTTCTACATTTCAACATAATCAAAGGATCATTATTCATCATAAAAGAACCAATTATCAATCTTCGATTAAGAAGATTATAACTTAATTAAAATGATCAATTTAATTTACCAATTAACATAGGTATATGATTCCATGACTTTTGTCATTTAATAGTTTTCAATTCAATATTACTACGTCTCACCATTAACACATCTAAGGTTATTATTCAAGTCATGAGAATAAGGCCTATCAACTTTGATATCAATATTTTACAACCTCGTTAAAAGAATCACATCAATTAAATCTTCATTACTTAACTTAATTCTTAATTAAATCTAATTAACTCTCATTGATTAATTTAATTAATAATTACATAATCATAGCAACGTTCCAATTAATATCAGTTGACTAATAACTAACTATAATTCTGTATGGTAAAAGTCAACTATAATTCAATACTCAAAAGATCATATTAATAATTCAATAATAATTATTGAAAATCTTAAATGACCATATTCGTCATCTTTCAAAGAATACCAACATTCCCTTAACAAATTCGTATTATCATTAATCTTTTCAAATAAGACTCTATCGCACAACTTAATTATTAATATCATAGTTATAATATCAACTCAATGAATATCAATTGATTAAAAATCAATTATAATCCAACTCTAAAAATTATTATCTTTTACCAAACTTCAATCAATAAATAATCTCCCCTAGATTAACTCTAATCAAATTTGTTGATATCTATTTAAATCATTATTTATTAATAGTTTGCTAGTCCTTATAAACATTAATAAATAATAAACTCCTCAAACTATACATACTCAATCTATAGAATCTTTCCATAAACTCATTAGTTAATATTTGGCTAACTCTTAAGTCCATTAAGGTATTCAAACATATTAAGCAATAACATAATAATTCAGTCTTAATCCAATATCATTCAGAGTTTCTAAATTTAAATCAACATAATATAAATGATCATCTTACAATTATTTAATCAATATTAAAATCAACCATTAGACTCCATTTTCTAATTGTTCTAATAATATTTTGTCTATATAAACGTTGTTTGAAAGAGATCCCTATCACAAACCAATAAGACTCATTGTAGATTTTAACATGAATAATCTCCAAATTCTTAACATTATCATCTTCATTAAACAACTCTAAAATTGTTTAATATATATTAAATAGTATTCAATATACATTATAAAAAGTCTACTATATAAACTATATTAAAATCTCTTTTATTTTAATTTTCTCTCATCCATTTACTTAGATTGTCTAGTAATTAATTACACTTTTTCTACTATTAATTAATCTTAATTAAATTTGATTTAATTATATTGCATATTAATAAGATTCTAATAAGGGAAGATTGCAATAATATCTTAATTCATTCCATGCTTTGATATATATTATTTTTGTGAAGTTAAGCATAAAGAACTCTTGGTTATGAGAAATAGAGAAATATCTGTCTTTGAATAAAATAGTCTCAGTACGATGACCATATCTCCCTAATGAACCCTTGGATCGGGCTGAAATTTAAATATGTTGGAGAGAGCCAAGTTGCGCCACTTTTGACTAGAGCAATCGAATAAATTTGATCCCGATAAAAAGTTATGAATAACTGAGTTCGGGTCTATCCAAAGGGCAGCGACAGAACAATTAAAAATTTCTTCTTAAAAGGTAATTGTTCTTTAAATTTACCCATTCATCTATCTAATAGGTTTGTCCATACGCATCTGAAAATATAATTTGATAGAAAGATTACATCTAATCATACAAATTTTCAACTTAAAATTTTTATTTTAATTTCAAATCTTGTCTATCTAATTTCACAATATAAATTCGAACCCAAACCCGATTAAGATCTAATTATTTCTCCTTAATTGGATCTAAGATTTTTCTATTGTTTTCTTCTCATCCAAATAAAATATTTAGATTCCAATTTCAAATACAGAGAGTATTCAGACACATAAAATAGATATGATGAAGACAGGAAGAGAAAGAGTGCAAAGGGAATATGAGAATATCACGAGTGCACCTAGACACTGATGCTAATTTGTCATGCTTTAGAAGTCCATAGAAAATACATTCCTTCTCCATCATTCACAATTCTTCCAATAATCCAAGCCGATCGAATCTTCCAAGTGATTAGAAGAGCTAGAAGGAGCATAGAAGCAAGTAGAAAATATATGAACATATGAATCTTTTCCCATGCATGTAAGCTTTGAAGTTTCTATTTTTTTTTAGCTTGTAACTCGAGGCTTCCATTAAGCTTGTAGCTTCCATTAAGCTTTTCATTTAAGCTTCTATGAATGCTTGAATATCAAGAGCTCTCAAGAAACCTTTGGATTGCTTCTTGAAACCGTTGAAAGGTGTCACCAACTAAGCATGGGTCTTTTCCAATTCTTTTTTGATGAGTCATAGAATTGTAGACACCTTGTGCTTAATTGATGCACTAACCCCCGTGTTGATGACACATGTTAATGCCCATGCAAGCTTATAACTCCAATTTACTTTTTAAATAATCTTTATTTAAATTTTATAACTTTCATTTTAATTTTTATAACTTTTATTATTATTATTTTATTTATTACTTTATTATTATTTTATAATTATTATTAATTTTAATTTCTAGTTTTCTTTTATTTAATTCCTTTTCCTCAATAATTCACATTTAATTAATTACAATCAAAATATCAAAGATCATGATATTTTATTAATTTTTTCAAATAAATAATTTATTAATTAAATCTATTTATTAAGACTTAATTAATAGAAAATTCACCATAGACCTCCAAGATAAAATATGAAAACCCATCATAGAACAAATCATACAAAATAAATCTAAAGGGTTAAAAATCACGAAATATGTCATCCGACACATTTGGTGGGTATTCAACTCAGATACTTGTCCTAATTTTCCAATTAGGACAAATGGCTCAAAGGGTTGGGATTTGGACTTGAGAATTTATCTCCCCTCTCTTATCATTGAGATGATAGGGTATGCTCATCCTGGAAATTCAGGGAAGTTGATACCCGGTACTTGCAACCTGCATAAAAACCATGCATGTACAAACACAATATATACCAAACTAAACAGACAATGGTAGGAAGTGGTGCATTGTGTAAATCCCGACTAGCAGGTGACTACGATTCCCTTCCTTAACCACATCAGACACGCCATAAAAAAGAAAACACACAAGGCAAACACGCACACCATAAACATGCAAGTATGGGGTAAGTATCCATAAGAAAGCACATATGATAATAAATCATCTTACTAATCATCATTAATAATTAAAAGCAATGTAATAATCATCATCAATAATTGTGAACACTAAAAATAATCATCATACATACATGAAATGTAGAGTCTAAGTAATCTCATCACATAATAAACTGAATCCATAGCACAATATCTGATAATCTTAAAAGAATGCTGCTAACCAACAACATAAAACTAGTTCTAAAAGAGTTCAGCAATGATAACAAAATGTGAACCAGGGGCAAGCACTACAACATTGCAAGGGAGAAGCTTCTAGAGAGTACATTTTTGTAGAAATAGAACTAATTATTGTATTGGAAAGGGGAAGCTTCTAGAGAATGCAATTAAATAATATTTTATTTCCTTCTAGAAGGGTGAAGGAAAAGAATAAATAGAGGTGAGAGATTCATTGTTAATCATCCAATTATTGTGAATTGCATTTAATATAAAGTTGAGAGAAGAAACTAAGGTTTTTGATTTTAGTTAGTCATTGGAGAATGCCAACTCTTTAGTGTTGCAACCATTTGAGGTGGTGAAATATACACTAGATTTGGTATTCAAGAGAGCTTTAATTCAGGAGTTCTAGTTGTGCTTAAATTGGAGAATATATTTTTGGCTCCTATAGTATGCATGCACAATGCCGTACAAAAGTATTTACATTTGATTCATTTCCATCATTGGGCATCACTATCATCAAGTTCCTCTTGAAACTATTAGTAGTTAGCATTGCAATTTTTATGCATCTAATTTTTTTGTGATAATGTAGAATCAAATTTTGGTGTTATTGTAGTCATTATTGTAAGCCCATTTGTCTTGATAAACTCATAGAATCATTGTACATGAGAATGAATTCAATAAATGAGATATATGTTGTATACCATTTGTTTAATAAAATGTCCATCTAATAAAAAATATGATTAGCATAATAGTTGTATGTCAATTATTTTTCAAAATTTTAGTTGGATGTAGGTATGCATTCCTTATCTAGTTTCCATGTATATGAATTGAAAGTACCAAAATAATTGCACTTGCATATTAGTTCATTGTAAGAGGCATTGTAATATCATTTGAAAATTTCTTAGCATTAAAAAGTAGCATACAAGTGTCTGACAATATTCCTTGAGCTAAAATCAGTCAGTTTGGGCAAGGGATATTACATAAGATTTGAAGGAAATCATCTAATTCAATATTTCCAACTCTCAATTTATTAAGATCCATAGAAATATTCTCCAATTGATGCATGTTTCTCTCCCACAATGTCAAAGTAGAGGAATTCTCAACCAAATAAGAAGATCCATTCATCCTTCTCTCTCCTTTGCTTGTTGTTATCAACCATACTTATGTTCTAGATCTTGGAGCTGTAATAATATATCTATCCATTTTTTAGGGTATCCTTATTTTTGTATCTCAATCTAAGGTCAACCCTTTAGATTTAAAGAATATTCAAGCATCTTGATCAATTTGAAAATTTCTACATTTGTTTATTAGGGTTGTATGTGAGGTACATCAACAATTTACATTTTTACATTATTTCCTTTGTAAAATTTCTATCATATCTAAATGATATTCCCTAAATAGGGAATTGAGAAAGGAAAACCCTTTTCACAACCTTTTCCTCACATTTCTATGTTTAGGATCATGTTATGGAATTTTATATCTAGGCATTAAAAGAACAATTGGAGATTCAATGGAAATTTCATCTAAATGTTTCAGGTACATATCATCTTTTTTCCTTATCCTTGAGTATAGATTTACTTTCTCCCATCCCTACCATTATTGGACAAAGATTGTAGAGTAGGTTGTTGGAATTAACAATGAGAAATAAACTTTAAGGTGGGGGGGGTTACGGGTGGAGGTGAATCAGTACTTAAAAAATCTAACCATTAAAACTTTTACCACACATCCATCTCACAATTTCCATGTAAACTAAAATACCAAACTAAACATATTCATCAATAGCATCACTTCCCATTGTCTTAGGTTTGTTAAGGGTAGGATACCCTGATTCTTGGTGGATGATCTTTTTTGTGATCTTGATAAGGCCAGTTTCCAACCATATAGAGTGATTATGTATTCTGTTAAGTAAAATTTTAATCCATTCTATTTTGAACACATTTGGAAAATCTAGGGCATGGGTTAACCCTTTTCTCTCTATGATTTTGTTTTCCTCCTTCAATACTCCATCTACACATAGTTTTCTCTACAAATATCTAATTTCGATGTCTCCAATACTAACAACCTTATAAGTGTAACAACATGAATACTCTATCTATGCATGCAAACCTCTTCCTTCACACACTAATTATTTTAGGGTTTTCCTCCTTAAGAAGACATAGGTGACCTAAGGTTAGCTAGAAATAAATGACTATGATTCACCCATTTTTTCTATACAAATATCTAATTTCTATGTCTCCAATACTAACAACCTTATAAGTGTAATGACATGAATACTCTATCTATGCATGCAAACCTCTTCCTTCACACACTAATTCCTTTAGGGTTTGCCTCCTTAAGAAGATATAGGTGACCTAAGGTTAGTTAGAAATAAATGACTATGATTCACCTTTTTTTTTTATTAGACTATCCCTTAATCTGATTGGTTACATGCATTTCATAGGGATTCTCAATGTAGATTCATTCTTATCTTATAGAATCATAAAATAATCCTTAATTCAACCCAAAAATGGTTTACATAGAAGTTTGTGCCATTATGAATAACTATGTCCAAAACTATTTACTTGACACTTGAAGCCTCTGATGCTTGACATACATTGTATCTTCAATGTTGTAATACATCCTTTGAATGACTCAACATCCACTATTCACTTGGCATCTAAATCACTTGACATGTATTAGTTTTCTCGTCTTTGGAGTGACTCGACACATATTGTGTATTTTTCTTGACATGCATTATCTAACTTATGCTCAATATACAGTACTTACTTAGCATGCACTAAGTACTATTATGTAATGACTTAAGTGTATTTTCACTCATATGTCAAAACCAAAATGAGATCAACAATATCCCCCTTTAAAGTGTGTGGCAAAAATACTTTCTCATGCATATATAACCTTAACTTATGAGCATAACTCAGATTATCTACATTCTTTACTTAGCTTGCATACAAAATTTCAAAATGTTAAAATTTTGCAAAATTGATGACTTATCAGTCACACCTCAAAACTTCATAACTCCACCTTAAGTCTATTGTTCTTTATTGTATCTAAATCTACTACTCTTGAGAGTAAATTTGTTGAGCTGATGTCTTCTTCTATTTTCACATTTACTCCCCCTTTGTGTATTCTTTCTTTTTTTGTCTCTCAATCCTCCTTTTTATTCAATATCCCCCTTTTTTTGACACTTATGTCATGGGTAATACACTAATAATGTGTTTGTCCAAAAATATTTTATGGACCTTCATTATAATCTTGAGTGTTGCATCCCAATCTGTTAGTAAATAGATTTGTCACTTGAAAATGGTCCAACAAAATGTATGTGGAAAACTATTTACAATAGTTGGATAGGCCATTGATATGTGACCTTCCTCTGTTTTTATAGGGGTAGCTCCCTCATATGATATAATTTTAAATTTTTTCAAATAAAGATGAAATCAAAATTTAAAAGATCAATAAAAATCCATTGATGATGAATGCACAACATGACTTCAAAGATTTCTTGGAATAACTTAAACCACTAATAACAACAATCAATATCTACACTTGAGAATTACCACTAGCACAATGTTGCTCCAAATATTCATAAACATTTGTACAATACCATGAAAATGCTCACTGCAAAGAGAATCAACATTTTTAACAATTTAGATTTTGAAAGAAGAAAGCTTAAATAACATTTTCCTTTATTTTCTTGCACCAAGAATCTAAGAGGAATATTTTATTACAAAGAAAAAATTTGTACATACTTTCCAAATATTATCTTATCATCAAAATTCTAACCTAAGTCTTCTCGTATTCAAAAGTCCAAAGAGTCTCCTCTACAAAGCCAAAATGACTCCTTATGTAGACACAGAGGTTAATAAATACTCCTTTTTGGTTAATAACTACCTCCAAAATATGTAAGTTTGGAGAGGTTAATTAGCCTTACAAAAATTAATGCTAAATAACTAAGATCACTAATTGCAATGTATGGCTTGGAATATGTCTTTAGAAGGTTGAGTCATTGATTTGTTGAGTTATTTGATGTAGACACTTCTCATGATCTTCACCATAGTCCAACATATTGAGTAGTGATAGATGAAAAATCATTTGACAACCTCAATTGGTTGTGCATTGACTATAGTCTAGATAGTGATAGTACAATCTTGGCTTCCTGTTGATATTAGATTATAGAATTTCAATCTTTTGAGACTGATTTTGATGAGCCATTAGCATGTCCACCTGTTTATGGTCTATTGAATTTGAAAGACATCAAATATAGTAGATCAATTCCTTTCCTATTACTAGTGCAGAGTGGTGTGGCCTTTGAAAGCCATATGTTGACCATTACTATTTGCAAAAGCTAGATCATGGTTTGCACATTGCTAATTGTATCCACATTTGGGAGATGATATAAATGAGGATACCAATCAATGAAACCTCTAACTTGACTTTCTATAGTCATTTATTAGATAGTTTCCATGACCTACTTCTTTTTCTCACATAATTCCTACAAGTATCTTATTAAACATCTAGGCATGATTTGTAGTTTGAGTTTAGTCCATGTCCTGCATCATCGAGAGCACACAAAAACTACTTGAATCATTGTGCTCATGCACTCCATAGGCGATCATTTTCTATCATGGAATTTGATTGGGAAATCCACATGTAACATGTACATTTCTATTTTCAGCATGCATATTACCTTTTAATCAGGCATATCAGTGATGAACATATCTTGGTAGACCATTCCATCATGTGCCAAGTGAGAAGATCTAGCCTCTAATGTGGTGCCTCTCACTAGACTGCAGATGGAATATTAACAAACATACAACATTTTACCTTGATATTTGAAAAAATCTATCATTGTGTTCTCCATGAAAACACTTTGAACAATAAACATTCCATGCATATTGTGTTGCTATGTTCCTGAGTTCAATATCTATTAAAAAATTTAATTGAGAACTTTCAATGACTATTCATCTCCCATAGCATGTGTACATAGAGGATATAGGAAGAGCATGTTTGGTGTGCCATTATGTCTATCATCCATGATTTCTTGATAGTTTCTATAGCTATCATAGAGACAACACATTCTATTGAAAGCTTCATAGGCATGCACTAGACTTGAATTCTGCTACAAAAGATTTAAATTTAAGAAAATACATTTGCATTTCTAAATCATTTTCCAAGCTATCTCCATCATTCATTTTTCCAAATAGTTACCATGCCCTATCATTCTCGCCATCTGAATATTCAAAACTTCACATAGGTGAAATATTGAACTCATCACAAGAAAGAGTTATCAATTTCTTAGAGTGGTGTAGTGTCTTCACGAGCTGGAATTGACACATTATATGAAAGGGTTCACATGTTGATCTACACTTCCATGCTTTGTCAAATGACTCATATGATATCATAAGAAATTCCAACAAACATTTTGCATGCCTTCTCTTTTATGTCAAAGAAATGTGCCATTGAGAGCATAGCCAAACTACATTGGACATAATGTCACGAGCTAGTGAGGTTTATTAAAATAGAAATGTGTAAGTTTGGTGGAATCCCTTCAATACATGAGATGTCCATATGAATTCCTCCAAGTCCTACACTTCCACATGCAAACACTTTGATGATTTCAACTATCATGAATAGTACTACTAACCTCGTATTGAGATGACCCAGACTATAACATTAATTCCCCAACTTCATATTTCTTTAGTGCATGAGCTAGGAATGAAGATATTCCACCAAATAGTTTGCATACTTGTCTCTAGCTCTAGATTTTGGTTTTACGTCTCTAATATTTTTTAGAGTTAAAGATAAATATCAATTGTTTGGATTATCTACAGTCTTCTTGAAAACTTTAAAGTTAAGATCACATTGCCACCTTTCCATTTCTAACCTTCATCAATTTAGGAAGAGAGGTTAGTAACAGAACCCAAAACATGTGTTTTGGATTCTAATATTAACCTTTTTTATTTTAGAGGTTAAGGTTAATGGTACAAAACACATTTTTGGAAAGATTATCTTAACTCATTTTCAAATGAGAGGTTAAGATTTTGGCTCAAAATACATATTTCGAACCCTAAACCTTAACCTTTTTAAACAAGTTTAATGGTTAATGATTTATTTGAAAACACGTGTTTTGGGAACTTATCTTAACCTTTTTGATGGAGAGGTAAATATTTTAAGATGAAATACATGTTTTGGGATGCTTCCTTAACCTTTGATAACTTGTAACTCAAGAACTAGAATTCAAAAATTCAAAGTGTTGGGCAGAGATAGGAATGATCTGATGATATTTGAAAGGAAAAAATTCTTAAAAAGGTTGAGAAGAAGCAATCATTTTAACCTTTAAAAAGGGTTGAATCCAAGGAATAACCATAGTTTGACATAACAAGGATTTAAAAAAGATTGGAGTAATTTTTGATATTTGGACAATAGCTGGCTCTATCTAGGGACAAGGGCTAACAAGGACAAAGCTCAGATTGAGGAAAATTAGAAAAATGTCTTATCCATTGGGCTATAGAGTAACATGAGGAACAAATTTTCAAAGGGGGAAAATGACACCAAAAATGGGACAACTAAAAGGAAGACTACATGCAAAAAAACAACACAAAAAAAAGTCCTATCTAGACTATATACATGGAAGGTTTCCCTACCTCTAGTGGCTCAACGTATAATCATGAAAATCAATTTACTGGTTGAGGAAAATAAATACCATGGTGTGATAACATGTGGTAGCTTTCAAGTTCCTCTAGATTCAAGTATAAGTTCTCTCTTTGAATTCCAATTCTAAGATTCCTAGCATGCTTCACATCACTTGATAAAGGAATGTATCCAAATAACAATATATCTTCAAAAATATTTGACTATGGAATCAACTCTACTTCATGTTTCATGTCATTGATGACTTCATTTGAAAGAGTTAAAGGATAAGGCTCTAAAAATTCACAATGCATTTATGATACTTTTCTCTACTTGACAAGCCTTCTACTTGAGATTCTAGTGATTGGTCATCATTAATTCCTAAACTTATTTCTAACACTAGACACTCTTTCTTTTCCATGGGGATGATTGTGTTTGTATTCTCTATGCAACTATTCCAATATGAATGCACATCCTTGTCACATTAGATCTTCCCATGATGTATTTCTTCCTCTTCTCCCATTAGATCATTCAAAGAAGAAACACTCATCTTTTCCATTTTGGTGCACACATCCTCTAATGAGTCTATCTGATCAAGAGAATTGATCTTTAGTTGATACTTATGTAAGGGAAATTCTTTTAAAAGAGCATCATCATCTATGCCTTCATCTTCACATTTTTCAATCATTAGATCACAACACATTTCTTCAAGGCCAAGTACTTCTCTAGTACAAGATACCATCACAATGTTTTCTTCATTGTAGTCTACACTTGTGAACTTAAATGATTCAAATTGAGGTTTCATGCATGAGGAAGAGTGAGAACTTGATGTGTCATCTTCTCTTGCTTGAAGCCTATCCTTAATTCCCATTTCCACTATACCTATTATTAAATTTTGATTAATGTTTTCACAAACTTGGTTCATTGATTCTCCTTGATGACCATCTTCACAAAATGGAAAAGCTTCATATTCCACTTGCATGTAACCTTGAAAATAATTTCTTGAAAACTCATCATCTTTCTCTTGAAAATGATCTTCTACTCTTGTGATGATCATACCACTTTCTAAAAACTCCTCAACATTCTCAAAAGTAAAAACCTCAATCTCAGGAGTTAATGGAGATGTCTACAAGATTTCACTTGAGGTTATTTCTTCATTAGTGGTAATGGTATAAGATTATGAATTTTTTTCTAAAGAATCAACTTCAAAAATAGCGTTCTCATCATTAATAATTAGGGATGAATGAATAGGAAGGTCTTCTCCACAGAGGAAATCATCGTTTGAAGCATTGAGGAAAAAAGTAGTATGAAATCCACCTTGATCCACATTTACCTCATCTTTAATCATATGTTGTGTTGTTCCTTGAGAAACATTTTATATTTCTTTTCCTTTCTCGTTAGGATTGAGATTATTGAATACGTACCCCTAGATTTCAAAATTTTTACAATCATGCCTTGACACATTAGCAAACCCTTCTTCTCTTATAGACTCCATTTCTGAACCATCTCCTTGATTAGATGTAGGATCCTTGTCTTATTTCATGCATGAAGATTTAGATGATCCATCTCTAACATTTGGATTAGGAGATGTTCTACTACCAAGACTACAATTCTTGCACGGGTCTTCTTTCTCAAGTTCTTGCAGCATTTGAAGCGAAGAAGGATGTTGTCAGGATCTAGGCATGCATTTCCATAGAAGCTTTTAAAAATTCAAATTTATTGGATCAATGGAAGTATTATTTTGATGAGAAAAAGGCGTAGGAATTGGGATACCTTTTTAATCACCATTATCCATCCTTGATTTACATGAATCATTTTTTTTGGTCAAATTCTTTCTTATACTCACATGTCGAACTTCTTTCTGAAAATGATATTGGTTCATGAGAGAAAAACTAATTATCTTTACCATCTTCTTCATATATCTTTTGCAAGGTTTGAAGAAAAGATGGATGGATCTTTTCTAGGTCTAGTTTCCATCCACCATAGAAACTCTTCAAGAAGCTAGCTTGCTTAGGATCAATGAAAATCTGATTTTGTTGAGAGATAAGTGAATGAGAGATATTCTAATTATTCTTCATTGATGATTTAGATGAACGACATTTTGTGAAATGAACTTCTTTATTATTATATGTTGAACCTTTTTCAAATAAAGACTCATAATCATGAGAAAGAAACCCATAATCTTTTCCATCATCTTATTCAATCTTTTGGAAAATTTGTAGCGAGCAAGGATGAACCATTCTAGGATCTAGCCTCCTATCGCCATAGAAATTCTTCAAGAATTCAACTTTTAGAGGCTCATTGAGAATATGTTTCTTTAGATATGAAAATTATTCCTTATAACTATCACTATCACTATCACTTTCCACTTTACCTTTGTACCAAACCATGTTTTGAATTTGAACCTCAGATAGAGTTGCCAATATTCATTATTATAAATAGAGCCACCAACCTTCATTCAAGGGAAGGTACCTTCATCAGTTGACTTATTGATTATTATTTACTTGACCTTGGATGTGACCAAAATTTTGCCTATTCCTTCTTGGAATAACAACTATTCTTTCAATGACTACAACATTTTAACTAATAGGAGCTCTTTGCAAGATTTCCCCAAATTCTTCTTCTTCTTCTAGAACTCAATTTACTTGATCATATTGTTGAGAACTTTGTCTACACCTTTAGGGAAAGGTGTTCAAATATGAAATAATATCTTCTTGGATGTCTTGGAAACCTAGATTTAGTTGGAGAACTGGAAGCACATTCTCATGTGGCAACACCATATTGCTTCATCACAAGTGACTGATTAATCTTTCTTGTTCATATTCCTAGTAGAGTCACCAAAAATATGTTAGTAAATATATTTGTCACTTCAAATTTTCCCAATGGAATGTATGTGGCAAACTATTCACAATAGTTGGATAAGCCCTTGATATGCGACCTTCCTCTACATTTAGAGGGGCAACTCCCTTGTATGATATAATTTTAAAGTTTTTCAAATAAAGATGAAATTAAACTTTAAAATATCAATAGAAATCCATTGATGATGAATGCACACATGACTTCAAAGATTTCATAGACTAATTTAGACCACTAATAACAACAATCAAGATCTATGCTTGAGAATTACCACTAGCACAATGTTGATCCAAAGATTTATAAACATCTGCACAATACCATGAAAATGCTCACTGCAAAGAGAATCAACATTTTTAACAATTTAGATTTTGCAAGAAGAGAACTCAAATAACATCTTCCTTTATTTTCTTGCACCAAGAACGTAAGAGGAATTTTCAATTACAAAGATAAAATTTGTACACACTTTCCAAAAATTATCTTATCACCAAAATTCTAACCTAAGTCTTATCTTATTCAAAATTCCAAAAAGTCCCCTCTACCAAGCCAAAATGACCTTATATAGACATGGAGGTTAATAAATACTCCATGGTTAATAACTACCTCTAAAATATGTAATTTTGGAGAGGTTAATTAACCTTACAAAAATTAACCCTAAATGAATAAGATCACTAATTGAAATGTACAGCTTGGAACATGTCTTGAGAAGGCTAAATCATTGATTTGTTGAGTTATTTGTTGCAGACTCTGCTTATGATCTTCACCATAGTCCAACATATTGAGTAGTGATATACAAACAATCATTGACAACATTAATTGGTCATGCACTACCTGTAGTCTAGCTAGTGATACTACAATCTTGGCTTCCCATTGATATTAGATTATAGAATTTTCAATCTTATGAGACTGATTCAATGAGCCATTAGCATGTCCACTTGTTGATGTTCGATTGACTCTAAAATAGATCAAATATAGTAGATCAATTCCATTCCTAATACTGGTGCAGAGTGGTGTGGCCTTTGAAAGCCACTTGTTGACCATTACTATTTGTAAAAGCCAGATCATGGTTTGCACATTGCCAACTATATCCACATCTAGAAGAAAATAACATTGGGGATACCAATCAATGAAACTTCTAACTTGAATACCTATAGGAATTTATTAGATAGTTTCCATGACCTACGTCTTTTTCTCACATAATTCCCATAGGCATGTTATTCAACATCTGGGCATGATTTGCAGTTTGAGTTTAGTCCATGACATGCATCATTGAGAGCACACAAAAAATCTTTGAATCATTGTTCTCATGCACTCCATAGGTTATTATTATCTATCATGGAATTTGATTAGGAAATCCACATGTAACCTATACATTTGTATACTCAACCTGCATATTAGCTTTTAATCAAGCATAATAGTGTTAAACATATCTTGGAAAACCATTCCATTGTGTGCTAAGGAGAAGATTTGACCTTTGATACAATACCTCTCACTAGACCACAAATGGCATTTTGAAAAACATACAACATGTTACCTTGATATTTGAAAAAATCCATCATTGTGTCCCCAACAACAACACTTTGACTGATACACATTCCATAAATATTGTGCTGCTATATTCTTGAGTTCAATTTCTATTAAAAAATTAATTGAGACCTTTTGATGAGTGTTTATCTCCCATAGCATGTGTACATGGAGGATGTAGGAAGATCATGTTTTGTGTGGCATTATGTCTACCATCCATGATTCCTTGATAGTTTCTATAGCTATCATAGAGACAACACATTCTATTGAAGTCTTTATAGGCATCCACTGCACTTTAATGCTACCACAAAAGATAGAAATTTAAGCAAATAAATTTGTATTTCTAAATCATTGACCAAGCTATCTCCATCATTCATTTTGCCAAAAAATTAACATGCCCTATCATTCTTGCCATGTGAATATTCAAAACTTCACACAGGCAAAATACTGAGCTCATTACAAGAAAAAGTTATCGATTTCTTAGTTCGGTGTAGTGGCTTCATAGGATGGAAGTGACATGTTATATCAAAGGGTTCACATGTTGGTCTATACTTCCATGCTTTTTTGAATAACTATTCAATCCCATAAGATATTCCAACAAACAGTTTATGTGCCTTCTCTTTCATAATGTGACATTATGAGCATAGACGAACTACATTTGGCATAATGCCATGAGCTGGTGAGGTTTATAAAAATAGAAATCAATACATGAGATGCCCATATGAATTCCTATAATTCCCAAAATTCCTCTTGGGAATACTTTGATGATTTCAACTATCATGAATAATAGTACCAACCTTGTATTGAGACAACCTAGACTGTAGCATTAATTCCCCAACTTCATATTTTTTCAATGCATGAGCTAGGAATGGAGATATTCCACCAAATAGTTTACATACTTGTCTCTAGCTGTAGAATTTTGGTTTTGCATCTCTATTATTTTTAGAGTTAAAGATAAATATCAATTGTATGGGTCATGAACAATCTTATTCAAAATGTTAAAGTCATGATTATATTGTCACCTTTCCATTTCTAGCCTTCATCAATCTAGGTAGAGAGTTTAGTAACCAAACCCATAACACATGTCTTGGATTCCAATATTAATGTATTTTTATTTTAGAGGTTAAGGTTAATGGTACCAAACACATTTTTGGAAAGGTTATCTTAACTCATTTTTAAATGAGAGGTTAATATTTTGGCTGAACCCCAAACCTTAACCTTTTTAAATGAGGTTAATGGTTAATGATTTATTTGAAAAAATGTGTTTTTTTAACTTATCTTAACCTTTTTAATGGAGAGGTTAATATTTTATGATGAAATATGTGTTTTGGGATGCTTCATTAACCTTTGATAACTTGAGACTCAAGAACTAGAATTCAAAAATTCAAAGTGCTAGATGGAGATAGGAATGAGCTGAAGATATTTGAAAGGAAAAAATGCTTACAAATTTATACAAGAAGCAATAATTTTAACCCTTAAAAAGGGGTGCATGCAAGGAATAACCATAATTTGACATAACAAGGATTTAAAAAAAATTTGGAGCAATTTTTGATAACTGGGCAAAACAATTGTTGCAGGCTACGTCTAGAGATTAAAATTGAACATCTAGCTTGATAACAAGGTCTACTAAGCCATCATGAGTGGAAATATGAGAATATTTATTCATCAATGTTTTAGAAAATTCTAGTTCCTCATGCAACACCTCCATGTAGGGGTCAACATGGACTGAATACTTATCAAGGTTGTCCAAATATTTGTATCTTGTGCATGTGATATAGCTAGCTGACCTTGAGTGGATAACCATCTTTGAAAATGAGATTGGCTTTGACAAGGAGACAACCTAAGAATGTTACCTATTATTTTTAACTCTCTATGTAGCTGGTTAGTGGCCCTCTAAACTCCTTGTGTGAATAAATTCACATTACAAAATTTTGTGTATAGAGAAAATATATTCTCTAACACCCTTTTTACACTCTCCATCTTGGTTTATAAGTCAACCTATCATAGTGCAATGGCACTAGAAATATTTTCATCAAATTTTATTTGAAACTTTTCTCAGACCATTCTAAAAGTTTAGTATTTGTATCAAGGTTTGCATTACTGATCTTATCAACTATATTCACTAGTTTTTTAATAATGTATTTTTATTCATTAGGTGCTAGGTGGCTAAATGCATCAAGAAATATTTCTTTGATGTCATAAATAACTTGTCTTTTCTTATGCTCTCTTTTGAGTAACGCTTGGTGTTTCTTTCTTGCTAGACCTTCCTGCAATATGTTCATTTCTTCTATGGTGATTGTTGCAAGATCAAACTTTGGAAGTTCAATCACCTCATCTAATTTGACATCCCCATAAGATTTTCCTTCTCCAATCTTAGACATATTAGGACTAGGCCTTGATGATTGTAATGGTGTAGCATCTACACTTAGCCTATGAAGAGTTTGACTAGGAATAGGGGGTGAAGAGATTAGTAGAGTAACCAATGTCTAGATGGCTATCTATTTCTCTAGTTTCATAGTCAAAATTAACTCTTTAGTCCTATTAGCTTCATTTTCTTCTATCAAAACATTAGCTTGTGCCTGTGAGATAAGTGCAGGATTAACTTCTTGACCTATATGCACTTGTGTCCCATCCTACTCAATTGTCAAAACTGCTTGTATTAAAGAATTCAACACTAATGTGATAACATCTAATATCACAACATCCTTCACTTGATATACCAAAATGGGAATTGAAACATGTATGTCAGTGGTGATACCTTATAGTCCTTCAATACCTTTTGTCTTTGTAGATGTAGGGGGCACACCAAATGTATCATTTTACTTTTCCCATGATGATGCTTTGTCAATCTCAATTGTGTTGACTAATACAAGATTAGTGCATAATTTTGTAGCTAAAGTAGAATTGTATAATATTCTTTTCAATTCTTCCTCTATCAAAGGATTGATGTTCTGAACTATGTTACCAGAAACATCCTTTATCTTTATTGTATCCCGCTAACTTGCTTGGTCCACATGAGGGGGATTGGCACTCAACATTTGTACCTCAAGTACATTTTGATCTTGTTGTTATGCTTCTTCAACCATAGCCTCTTCATCTACTTCCTTTTTCTATGCCTCACTCATGTTCATCCTTAATAGATACATCCTTAATAGCATCTACTACCTCTTGATCATATTTTTCTTCACCAACCTTCTCATGTGCTTGTTCAGTTACCTTTTTTGCTATCAACCCATATATGACCTTCCATATCTAGGTGCTCTATTTGATAATCTCTTTAATATTATTCTATTAAATATTAAAATCTCTATATTTTGGAGAAAATTTCCCCTTGTATTTGTTTATGGCCTTAGTCATTGATGACTTATCCAAATATGGCATTACTTCAAAACTCTAACCATTAAAACTTTCACCACACATCCATCTCACAATTTTCATGTAAACTAAAATACCAAACTAAAAATATTCATCCATAAGATCACTTTGCATGGTCTTAGGTGTATCAAGGTTAGGATACCCTATTACTAGGTGAATAATCCTTTTTGTGATCCTAATAGGGCTATTTTATAGCCATATAGAGTGATCATGTATTCTGCTAAGTACAATATTAATATATTCTATTTTGAATACATTTGGAAAATGAAGGGCATAGATGAACCCTTTTCTCTCTATTATTTTTTTCTTCCTTCAATACTCCATCTACACACAATTTTCTATACAAATCTCTAATTTCCATGTCTCCACTACTACCAACCTTATAGGTGTAACAACATGAATTCTCTATCTATGCGCACAAACCTTTTCCTTCACACACTAATTATTTTAGGATTTTCCCTCCTTAATAAGACTTAGGTGACTTAAGGTCAGGTAGAAAGAAATGACTATGATTCACCCATTTTTCCAATTAGAACATCTCTTAATCTGATTGGCTGCATGTACTACATAGGGATTCTCAATGTTAATTCATTCTTATCTTTTGGAATCATAAAAAATCCTTAAGTTGGCACAAAAATGTTTTACATAGGATTTTGTGTCATTACAAACAACTATGTCCAAAACTATTTACTCCACACTTGAAGCCTCTAATGCTCTGTTGATGTTTTATAGCTTTAGTCAAATAAATAAAATATATAAAATTATATCATATGTGATATAATTATATATGAGATATAAGTTTATAATGAAATATATATTATATTTATCATTATTAATTATCTAATTAATGAATTGACATCTCTCTTCAAGGGACATGTCTCTTCGTGACTTATATTCATTATAAATTAAAGAGAGAAATCTGCCTTTGGAAAAACATATACCTTGAAGAGGCAATGTTAATACATTTGCAAAAATCTTTCCTAAAATCTAACATGGTATTAGAGTGGGTTGCTACAAATGAGAAAGGATTAATGAAATATTTATAATGTCAAAAAAGTACAATTTGAAATGGGTGCAAACATTTCAAATTTGAGATTAATATTTATTTCTTCTCGGTGAGGGGCTGACCATAATAAAATATTTCTAAGGATATGTTGTTTCAAACATCATCATACTTCTAGAGAGAGGGAAGGAGATACTAGACATCATCACCTAGAAGAGAGGGAATGAAGGTGGTAGAAAGATGTGAGAACATATGACCATCCATCTCTCTAACCAATACAACTTCCTATCCAACCAATCTATCTATCCAATTCTTGGGCAAGAGGGCTAGGTAGGTTTTCCATCTTTCCAAAATTTATAGGGAACACACCCATCAAGATAATATTAAACAAAATGATTATATTTGGGAGTTTTATATATAAATATATCTCTTATACATAGTGGAAGTGCATGCAGTCACAAAAGGAAGAAAGTCAAATTTCATTGACAATGAGGTAGGGAATTGCAAAGCGATGAATGAACAAGTCAAACACAGAGAATAGATCTGATGTGGATGATGTCCCTACCAAATAACTACCTATAAATAGGAAAATAATAAAAATTGAAATGACTCAAAGTGATTTGAATAACCATTATTTCAGAAAGCCAAGGAATTTGATTATTAATGGTCACATGGCAACCACATGGGAAAAATTAATGCAAGTGGGCAAGGTATGAAACATGGTTAATATCATCAAAAGGTAATGTTATTTAATATGTAAGATATCAAGATTTATAATATTATTTAAAAGTGTTTAGAGGTATTGCACATTATATAAGGTATTTAATATATAACAATAATATGTATATTATTGTTATATATATGATGAAGTCTTTTATTATATTTTGAATATTGTATTATTGATTTTGTCAATATTAAAATATGATATTTTGATATAATTTATTATTTAAGAATAAGGAAATATGAATATTTAAATATTATATTTATAATTTGATATAATGTTTGTTAAACATAAAGAGATTCCCTATGAGAGTAAAAAATAAAGTATATCGATTTCTATACATCTTTTAAGAATTATGTTATTGAAAACATAAAATAATGAGTTATGTTGTTGTTAGTAATAGACATGAGTTAAATTTACTAATATTTTAATCAATGTTAACATATTCTTATTTGTATATGCACTATAAGAGCCACATGTCTTGATCTTTTCCTTTGAGCATGTTATTGCAGGTAGAGGGAGATTTATAGGGAGTCATACATTTAATTATGGGAAACCTTGAAAGAGAGGGAG
This sequence comes from Cupressus sempervirens, assembly GCA_028749045.1. Classification (NCBI taxonomy): domain Eukaryota; kingdom Viridiplantae; phylum Streptophyta; class Pinopsida; order Cupressales; family Cupressaceae; genus Cupressus; species Cupressus sempervirens. Next base: position 773,216,316 of record CM053789.1, read on the forward strand.
AATGATAGAGGATATGATTTAGTCAAACTTTGTTAATTTTGATAATTGATTTAGAGGGAGTAAACCATGTTGATATGGATTATCTAGTGATCAATAAATTGTCACAGTCATGAGGACCGTGATTCATACATCATGACCATGTGATTTTAATGGGCCTACCCCCTGTGTATATCATGAGGAAGTGATGACTTCCAAATGATCATCACTTGTATTTGGAGAAGTTGTTGTAAGGTGATGATCTTATAATAACTTCTATTATGAGATCAAACAATTTGAGTAAATGGTGAATGCCTTGCATCTCAACATTTTGGGAGACCATTACTTAGAGCATTTGGGGAATATCATTGGTATTATGGGAGGCCAATACTCTTGATATCATATGTGATATGAAACCTTATTTTTAGTAATTGGTTAATATCATGTGATATTTTGGGAGACCAATACTCATGAGGTCAAATGTGATTTCACACCTTATTTGAGTACTTGGTGAATATTGTTGATATTCTAGGAGGCCAATACTCATAATATCAATTATGCTACCAAAATGATGAATATCTTTTGATAAAATATATCCTTAATCTTGTTAACATATTATTACATTGAGGTAATAAATGTGTTCATCCTCCCTAGCTAAGAGGGAGTGTTGATGTTTTATAGCTTTAGTTAGATAAATAAAATATATAAAATTATATCATATGTGATATAATTATATATGAGATAAAGTATGAGATATAAGTTTATAATGATATTTACATTATATTTATTGTTATTAATTATCTAATTAATGAATTGACATGTCCCTTCAAGGGACATGTCTCTTTATGACTTATATTCATTATAAATATAAGAGAGAAATCTACTTTTGGAAAAACATATACCTTGAAGAGGAAATGCTAATACATTTGCAAAAATATTCCCTAAAATCTAACACTTGGCATCCATTGTATCTTCAATTTTGTAACACATCCTCTAAATGACTTGGCATCCACTATTCACTTGTCATTTGAATCACTTGGCATGCATTAGTTTTATCATCATTGGAGTGACTCAGCACTAATTGTCTGCTCAACACATACTGGTGCTCAACACATACTGTATATTTTTCTTGGCATGCATTATCTAACATATTATGCTTGACATACACTACTTTCTCAGCATGTCCTGAGTAATTTTAAGTAATGAATTAAGTGTATTGTCACACATATATTAAAACCAAAGTGAGATCAACATAGGTTAGTTTCATCTTCTAGTTTTTGTTTCTTCCATTTTTAGCTCCATATTAGATTATATTAGTCTATTTTAATCATCTTTTTAGTGACTTCTCTATTAGTTCTAGTAATCACTTAATCATTCTCATTTCCTTTATTACATCTTTAGTAGAGGATAGATATTTTTCTCATTTAGTGCTTGAATAACCTCTTTAGCCCATTGGAGGTATTCTTCCTTCCTAAAGTGCAATCATTTAAATGAGAAAGTAATTCACTTTTGTATTTTATGTTACGTTGCTCTCCCCTTTTTCTCATTGTATGTTTTGGCGAAACTAACTTATTATATTTCCATTCTTATTTTGATTTTAGATTTCCTTTGATATACATCCATGACATAGTGCAAGGCAGGAGAATCCCCAAAGGAGATGTCCTAACCCCCAACAAATAACCACACTGCAAAAACACAACACAAGATACAAGATCAGATACTAAATTCAACTTTTTATTCATAAAATAAGTGATTACATGCAATGTGCTAGGCTATAAGGCATCCTAGTTATGTCCAAATACAATAGCAATTACAACAAAAGCTCCACAAGATCCCTCAAGATCCAACCCAAACACTAGCTAGTCTAGTTCCATACTCTAGTAGAAACTTCCAAGGAAGATCTAAACTTGTGCTTGTAATTCCACCAAGAAATATACTTATTTCCCAAGCCTCAACTACTAGATCTTCTCAAAATTTACTCTTCTACCACATCCTCTTCTCCAAGATGGTTGATTATGACTCAATCCCTGAAATGAATACCTAAAATACCTCACAAGACCCCTTACTTATACCCAACTAAGCCAAAAGTCATCCTAGAAATTAAAAATTAGAATAAACCCTTACATTAAATATATGCATAAGCCACAAGTTAGCTGCAACATTAATTAAATACTTACAACCCAAATTAAATGCCAAAAGGTCAGCTTAGAGATAACTCTGGCAACACAAAAACAAATACATGACCAAGTGTTAGAAACCACCATGCTAAGTATCAACAAAACCTCAAGCATAACTGAGCCATTTCATTAATTGAGCTAACTTAAGCAACACTAATACTAAGTTCCTATTGTAAATTGAGCCACAATATATGCTGAGTACCCCTAGCATCACCAAACACCTTCATTAACCAAGTCACTTACTCAACACAATAACCACAAGCCACCCAATAATGACCAAGCACCATCTCTTCACTGACTAAGTAGAAACCAAAGTTTAATCAAGCACAGTCAACAAACATACAAAATACCTCCAAAGTAGTCATCAAGAAAACCCAAGATACTTCTAGATTAGATTCCCCAAGTAAATAGATAAGCGTGTCACACACTTTGATGCCCAAATAAATATCAACAACCATCTTCATCTTCACCAAAGGTTTCCACTCCATATGGGGGAAGAAAACCAATCTATACATCATCCAAATCTTTATCCATCTATCAAACACTAGAATCTCAACCATCCAATCAATTTGCTCACTCCTAGGAACAAATTGAACATAATGCTTCATTAACAAATCCTCATTCACATCATCAACTAGTAAATCCACACTAGTAGAAATAAATTCTACATCAACACCACTATCTAACCCTTCAACAAGATATGACAAGCTCTCAACACTAAGGTAAGTTCACCAAGTTGTGGTGCCAAAAGGCGGTAAAAGTAGCCACTATTTTTCTTTTCTAAAATCAACAATTTCTAAACTTTGACAAGAATTTGAAGATAGTTACACTCAAAATTTTAAGATATGACAAAAAAAAGTAGTAGTCCTTTGAATCTAGTTTCTAAAATACTATTTTTCTTTTCAAAATGGTTTAGTTTTAGTTACTCAAAAAATGGGGCCATAGAAAGTGGTACTATTTTTGTAGAAAAAATATAACATAGTGTAAAGTGTGGCCCCCCTAAAATTTTAACCTTTAAAAAAAAATTCTTTAATCGCTCTGGTCAAAAGTTACCTAACACCATGTAGTTAACTCCATATTTTCAAGTAATTTTATAATGTGTATTTTTTTAATGAATTTTGTAATTGGACACATTCCAAAAATATGAAATATCTGTGTGCTCCCCTAGAAATGATTGAAGACTAATGTCAAATCAAAACTTCTTTTTTTTCAAAGTGTGTATAATGGAGTCTAGTTTCTAAAAAAACTAAGTTGTTGTAAAATTTGATGAATGTGCTAAAATCTACACCCCAATTAGTACATGTTGGTTTTTGAGAAAAAAATGGACATACATTCAAAATAAATTATAGTTGAAGGGCTTGAAATAGTTTAAATTCAAAATAAATTATATGTTTATATAGCTAACAAAGAGTTCTACAATATCATGTAACCTAATTTTATCGATGGTCAACCATGAGGAAAATTGAGGGAGAGAACACACGATAACCAATCATTTTTGTATGCTTGTTACAAAATACATCTCAGACTAGTTTAAAGACTCTAAACCTTTGGGTTTGATTCCCAAGGAAAATCCAAGCCTTAGGCTTGGTAGAATTTAAAGCTTTAAATAGCATGTGTGCACTATTTAAAGCATTTTGAAATTTAGGCTTACATAGCACATACACATTATAGCTCATACACATTATAGTGTGCATGCACTTTCTAAGCTTGAATTTGAATAGAGAGGGAAGGAGAGAGGGAGAGAGGGTAGACAGCGAGAAAGAATAGAGGATGGGGAGAGAGTAGGAGATGGGAAAGGGTGGGATATGGAGAGAGGGAGGGAGAAGTGGAGAGAGAGAGTAGGGGATGGGAGAAGGTGGGATAGTGAGAGAGGGACAAAGAAATGGAGAGAGAGAGAGAGAGAGAGAGAGAGAGAGAGAGAGAGAGAGAGAGAGAAAATAGGGGATGGGAGAGGGTAGGATAGGGGGGAGAGTGAGTAGAGGATAGGAGAGTAGGGGGTGGGAGAGGGAGAGAGGGAGAGGAATAGAGGGGGGGGGGAGGGAGGGAGGGAGGGAGGGAGGGAGAGAGAGAGAGAGAGAGAGAGAGAGAGAGAGAGAGAGAGAGAGGTGGGAGAGGGAGAGAGTAGGGTGAGAGAGATAGAGAATAGGGGATGGGAGAGGGTGAGATAGCAAGAGATAGAGGGAGAAATGAAGAGAGAGAGAGACTAGGGGATGGGAGAGGGTGGGAGGAGAGAGACTAGGGGATGGGAGAGGGTGGAAGGAGAGAGACTAGGGGATGAGAAAGGGTGGGATAAGGGGGAGGGAGGGAGAGAGAGACTAGGGGATCAGAGAGGGTGAGATAGGGGGAGAGAGAGGAGATGGGAGAGTAGGGGGTGGGAGAGGGAGAGACAAAGATTATGGGATGGGAGAGAGAGGGAGTGATAGAGAGTGAGATAGAGAGAGAGAGTAGGGGATGTGAGAGTAGTGGGTGGGAGAGAGAGGGGGAGAGAGAGAGAGGGAGGGAGGGATACAGGGAGAGAGACTAGGGGATAGGAGAAGAGGGATAGAGAGAGAGAGGGTGGGAGAGAGAGAGTAGGGGATGTGAGAGTAGGAGAGGGAGAGGGGAAGAGAGGGGGAATGAGAGTGAGGAAGAGAGGGTAAGAGAGAGAGAGTAGGGGATGGGAGAAGGTGGGATAGAGAGAGAGACTAGGGGATGGGAGAGGGTGAGATATGGGAGAGAGAGAGAGAGTAGGGGATGGGAGAGTAGGGGGTGGGAGAGGGAGAGATAGAGATTAGGAGATGGGAGATGGTGTGTGTGTGTGTGTGAGAGAGAGAGAGAGATAGAGAGAGAGAGAGAGAGAGAGAGAGAGAGAGAGAGAGAGAGAGAAGGGGATGGGAGATGGTGGGATATGGGGAGAGAGAGAGTGGGGCATTATAGAGTAGGGGGTGAGAGAGAGATAGAGAGAGAGTACACAATGGGAGAGGGTGGGATAGTGAGAGATAGAGGGAGTAATGGAGAGAGACTAGGGAATGTGAGAGGGTGGGATAGTGGATGGAGAGAGAGGCTGGGATAGAGAGAGTGAGGGTAGGATAGGAAGGAGAGAGGGTGGGATAGGGGGAGAGAGAGACTAGGGGATAGGACAGGGTGGGATAGAGATAGAGAGAGAGAGAGGGTGGGTGAGAGAGGGAGTGAGAGAGAGACTAGGGGATGGGAGAAGGTGGGATAGGGGAGAGAGAGTAAGGGATAAGAGAGAAGGAGAGAGAGGGAGAGAAAGAGACTAGGAGATGGGATATTGGAGGAGAGAGAGTAGGATATGAGAGAGTAGTGGGTGGGAGAGGGATAACCAGAGAACAAGAGATGGGAGAGGGTGGGAAGGGGAGGGAGAGGGGAGAGAGACTAGGGGATGGGAGAGGGTGGGATAATGGATAGAGATAGGGTGGGATAGGAAGGGAAGAGGGTGAGAAAGGGGGGAGACAAAGACTAGGGGATGGGAGAGGGTAGGAAAGAGTTAGAGAGAGAGTTGAGAGAGAGAGGAGGCAATGGGAGAGGATGGGATAGGGGAGAGGGGGAGAGAGTAGGGCATGGGAGAGGCTAGGATAGGAGAGGGAGGGAGGGAGAGAGGGAGAGGGAGAAGGAGAGGGAGATGGAGGGAGGGAGGGAGGGACGGAGAGAGAGAGAGAGAGAGAGAGAGAGAGAGAGAGAGAGGGAGAGAGAGAGAGAGAGAGAGAGAGAGAGAGAGAGAGAGAGAGAGAGTAGGGGATGGGAGAAGGTGGGATACAAGAGAGAGACTAGGGGATGGGAGAGGGTGGGATATGAGGAGAGAGATGTAAGGAAACCCAAATGTGGAATCAACTTCCTACACTAATCCTTGGAGTAAAGTGTTGTGCAAATTCGTATTAAATCCTTACAATTTTAGATTTGAAATTATGTAAACAATAATATTGCATTTAACCATGGATACAAAAAATAGATAGAGAGAGAGAAAACACATAAACAAAAAGATATGCTGATGGGGAAAAACCTTTCAATAAAACAACCCCACCCCTCGAAAACTTGTACAATGTATTATCTTCAGCTTAGAAGGCTACAACATACTTATAATGCAAGTTCTTTTAGGAGAGAAAAAACACATAAGATGAATCCAATAGCAACATACCATAACAACAATACACCTTTTCACTCTCCAATCTACAACCCTAAAAATTCTTATATCATGCACTTTCCCTTTTAGGGAAACTTCCAAAGGACAACCATATTAGGGTTTTACTATTCTCCAGAAAAATAGAAATCCAAAGAAATATAGTACTCAATGATCAATTGCTACATGTCTTCAAATCTTCACCCTTCATCAAATCTTCCAGAGATAGCTCTTATGCATCATAGGAATCTGTCATAACCATTTCAATCATGATCTCCTTACACACAATTCAAGATGTCGACACATACAAGTGGAGTGACACATCAACATGCTAACTAGACATGTACACTCACACTTAATAACATTATTTACAAAAAATAAATTTACAAAAAAAAAATAAGAATAGGAATTATCTAAGGTTGAGACACCTTATTCCTAACATTCTCCCACTTGTCAAACACCTTGTAAGAGCAATAGGAACATAACAAGAACTAACTACTATAGGCCAAAAGGCCCATAGACTCTGATCACCATCTGAACTTATCTATGTCCACTAGTTTCATCAATGCATCTACAACATTCTTTATAATATCTACCTTCTCCAAATTTACCTTTCCATCTTCCACCATATCTCTCACAAAGTGAAACTACACATCAATTTGCTTTGTTCTGGCATAGAAAGTTGGATTCTTTTCCATGAAAATAGCACTCTAATTGTCCCACCAAATAATAATTTGTCTTGCATCAATAAAAACATTATAACACAATCTCCTAAGCCAAATGGCTTCCTTATAAGCATGAGTATTATCCATGTACTGAGCTTCTATTGTCGACAAAGCAACCATAGGTTGTCACATACTCATCCAACTGATGGCACCACTAAACATAGTGAGCACATAAGCATTGGTGGATCTCCTACTGTCAATATAACTTCCCCAATTTGAAACCACAAACCCATGAATACAAACTAAATGCATAGCTCTAGAAGAGTTACCATGATAACAAATGGAGTAATCTAATGTACCCCTCAAATATCTAAATACTCACTTAACTACATTCTAATGCACCCATATAGGATTAGCCATAAGCCAACTCAGAACTCTCACTGCTTAGGCAATGTCACTCTAGTATATACCATAGCATACATATGACTGTCAATTGCACTAGCATGAGGTACTCTACTCATGTCCTCTACCTCACTCAGAGGTTTTCAACAATGGTCTAAAATTTTCCATGTTGAACCTCTTCAACACAGACTTCACATACTTACTTTGATTCAACCAAAAATTTTTGTTAGACTTATCTCTACTAATTTCCATACCCAAGATGTACCTTGCTGCAACAAGATCTTTCATCTCAAACTATGTTGACAATTGAGATTTAAAATTAGAAATCATACCCTAACCCTTCAAAAACAACAACATATCATCAATATATAATGCAATAATAAAAAGGCAATCATTTTCAACTTTGAAATAAACACAATGATCTAATTTTGATCTTATAAATCCAATTAACAAAAAAAGGGCATCAAATTTAAGGTACCACATCCTAGGAGATTATTTCAAACCATACAAAAACTTCTTTAATCTACAAACCAAAGTTTCTTTACCTTTAACAATGTAGTGCTCATGCTATGACATATAAATCTCTTGCTCCAAATCACCATGAAGGAAAGTTTTCTTCACATCCATCTACTCTATCTCTAAATCATATGATGTAGCAAAAGATAATAGAAGTCTAATGGATGTCAACTTTACAATAGGAGAGAATATTTCACCATAATCTATTCCCTCTACCTGTGAGTACCCTTCACAACCAATCTAGCTTTGTACCTTTCAACACTACCATCTTTACAAAATTTCTTCTTGAACACCTATTTGCTACCAATAGGTTTCTATCCTTTAGGAAAAGGTACAAGGTCCCAAGTTTTTATATCTAATAAAGCCATCTCATCATCCATGGCCACAATCTAGGAACTTGCATCTTCCATATCCAAAGCCTATTTCACAAATCTAGACTCATTAGTGTTAGTAATAAAAGTGAAAGCACAACTAGAATCTAACATAGAATAACCAAACCTTTTTGGTTGCTTTCTTTCTCTCATGGATCTCCTCAAGGGCTGAGGTTGAGGTTGTTCTTCCTCTTCTTTTGAACTATCATAGCTACTAGAGCTCTTCTCATCATTAGACCCAACATGGTCTTTCTACTCAATCTTCTTAGGGATAGGAGGCAATTGAACAATATCTTCTTTCTTTTCTTTTTCATCTAATTGTAGCAAAATTGGAGAAGATGTTAGTTCTCTAAAAATAACATTTCTTCTATACAATACCTTACCAGTCATAGGGTCTCAAAGCTTGTATCCTTTCACACCAACATTGTATCCTATGAAAATACATTTGACAACTTTGTTTTCCAACTTAGATCTTTTCTCCTTTAAAACATGTGCATAAGCTTCACAACCAAAAACATTAAAATGTCTTATTAAAGGCTTCTTACTAGTACACACCTACATGGCTGTCTTACCAAAAAGAGCTCATGTAGGAGATCTATTAGCTAGATGGCAAGTAGTGGCCATAGCTTCAACCCAAAACCTCTATTCAAGACTAGCTCCACTAAGCATACTCCTAGCTTTCTCCATCAATGTCCTGTTCATTCTTTCTGCAAATCCATTTTGTTGTGGGGTATAAGGAGTTGTATTATGCCTCTTAATACCTCATTCTTTACAAAACTATTTGAAATCTGCTAAGGAAAACTCACCATCATTGTCAGTTCTCACACATTTAATCTCCTTACTAGTCTGATTCTCTATAAGGGCTTGAAATTCCTCAAACTGACTAAAGACTTGTGTCTTACTTTTTAGGAAATAAATCCATGTCCTTATACTATAATCATCTATGAAAGATACAAAAAATATAGATTTTAAGATTGAAGGAACTTTTATAGGACCAAATACATTAGAATGAATAAGATCTAAAACATTAGAAGATTTGTGAGAACTAGAGTAAAACTAAACACAATTTTATTTACCATAGATACAATGTTCATAGAAGTCAAACTTGAGATCACAATCATATCACCCCTCAATGAGATTCTTATTTTTTAGGGTTCTGAGACCCTTCTCACCAATGTGGCCAAATCCCATATGCTACAACATTTTCTTTTTTATAGGAAGCTTGCCTTCCAAAGTGTTTGCACCCTTAGGTATAGATTTTGTACTACCATCAGAAACTAATAACCATAGTCTTCTTTACTACTCATTCAGATGGTGGGGTTGAAGTGATAGCTACTCTCTTCTTTCAAATAGAGGAACTATTATACTGATAAATCCATGCATCAACCTAAAATAGAGTACTTCTCCTAGTACCCTTAGCAAACACTATAGATCCTCTCATCTTCTTGCATCCATATTAAAAATAAACAACTTTCACACCTACATCATTTAGCATACTTATAGATAATAGGTTTCATGCTAAACTAGGGATGTACATTACCTTGTTGATCCCCTTTACTCATCCATTAGGGAATCTAATAGTAACCCATCCTCATCGAACTATCTTTAGGTGAGATTTATCACCCAAGTACACCTTTTGACCATCAAAAATTTCATACTTTGAGAACCAACTTTGATGAGAGTTCATGTGGTAAGAAGCACATGAGTCTATCAACCACACATCATCAGATGCATGCGCTATCAAGGTTACAATGAAAGCATCACCATCTTCTTGAGATTTCTCTAAACCTAAATCTAAGGCCTTCTTCTTCTTCTTTGGCTCTTTACAATCTTTAAAGAAGTGCCTAGACTTATCATAGTTCCAACATTTTGCCTTGGAATTTCTAGGAGTCTTTGATTTTCCATGCAATTTGGATTTACCCTTTCTAGACTTGTTGTCATTTTGCTTCCCCCTATTGTTGGATCTCTTAAGAACAACAAGAGCTTCCTTAGCCTAATATGATGAATTTCTCTATGTGTCCTTAGATAATAGTGAAGATACCACATTATCTATTTTGAAAGAAACTATAGTTATTCCAAGAGCCATCACAAGATGGTCCCATGAATCCAATAAGGAACATTATAGGGTCATACATCAATACTCCTCCTCTATCTTGACACTAGATGATGTCAACTATGAAATCAGTAAATTAAAAGCATTTAGATGACCTATAATAGATCCTCCTTCCTCCATTCTTAGAGAATACAAATTTTTCCTTAGGAGCAACTTATTTGCCAAATATTTGGCCTGATACATAGATGCAAGCCGTATTCATAAACTATTTGTAGTCTTCTCATCAAGAACATTCAATGGAATTGAATTAGCTAGATAAAGTCTAATGAGACCCTTAGCTTTTTGATCCTTGAGATCCCAATCTGCTTGAGATACTACTCTAGGTCTCACAGCAAGTGAAGCTGCCTCCCATAGATCAGAATCTTCAAGAAAGTCTTCCATCTTAAGTTTTCACAACTCAAAATTATTTCCATTAAATTTTTCCACCTCCATTCTTTTGTATGATGAGATTTCCATCTCAATCTACAACTAAGATTTAGAATGCTTTGCACAAAACTCCCACTCAACTTGAGATTAGCTCAAAAAACCCTACCCAATAACTAGGATCAAAAGTTGATCAAGTTCTGATACCACTTGTAAGGAAACTCAAGTGTGGAAACAACTTCCTACACTAATCCCTTAAGGAGTATTGTGCAAATTCCTATTAAATCCTTACAATTTTAGATTCAATATTATGTAAACAATAATAGTGTGGTCAACCATGGATACAAAAAATAGATAGAGAAAGAAAACACATAAACACAAAGATATGCTAGTGGAGAAAAACCTTTCAGTAAAACAACCCCAACCCTTCAAAACTTGTATAATGTATTATCTTTAACCCAAAAGGTTACAACACTTGCAATGAAAATTCTTTAAGGAGAAAAATGGCACGAAATAAAAATCTATAAGCAACATACCATATCAAAAAAACACTTTTTTACTCCCCAATCTGCAACCCTAAAAATGCTCACATAATGTGCTTTCCCTTTTAGGGAAACTTCCAAAGAACTATATTAGGGATTTACAATTCTCCAAAAAATTAGGAACCCAATTTTATTTTTTTGTGCCAATTCCCTAAACCTCGTGCATGAGATGGAGACTCAAGTATACAATTCTCAATGATCAATTGATACATGTCTTCACATGTTCACCTATCATCAAATCTTCTAGTGATAGCTCTTACATGTCATAGGAATCTATCATAACTATTTCATCCATGATTTCCTTACACACAATTCAAGATGCCAACACATACAAGTAAAGTGACACATCAACATACCAACTAGACATGTACACTCACAATTAAATATATTATTTTAAAAAATACATGTAAAAAATAAACAATAAAAATGAGAATTATCCAAGGTTGAGACACTTTATTCCTAACAAGAGTAAGTAGGGTGTGGGAGAGGGAGAGATAGAGAGTAGAGGATGAGAGATACTAGAGAGAGAGAGAGGGGGGGGGGGGGATGGGAGAGGGTGAGATAAGGGGGGAGAGAGAGTAGGGGATGGGTGAGGGTGGGATAGGGGGAGAGACAGTAGAGGATGAGAGAGAGTAGGTGATTTGAGAGGGTGGGATAGGGGGGAGAGAGATTTTTCACATATTGTGTACAATTTATAGTGCATGTGTGCTTTATAGTGCATACGCACTACATGAAAATGACAAAAAAATGGTTGTAAGGAAAGTTTGGGTTGCTATAGACCCATTTCTCTTTTTTTTCTATTGTTTGTTCTATTTTTTTGATAAAAAAAAAGGGTTTCATGCTATTGGAAGACAACAAACACCAAATTCAATCATTGGATACACTATTTGAAGAATTTTTTAACATTCTTTTTATAGAAAAGGTTAGTGTTGTCCTTTATAAATATTTTTTGTTAGTATAGAGACAACTTTTATTATAATTTGAGAAGTTATTTAATATATAGTGAATTCATTGAAATTTGTATGTTTGAATGAATAGTTATTTGGAAATGGTTAGAAATTTGACATGTTTAATATATATTGTGTATTCATTGAAATAGTTGTAATTTTTATATGTACTTGAATGATTTGTTATTTACAAATTATAAGTAATTCAGATGTTTGAATAATTTGACATATAGAAATAATCATCATGCCAAGGAAGAAATCAAAAACTAAAACAATAGAAGAGAGGGAGAGAGATTTGGTAATCAAAAGAGATAAAATGAACTACTACATGAACTAAGAAAATTGTAATTAAATAATGAAGAATTGTCTTTTGAAAAGGAACATGAACCACCAATACAAAGAAACAAAGAGGAAGAATTGGAAACAAAAAGAGAATGAATGAGACTCTTACACTCAAGAAGACAATTGAATTGTGAAGCTACACCATCTTCCAATGTTGGAGTCATATCACCATCTCATGTTGAAGAGATGCTAATTTCAACATCCGATGATGTACACACTACATCATTTCATGTTGAAGGCACAAGATCAACAATTTGGTAGGTGATATTCCATCTTTTGCATCTTATTGCCAAGGCACATCATCTTTGGTTCAAGGTACGCAAAATAATCAACCTTATGTTGATGTTCAAAATGTTGAGGGAATGGAAGAGATTATAACAAGTTCTAGAATTTATTTTAGAAAACCAAAATATTTGATCGATATTGATGTTAACATTTGAAATCAATGCCTAACAAAATTAGCAAGAATAGTTGTCAAAGAATAGTTAATTATATCTGGAGATTATTCGTTGAAGAATTAAATATTATAGTTCAATGCCAATTATCTATTGAAATGACAAGGAATTTGAAATTTAGGCTCATCATGAAGATTCTTGGGCTAAGAATAATGGATGACTCAAACGAAAAAAATATTGTAAAGAATCTAATGAGTGCATATGACAAAGTGGGTTCTAAATCATGCACCAAAGATAGTAATATCACAAGATCCTTATTTATATCAACAATAGTAAGTAACCAAATGAAGAAATCTTGACTCATAAGAAAGAGAAAAAAAAAATTGAAAATTAGTAGAGGTACTCGAAGGAGAGCCATGGTGAGGTGTGAGAGAGTGGAAGATCCAATAAAAAATGAGTTATGGACATTAAGAGGTAGACTATCATGAAAAGATAAAGAAATTAGTGAAGTTTTGAAATTATTGATTGAATATTTTTGGACAAGTAACACATGTATTTCTCCTAATCAAAGAGATGTTGTAAGATGAAGGATTGGTAGCCAAAATCATGAACCACATGTGAAATATTATTTGGACTCAACTCATTCACAATTTTTTTGCAAAATTTATTGGTATTTATCCTCAAACTTGAATAGGTCAAAGATGTTTTGCACTAGGTAAATTCTTTTTATGTGAAGATAAATCACAAATACACAACTTGTTTTTTTAGGATACATATTGAATTTTCTAACCATTTTGATGTTTTAAGGCATATATGTGAGTTTTTGCATTCTAAGTTTGTTTTGTACGATTGACACATAAATAAGCCACCTATATCTTCAAGGGAATTCATATCCAACACTTTATGTGAAATAGGGGATGATCAAATTTTTTATAAGATGTCATGCTTGGATGGTACATGCTTATTTTGTGGTTTTTTGCAGCTTTTATCAACTTGTAAATATATGGATAGTGCACATGCAATTAGAAATGGAATAGTAGATTACATAAAATATAAGATAGTGATATATGCTCTAAAAGATGGAAAATGAGGTAAAAGATGTGACTTAGTCATTGAAAATATTCCATTGTATGAGTTCATGAAGTTTTTTTGGGAAAAGATTATTTACAAGTATGCAAGGCATACACATAGAATTTGATGGCTAGATTTGAAATTCAAGTTGTGCAAGGATACATTTCCACTGGATACTACTATTTTGGTTGTAGACTTCACAAAGAACTACACACTACAACCAAAAAATAAGGTGCAAGAAAAGTATTATCCTTCTAAACAAGTTTTCATATTTGTTCACATAAAATTTATGCATTCACCTACAAGTATAGAGGATGGCAAAGGATATTGAGAAAGTACCATTTTTACATCAGCAATGATCAATCACATTCTACAAAATTTTTACATGGTTGTTTTTAACTATTTTATGGATATTTGGATAAGAGGGGCGTACCATATCATGAACACATTATTTGGCTAGACAATTGTGCATCTCAATTCAAGAATGCACAGATGTTCTATTGGTTGATCAAGATGTACAAGTTGTCTAGAAGTCAATATATGTGGAATTTGACATAGGCTAGTCATGGAAAGGGAGAGAATGATGGTGTAAGCACATGCATCAAAAGAGCCTTTTCTCATGAAAAATTAAAGAAAAACAATGGAGCAACATTGATAGATGCAAAATCCATTGTCCAATGGTGTAACGCTATAGTGGGTCCAAGTAAGGAAGGTGAGTCTATAATTCATTGATTTTTTTGGTTGATGGATAATACTAATATTGCACCATATGAGGATTGTTACACACTAATAAGATCAAGTGATTTGCACTCTTTTAGAAGCCCTAATGTAGGTTCATGGAGCATTGACACACAAAAAATAACATGCTTTTTTGCATCATGTGCAGAGGAAAATTTGGGATGAGTATGAGTTGATTGCATGGGTGGACAAATGGGATATATAGGTTTTGGACTCAATTAACACCTATCATCCCCCACAAGCATTAGAAATGGTAGAGATGGATTCATCCATTCACTTTGACTGCATGTCTGATCTAGTGTAAATTAGTAATATATATCTCTACAAATTCAATATGTAACTTTATAACTTTTAATTATTTGCTGAATTAATGACAACATTTTGTACATTTATCACTACAAGCCATGTTTTTTTTTGTTATTGCACTTGAAGACAATAAAGAAGGGACACATTGTTATTTATGTTATTGTGTCTAGGCTAATTTTTTTTGGATTACTCAGTTATAGATGGTGATGGTTTAGAGTACCATATAGGCACAGTGGTTGTAATTGGTACATGGCTTAGATGATATTCAATGAAGAACCCTAACATGTGGTTATTTTAAGATTGGCGAATAGAGATAAAGATTCTTCATTATTTAAACCTTGTTGTCACATCAAATATCCACTTAATAAAATATGGTGGAAAACCACATAATAAGACTCTTTGGAAGGTTTACGAGTCAGACCACAAAGAAATATTTGAGACATTAAAATGTAGAGCAAATCCAACTGATTCATTAGATTAAATATAATTACAAAAGCATGGACCTCTCTCACTTTTTGTAATGTAGAGTGTAAAACTAGGTAGCTTCAAATGGACTTTCTCACTCTTTGGTGTAGTGAACCTCCCTCTAATCCTCTAATAAATTAGAGAAGCACACTCTCAAACTTCACCAAGAATTTAAGGACAAAGAACCAATCTTTCCCACTTTATGGGTTTTGCACGAATCTCTCTCAACAAGGTCAATACTAGGAAAACACCATAGAAGTTTTTCATAAGGATTATAAGGTGTAAAATAAACTTAAGAGCACAATTAGTTATTGAAAACTACACTACTAGTTTGAGTTAGACACTTGCACAAAACATGAAACCCCAATTTGGCCTAGTACCCATGTGAGCTCCTTTTAGCCCTCCTAAAATGGCTTCTTGGATCTAACTTCAAAAAGTTCCAAACAAGACCCAAAAAAATTAGGTTTTTGAATACCCTTTTAAAAGTTTCTTCAAACCCCAAAGCACCAAATTCTAGTCCCACTCTAGCATTTCCTTCCCTTTACTAGGCAACATAGACCTAATTGATTAGGTTAGGCTTGGTTGACAAAGAAACTAGTAGGAAATGGGGCATGGAAATAAAATAAATACTAAAGAATGATTGGAAACACTAAAATAACTTATTCCCAAACTCTTGCCCCTTCAATAAGTCCCAAAATTCTACCATTCACCAAACAACATGCTACAAAAGGTCAAATCCCTTAAGGCACTTAACCTAGGGCTTGGTTGGAAAATTAAAAAAATAAATCCTCCAGTTTTGGCACCTTGGAATATTCAATAATACCATAGAGTATGTGTAGGATCATGATCAACCAAACTATGGCCTTAAGTGGCAATGAAAAACTAGCAAATCAGGGTTATGTCAACTTGACACACAATTTTAAAGTGGTTTTAGACTTTATATCAAAAAGTTGTAAAAAAATAACTTGTAAGAAATTGAATGTAGTTTCTAAACTACTAGGTATTTGGAGAAAAACAATTTGATTGGTCAAAAGTTTGGATTTTACTACAGTACTATGAAAATTTTAGAGTGAAAATAAAAAGTAGGTGTATGTCTGACCACCTTAATCAAAATCAAATGATAATATTTTTTAATATAGTTATAGATATAAAAAGTAGAGTCATGCCCAAATGTGATGTATATTTTTGCGTATTTTGAATCCAAATAAATAATTAAATATGAATTTTATACTAAAATGCTTTTAGAAAAAAACTCCCATGTCCAACCACCTTAATTAATTGAAAACTTTACCATATTAATTTTTTTCCCCTTATATGAGGTGAAGCATAGAATGTGACACAAATTTTGGATTTAAAAAATGTTATACCTTTTGAAAGTTATAGCTACTTTCAATCAGTATGTCAATAAGCACTTTACAATCATCTTCATTGAAAATTAAATAATAAATACTTGTTGAACTCAGAATTTGGTAGGAATTATATTGATGGAATATCAAGTGTTATAAAAAAACTCTTTTTTATTTTATTCAATTTCGATGAAAATAATATTGTCAAATGGCTACCCAAAGTCCGAGTGTCAGTGAAACCCTTATCAAACACATTTTTTTGGGTTGACCAAATAGCGTTGGTAAATACCAAGCCTAATTGGATACCCAAAGTCAAATCAGGTATTTGATTTGAAATTGGATACCTGATAAGAAATCGGGTATCTAATTACTACAAAATTTTGATTGGAAATTTTGGAGGCAAATTTGAGAGGAAGGTTTTAGAGGGAAACTTTAGTGGGTTTTATAGGGAAATTTATTTTTGGGAAGTGTGGGCCTTAATATTATTAAATATGATTATGATTATTATTATTAACTATTATTATATACGATTATAAATATTATTATATATAGTAATATGTATGATTATTATTATTATTAAATATAATAATGTATATGGTTATTATTATATTAAAATATACAGTATTATATTATTATTAAATATAATATTGTCATGAAATGCATTGAAAGGGGTCATAGGTTACCTATGACCCCTCTCAATTCATTTCATGACAACATATGTCCCTAGGGCCCCTAGCGATCCCTTTTGATGCAATTCCAATGGGTCTCTAAGGGTCCTAGGGGCCCTAGGGACATATGTTGTCATGAAATGCATCAAGAGGGGTCATAAGTTAACCTATGACCCCTCTTTATGTATTAAAACCAACCAAATGGGTCCCTAGGGGTCTTAGGGCCCTTAGAGACATATGTTATCATGAAATTTTTTAAGAGGGATCATAGGTTAACTTATGAACCCTCTTGATGTATTGCAACCAACCAAATGTCCCTAGGGGCCCTAGGAACCCTAGGGACATACATTGTCATGAAATGCATCGATAGGGGTCATACGCTAACTTATGACCCCTCTCGATGCATTGAAACCAACCAAATGTGTCACTAGGGGCCCTAGGGCTCCTAAGACATAAGTTCTCATTAAATGCATCAATAGGGGTCATAGGTTAACCTATGACCCCTCTTCATAGATTGGAACCAACCAAACACATCCCTAGGGGCCCTAGAGTCTCTAGGAAAATACGTTGTGATGAAATGCATTGATAGCCCCTTGATGCATTGGAACTATCCAAATGCATCCCTAGGGGTCCTAGGGCCCCTAGTGACATATTTTATCATGAAATGCATCAATAGGGGTCATAGGTTAACCTATGACCCCTCTCTACACAATGGAAGCAACCAAATGTGTCCCTAGGGGTCCTAGGGCCCCTAGGGACATATGATGTCATTAAATGCATTGATAGACCTATGACCCCCCTCGATGCACTAGAACCAACCAAATGCGTCCCTTGGGGACCTAGAACCCCTAGACACATATGTTGTCATGAAATTCATTGAGAGGGGTTTTAGGTTAACTTGTGACCCCTCTCGATGCATTTGAACCAAACAAATGCATCCCTAGGGGCCCTAGGGCCCTTAGGGACATATGTTGTCATAAAATGCATTGATATGGGTCATAGGTTAACCTATGACCCCTCTCAATGCATTGGAACCAACCAAATGCGTCCCTAGAGGCTCTACAAAACTTAGGGACATATGTTGTATGACCCCTCTTGATGCATTGAAACTAACCAAATGCATCACTAGGGGGCCTAGGACCCCTAGGGTAGTACATTATCATGAAATGCATTGATAGGGGTTGTAGGTAAACCTATGACCCCTCTTGATGTATTAGAACCAACCAAATGCATCCCTAGGGGCCTTGGGACCCCTAAGGACATAGATTGTCATGAAATGCATTGAGAGGGGTCATACATTAACCTTTGACCCCTCATGATGCATTGGAACCAACCAAATACATCCCTAGGGGCCTTAGGACCCTTAGGGACATACATTTTAATGAAAAACATTGAGAGGGGTCATAGGTTAACCTATGACCCCTCTCAATGCATTGGAGCTAATCAAAGGTGTCTGTAGGGTCCTAGGGCCACTAGGGACATAGGTTGTCATGAAATGCATCTATAGAAGTCATAGGTTAACCTATGACCCCTCTTGTTGCATTAGAACCAACCAAATGCATCCCTAGGAGTCTTAGGGACCCTAGGGACATACGTTGTCATGAAATGCATCGATAGGGGTCATAGGTTAACTTATGATGCCTCTCAATGCATTAGAACCAACCAAATGCATCCTTATAGGTCTTAGGGCCCTTAGGGATATGCATTGTCATGAAATGCATTGATAGGAGTCATAAGCTAACCTATGACCCCTCTCAATGCATTGGAACCAACCAAAAGTGTTCTTAGGGGTGCTATAGTGCCTAGGGACATAAATTGTCATGAAATGCATTGATAACCTATGACCCCTCTTGACACATTGGAACCAACCAAATGCATCTCTAGGGGTCCTAGGGCCCCTAGGGACATATGTTGTCATGAAATATATCAATAGGGGTTATAGGTTAACCTATGACTCCTCTTGATGCATTAGAACCAACCAAATGCATCCCTAGGGGCCCTAGGACCCCTAGGAAAATATGTTGTCATGAAATCTATCAAGTGGGGTCATAAGTTAACCTATAACCCCTCTCAATGCATTCAAACTAAACAAATGCATCCTTAGGGGTCCTAGAGCCCCTACAGACATAGGTTGTCATGAAATCTGTTAAATACATTCCCAAGGGCCGTAGGGTCCGTAGGGACATATGTTGTCATGAAATATGTGGATAGGATCCATATGACCCCTATCGATGCTTTGGAACCAACCAAATGTGTCCTTAGGGATCCTACTACCACTATAGACATTTTTTTTCATGACATGCGTTGATAGGGGTCATAGGTTAACCTATGACCCCTCTCGACACACTAAAACCAATGAAATGTGTCCCTAAGCGGCCTATGACCCCTAATGACATACATTGTGATGAAATGTGTCAAGAGGGGGGATAAGCTAACATATGACCCCTCTCGACACATTGGAACTAGCAAAATGCATCCCTAGGGCCCTACAACCCCTAGAGACATACGTTGTCATGAAATGCGATGATAGTGGTTATAGGTTAACCTATGACCCCTCTCAACACATTGTAACCAACCAAATGTGTCCCTAGGGGGGCTAGGACCCCTGATGAAATACGTTGTCATGAAATGCATCGATAACCTATGACCCCTTTAGATGCATTAGAACCAACCAAATGCATCCCTAGGGGGCCTAGGACCCCTATAGACACATGTTATTCATGAAATGTATTGAGAAGGGTTATAGGTTAACCTATGACCCCTCTCAATGCATTGGAACCAACCAAATGTGTCCCTATGGGTCCTAGGGCCCCTAGTTACATACATTATCATGAAATGCATCAATATGTGTCATAGGTTAACTTATGAGCCCTCTCGACCCATTGAAACCAACCAAATGTGTCCCTAGGGTCCTAGGACCCCTAGGGACATATGTTATCATGAAATATGTCAATAGGGGTCATAGGTTAACCTATGACCCCTGTCGACACATTGGAACCAACCAAATGTGTCTCTAGGGGTCCTAGGCCCCTAGGGACATATGTTATCATGGAATGCATTGATAGGCTCTCGATGCATTGGAACTAACCAAATGCATCCCTAAGGGCCATAGGACCTGTAAGGACATACATTGTTAAGAAATGCTGCGAGAGGGGTCATAGGTTAACCTATGACCCCTCTCAATGCACTGGAACCACCCAAATTCATCCCTTGGGTGCCTAGGACCCTTAGGGACACATGTTTTCACGAAATGCATTGAGAGGAGTCATAGGTTAACCTATGATGCCTCTTGATGAATTATAATCAACAAAATGCATCCCTAGGAGGCTTGGGACTCCTAGGGACCTATGCTATCATGAAATGGATTGATATGGGTCATAGGTTAACCCATGACCCCTCTCAATGCATTAGAACCAACCAAATGCATCCCTAGGGGGCCTAAGACTCCTAAGGACATATGTTGTCATGATATGCATCGATAGGGGTCATAGGTTAACCTATGATCCTTCTTGATGCATTAGAACCAACCAAATGCATCCCTAGGGGTCTTAGGGTCCCTAGGGACATACATTGTCATGAAATGTATCGATAGGGGTAATAGATTAGCCTATGACCCTTCTTGACACATTAGAACCAACCAAATGCATCTAAAGGGGCCCTATGGCCCCTAGTGACATAGTTTGTTATAAAATGCATCAAGAGGGGTCATAGGTTAATAGGTTAACATATGACCACTTTTGATGCATTAGAACTAACCAAATGCATCTGAAGGGGCCTGATGGCACTTAGGGACATAGGTTGTTACAAAATGTGTCGATAGGGGTCATAGGTTAACCTATGACCCCTCTTGATGTATTGAAACTAACTGAATGCATCCCTAGAGACATATGTTGTCATGAAATGCATTGATAGGGGTCATAGGTTCTTGACACATTGGAACGAAGCAAAAGTTTCCTTAAGAGTCCTAGGGCCCCTAGAGACATAGGTTGTCATGAAATGCATAGATTAACCTATGACCCCTCTTGATGCATTGTAACCAACCAAAAGTGTCGCTAGGGGCCCTAGGACCCCTAGGGACATATATTATCATAAAATGCATCGATAGGGGTCATAGGTTTTTACCTCTCTTGACACATTGAAACCAACCAAATGCATCCCTAGGGGGCTTAGGACCCCTAGGGACATATGTTATCATGAAATATGTTGAGAGGGGCCATAGGTTAACGTATGACCCCTCTCAATGCATTGGAAGCAACCAAATGCCTCGCTAGGGGTCCTAGGGCCCTTAGGGACATATGTTGTCATGAAGTGCATCAATAGGGGTCATAGATTAACCTATGACCCCTCTAGATGCATTCGAACCAACCAATGCATCCCTAGGGGTCCTAGGGCCTGTAGGTACATATGTTATCATGCAATATATCAATATGGTTCATAGGTTAACCTTGTACCCCTCTTGATATATTGGAACCAACCAAATGCATCTCTAGGAGTCTTAGGGTCCTTAGGGACATATATTGTCATGAAATGCATCGATAGGGCTCATAGGTTAACCTATTACCCCTCTCGACACACTAGAACAAACCAAATGCATCCCTAGGGGTCTTAGGGCCCTTAGTGACATATTTTGTCATGAAATGTATCGATAGGGGTCATAGATTAATCTATGACCCCTCTGGACACATTGGAATCAACTAAATTCATCCTAGGGGGCTTAGGACCCATAGTGAAATACGTTGTCATGACATGCATTCCCTCTCGATGCATTAGAACCAACATAATTCATCCCTAGGGGGTCTAGGTCCCCTAGGGACATATGTTGTGATGAAATGTATTGACAGGGGTCATAGGTTAACCTATGACCCCTCTGGATGCATTAGAACCAACCAAATGCATCCCTAGGGGTCCTAGGGCCCCTAGGGACATATGTTCTCATGAAATGCATTAATAGGAGTCATAGGTTAACCTATGACCCCTCTCGATATATTAGAACCAACCAAATGTATCCTTAGGGGTCCTAGGCCCCCTAGGGACATATGTTATCATGAAATGCATCGATAGGGGTCATAGGTTACATCTTGATGCATTTGAACCAACCAAATGCATCCTAAGGGGACCTAGGACCCCTAGAGATATATGTTGTCATGAAATGCATCAAGAGGGGTTATAGGTTAATCGATGTCCCCTCTTGCCACATTAGAACCAACCAAATGTATCCTTAGGGGTTCTAGGGTTCTTAGGGACATACGTTTTCATGAAATGCATTGATAGGGGTTATAGGTTAACCTATGACACATCTCGATGCATTGGAACCAACCAAATGTGTCCCTAGGGGTCCTAGGGCCCTTAGGGACATATTTTGTTATGAAATGTGTTGGTGGGGGTCATAGGTTCTCGACGCATTGGAACCAACCAAATGGATCATATGTCATAATAATAATAAGTATAATAATATATGTTGTCTATAATATATTTAATAATTATATTTAAAATCAAAATAATATAATATTGTAATCATATATATATATATATATATATATATATATATATATATATATATATATATATATATATATATATTAACGTATTGTATTTATAGGTCATAATAATAATAACATATATTACATTATTATATTTAATAATAATAGTAAAAATAATAATATAATATAATAATCATATATAATAATAATCATATATAATAATAATAATACTATATATATTAATCATCATACATTGCCCATAATTCCCTCCAAAATTTTGGCATCAATATCAGATATCCGATCTGAAATTAGATATCTAGTTTATAATTGGATATCCAATCTTAGATCGGATACCCGATTAAAATGGCATGATTTTTCCAATATATTCCTTGTCACTATAGACTCGACAACATTACTTTTTATGGGCCATTTTTATGGGTTTTTGAAAAATTAACTTTTTGGTGCCCAAATGATCAAAAAGGTTAGATAATATATCATTAGGTGTTTGATATTGTCATCTAAATGGGGAGCAGTAATCATCAAAAGGCTAAACACAAAATGAAGGCATCCAATGAAGATGTTGTGGCATATAGGGAAAGTGACAAGGTAAATCACAGAAGGAAAAGACAAGATATTTTAAATGTGTGTCAAGTTGATGATGTATTGGTCGAAGGTGAAATCATAGAGTCAAATAATGAATATGTGTAGTTGAGGAATGAAAATGTACTAATTGATAACGATAATGCTGGGATTGAAAATTTAGAGAATGAAAATTTAGAGGATGAAATGCTACCAGGTCATAATGTAAATTGCATGATTGACCATGCCAAACATGACAATGCACAAGAACCTTATATATATCCTAATTATAATCAAAATGAAGGTTCTAGAATACAAAAATGGATAATTGAAATTGATGAAATGATTATTGCCAATTTGGAAGGGAAAAAATTAGAAAGAACCATTTGGTTATGGGCTTCAAAAATATATAAGATGCTTTTCAAGAACAAGACAGTGGTGGAGCAATGTTAGCTCTTTATGCACTTATTAAAGATGCAAAAGATGAGACCTATGCTTTCCAAATTGAAGATTCATTTCAATAAAAACTCGAAAAGAAATGCCATTATTGTGAAAAAAAAATTTAGTGCTCTCAATAGCATTGGGAAAAATAGTAGGGAGAAGGATAAGACAGTTGCTTGAATGGTTACTACAACTTCTTTGATAAGTTATCATTTGAGAAATGATAGATATATGAGACAAACTTGTATTGACTTGAACTTAAATTGTACTACTTTGAGAAGAGCACTTAGTAGATGAGAGAGAATTGATGATCCTCTTCAAAATGAAACATAGGCTTTTGGTGGGAGACTTCGACATTTTGATAAGAAGCTATCCAATGGTGTGAAGTAAGAAATTGCACAATTTTGGTACTCTAGCTCAAGAGTATCACCTAATGCTAAAGAAATGTTAAAGTTGAGAATTGGCATCAGAGACCACATGCCACATCATAAACATTATTTGGAGGTATGTCAAACTATGTTCAAAATTTTTAAAGAGAGTCATCCAAGTCTTCATATATCTCAAAGGGATTTTGAATCTTTGAAGCCATTTTATTGTCACTTCAAATTCAAAATACATGTTGTTGCAAATATCATGTCGAATTTTCTATGCACCATAAACTATTACACTCCATTCATTTTACTTTGAATAGTAAAGAAATGTTGGATGATTATGGTTCTAATGGGATTCCAAAATCATCAAGAGACTTGCTAGATCAATTTTTATGTCATAGAGTTAATGGTTATTTCTTTTATAGAAATGCTTTCTTAAATGAGAAGTGTTCAGAATGTGGTGGTTTATGCAAGTTTGACACATGTTTCCATTGGGGGTGCAAACAAGATCTTGGAAAGACAATAATTTAAAAAATGTATATGAAATGGTGAAATACACATTGAAGAGTGGGGGTGAGGGCTCTAGATGCGAATTGGTTGCAAAAGAAATCAGTATGGCTAGTTTTATTTTTAGATTTCGAGATAAATATTTTCTACAAGTATGCAAGGCATAGTCATAGGCCTCAATGGTTGGATCAACAATTTAGAATGTGTAAGGAGACTTTTTCCATTGGCACTATTATATCAGTTGTTGACTTTGCTGAGAACTACACATTGCAACCTCAAAATGAGACACAATCTCAGTATCACAACTCCATTTAGATTGCTATTTTCATCCACATAACATATATACATGTCCCTAATAGTGTGGAAGATAATTAGAAGATTATTAGATAGTATCCTTTTTATATGACTGATGATAGATCTCACTCTCACAAGTTTGTGCGATATTATTTCGAGAATTATTTTGATTTCTAATAGGAGCATGCAATTTCTATGGATAGACATGTTATTTGGTCAGATAATTATATAGGTCAATTCAAGAATGCTCACATATTTTATTGGTTGTGTAGGATGCACATAGAGAGGAGGTGCCTCATATTTGAAGTTTTTTTGAGTCTGACCATGGGAAAGGGGAACATGATGGAGCAGGGGCATGTATGAAGAGATCTCTAGTTAAGGAGCAATTGAAAATTTTAGGAGTAGAGCTTCTTGATGCTTGTAGCATTTTTGATTGATGTAGTTCAACATTATCACATGGGGGACTCTTGATTCAGTAGTACATAGGTTCTTTTGGTTGGTTGAGGAAGGGTCCATAGGTGATAGATCAGATTGTGCTATAGTGAGAGACTTATAAAAAAAGTATTCATTTTGAAGCTCTGATTCTAGTACATGGACCATTTGGACACAACAGCTAGCTTTCTTTTGTCCTAGTTGTTTTTAGTGTGATTGGGATCATTGTGAGTCAAGTGAGTGAGTGGAGATATGGGCTCCACATTATCTTACTCCATTGTCTATCATGCCCTCTATTAGAAATGATGACAAGGAAAATTCACTTGAGCATAACCATCTATTAGATCTTCTTTAGCAAGGACATGTCTTTGCATTGGTTGCACCATAGGGGAATGATGAGAAAAAAAATTATTGGTTAGCACATTGTCTAAGAGGTAAAAAAAAGCTTGCACAACTAATCAAAAATGATGATGGATTCACATATCCTATTGGTTCAATGGTTATCTTAAAAGGAATCGAATTCCTACATTCGAAGACTATTAGAAGCACAAAATAATTCTCATATATTCACATCTTATTATAGCAACAAGTGTAAAGTTGTTGAAGCATCAATAAAGAAAAAAAGTAAAAGAACTTTGTACTATTACTAATGCTGATCATGAAGCCTTGTTGGATACCCAAAAATAGAGAGAGGACCCTACTAGAACACTCAACTAGGTATATTTACTTCTTATGTTATTTTCTTCATAATGATTTAGTGAATTGATGATTATCTTATTGAATAAAATAATTTAATAATATTTTTGTATGATATTGGAATGTAGGTACATCATGAAGGGTAGCCATGCATGAAGATAAAAAGCTAAATAAGAAGCAGAATAAAAAAAAATCTATTCTATTTTTGACACTATGATTTTTCACACTACAATTTTTGGTAGTTGTGTATTGATGTACTAATGATGAAACACTTGATATATTTTAAATTTAAACTTGTTGATTTAATGTAAGAAACAAAGATGATTTTACTTAATGCAATTTATGTGGTGGGAACTAAAAAATGATGTTAATACATATTAACACCAAACTTGCATTGTGCCAAATGCCAAAAACTTGAGAGAGGTAAAAACTAATTTTTTTTCTTTTAATACTAACTATAGTGACACCCTTGTTTCAACTAAAAAGAGCATCCATCATCCATGGCCACTTCATATCGAGGAGTCTCCAAGGTGCTCAAAGTGCATTTTGAGGTTGATCTTTCAAGGGTCCTAACTCAGAGCTCGTGAGGGCTATCAATGAAATGTTGAATGCTACAGGATGATCATGTCAAGGCCTAAAATAATCTATCTCATTTTTGGAAGATCATATTCCATTTGGATTCAACAAAATGATCTCACTCAATGCCAAAACTCACAGTGTGCCTCAGTTAATAGGTGCACCATAGCGTAACTTTGAAATCAATGATCTTGGCATTGAATCATTAGCACCATTAGCTCTAGATGGGTAGGTGAACCCTAGTGACACCTTTGTTCTGGTCATAGAGAGCCTTCATCATCTGTGACCACCCCATAATGAGGAGTCTCCAAGGTGCTCTAAGTGCATTTTGAGGTTGATCTTTTGAGGGTCATAACTCAGAGCTCATGAGGGCTATTGATCAAACATTGAATGGTATAGGGTGATTGTGTTGAGGCCTAAAATAAATTATCTCATTTTTGAGAGATCACATTCCATTTGAATTTGGCACAATGATCTCGCTTGGTGCCAAAACTCATACTATGCCTTAGTTCATAGGTGCACCATAGTGTCATTTTGAAACTGCTAATCTTGGCATCAAATCATTAGCACCATTAGCTCTAGATGGGTGGGTGAACCCTAGTGACACCCTTTTTCTAGCCATGGAGAGCCTCCATTATCAACGGGCACCCCGTACCGAGGAGTCTCCAAGGTGCTCTAAGTGTGTTTTTAGGTTGATCTTCTAAGGGTCATAACTTGGAGCTCTTGAGGGATATTGATGAAATGTCAAATGCTGTAGGATGGTCATGCCAAGGCCTAAAATAACCTCTCATTTTTGAGAGATCACATTCTATTTGGATTTGGCACAATGATCTTGCTTGATGCCAAAACTCGTAGTGTGCCTCAGTTCATAGGTGCACCACAATGTAACTTTGAAATCGCTAATCTTGGCATCAAATTGTTAGCACCATGAGCTCTAAATAGGTGGTAGGACCCTAGTGACAGTCGTGTTGCAGCCATAGAGAGCCTCCATTTTCTGCAACCACCCTATACCAAGGAGTCTCCAAGGTGCTCTAAGTGTGTTTTGAGGTCAATCTTTTGAGGGTCATAACTTAGAGCTCTTGAGGGCTATCAATAAAACATTGAATGCTATAGGATGGTAATGCCAAGGCCTAAAATAACCTTGTCTCATTTTTGAGAGATCAAATTCTATTTTGATTCAACATAGTGATCTTGCTTGATGCCCAAACTCATAGTGTGCCTCAATTCATAGGTGCACTGCAGTGTAACTTTGAAACCACTGATCTTGGCATCAAATTGTCAGAACCATTAGCTTTGGATGGGTGGGTGAACCCTAGTGACACTCATTTTTCAACTGTAGAGAGCTTCCATCATCTACAACCACCCCCTACCAAGGAGTCTCCAAGGTGCTCTAAGTGCATTTCAAGGTCAATCTTTCAAGGGTCATAACTCAGAGCTTGTGAGGGCTATTGATAAAATATCAAATGCTATAGGATAGTCATGTTGAGGCCTAAAATAACCTATCTCATTTTTGAGAGGTCACATTTAATTTGGATTCGATACAAAAATCTCAGTTAATGCCAAAAATCACAGTGTGCCTCAGTTCATAGGCGCACCACAACGTAACTTTGAAATCACTGATCTTGGCATCAAATTGTCAACACCACTAGCTCTAGATGGGTGGGTGAACCCTAGTGACATCCTTATTCTAGCTATAGAGAGCCTCCATTGTCCGCGACCATCTTGTACCGAGGAGTCTCCAAGGTTCTCTAAGTGCATTTCAAGGTCCATCTTCCAAGGGTCGTAACTTGGAGCTCGTGAGGGATATCAATGAAATGTTGAATGGTACAAGATGGCCATGATAAGGCCTAAAATATTCTATCTCATTTTTGAGAGATCAAATTTTGTTTGGATTCGGCACAATGATCTCGCTCGATGCCAAAACTCGAAGTGTGCCTCAGTTCATAGGTGCACCATAGCTTAACTTTGAAACCCCTAATCTTTGCATAAAATCATTAGAGCCATTAGCTCCAGATGGGTAGGTGAACCCTAGTGATACCCTTGTTCTAGTTGCAGAAAGCATCCATCATCCATGGCCACCTCATACTGAGGAGTCTCCAAGGTGCTCTAAGTGCATTTTGAGGTCAATCTTTCGAAGGTCATAACTCAAAGCTCATGTGGGCTATTGATAACCACTTACCAAGTTTGGTAAACTTTTATAATTAAGAATTTAAAGTTATAGAAAAAATTGATTAAAATTAAAAAACATGCAAAATTGCAAACTTGCAACTTTTGTAACTTTTTCTTGCAAAGTGAAAATGAGTGCAAAAAGTTGGTTAGGGGTTTGAGCAAGACCATACAAGGTTGGAAACACCTATATAAGGTGTTAAATGATATAATTAATTAATGAAGCTAGTTTACATAATGATAGAATGCATTACTCAATGGTTGGATTGAAGAAATGAAGTATGGTTCAAAAGTTATGAATGATTATGTTTGGGTCTATACAAAGGACAACAAGAAGGTATGTTTCGGATGATTTGGTTCCTAAGTTTTGTTAAGTGGATCAATATGGATAATTTGATCAATGTGAGAAATGTATCGATGTTATTCATATGGATATGGTATTGGGGAACTAAGTTAAAAAGGTTTGATCCAATCAAGTCTCTTAAGTTGGGGTATTTTGAGGCTATGTTGAAATTGAAAAGTTGTAGTATGAGGATAGTAACAAAGTAAAGGTCTAGTTATCAAAGATTATGAATCTAGGAATGAGTTCATGGTTGGGAATAGAATCCATGGTTGAGAAGTGGATTCTTTAAGTGTGTTGAGTTTATATTTGAAGCCATGAGTTAGTTTCAAGGTTGAAGATGGAGCTTAAAATTAGATTTGGGGTTATGTGAAACTTGTGTAAGAGGTTAACAAGTGTGTTTATATCATGATAGCACTTCAAATTAAAATTTGCATCCAAATTTGATAATAAAGGTTGTTAAAATGTTATTCAAAAATTATTTCATTTGAATCAAATATTAAAAAATGATCAAAATTAAAGATATTCCACAAACACAACCAATACACATGATCCACGATCAATTGAACAATACTAGATACTAAATTAATATGTATATCATTGTGCACATAAATGAAAAAAATATATATCAAAATACATGTATCCATAGACAAATTACACAAATATATATCAAAGTTCATGTATCCATAGACAATTACACAAATATATATCGAAATACATAGATCAGTATACAAAATGTGGTTGATCATGCCATCGAAATGTGTATAATATCAATGTTTCTATAAACAATGTGGCATACGCTATCTCAAAATGTCTCATGATGCATTCTATTACAACTATAATATCCTAGGCTACTGGTGGATGATCAAAATGCAACCTCTTCATTGGACTAGGTGGATTGGATGCCTCCTACATAAACAAAAAAGGAAAACCCAAAGTTAGACTACTAAATTTATATGATTCTTTGTATCTAACATTGAATTACTCAAATGCATAATGATCTTTTTTTAATGAATATTTATTCTATTAAACTTTCATCATAAATACCTCTCTCATTGACCTCTTGCACCAGTTAGAAGTCCTCTTGTATGCCCTTGGCAATGCTTGTACCTTGCTAATTATGGCCTGTGTATGTTCAAATATATTTGTCAAATGAATCTACAACTTAAACTATAACACTATAATTCATAGCATGCTCAATTAATAAGATATAATCAAGAATTCAAACTACAACTTACTAGTGTAGGCTCCTTCTCAGGATATAGTGGTTGCATCATCAAAGATACAAAATTCTCCCATCCAACCTTGTGTGCACTAGGAGTTTCCTATGAGATACAAAATACTAGTTGTTAATATCACATAAATCAGTTTTGAATTTATATATGAAAATAAGGAAAATAAAAAATAAATGATACTTATACATAAAATGGGTCTTTCAGTGCAAATGGAAATTCTTGAGTGTCTATGACACGAAATATGCATGGGCTCATCACTAGTATCCACACCCTATACAATAAAGAATGTAATTAAATTTCATTGCCACAAACATTTTACAAGAATGCATTGATATTTAGTCAAATAAAAAGCACCTAATTACCTTTCTTTTTTCAATGGGTCCTGACTTATCCCCCACACTTTGTCCCCTAGGGATAGGTGGTACTTGCAAGATAAAAGAAAGATTAGAAACCATATATGCTACAATATCAAATAGAGGAAACAATAAGAACACAACATAATGTACCATAGCTTTCTCAAGGCTAAATGAAATAGTTGAGAGCATGGCATCATCAACCTGTCTTAGCTCCTCCTTAGTCATCAACTAAACATGAATGAAGATCACATACATGTATAAGTTAGTATGGCTTAAAAAATAAGATTACTCTATTATAAAGATTAACTTTAAATTGCATATGTCATAACAAAAAAATGTATACATGTACCAACACAGAAGGAGTCCATGCCTTTGCATTACCCTCCTCTCTTGCATTAGAGTTTGTAGCCTCTACATGTGCATCTAGTGCATCCTTGTCAAATATAAATTGATACTCAGAATGATCGCCTATGGGACCCAAACAAATATACTTGCATGTTATGCAAGTATGGGGCACACAAAGATGTGATGATCTCATTGATGATGAAATCATGCCAACATCATCAACATGGGGAGGTAGCACTAACCTAGCCTAGGATATCAATAGGCTACTCAATCTACAGAAGACTCTAATAGTTTGAGAGCTAGCCTTTTCAATGATATTGGGATGTTATACTTGAGGAGGGGGGGAGACATTAGTATAGGGGATAGAAGTGCCAAATTTCTCTTGCTAGGAAGAGGCTCTATCCCGAGGAGCCCCTAATCTTACATCCATGTTGGGCTTTATGCTCCAATAGTTCACCTTGAGGTCCAACACAAATTCTGCATACAATTTTCTAAGGAAATAAAATGGCACCTCTAAATTGCTATGTGGAGGGATGTCAAAAACCATCCACCAACAATCCTAAAAGTTTGCATGTATGGCATCATTTGTGCACTATTTAATCGATAGTTTGGGCCTTTTCTAGTTGACTGGTAAACTGATTTTTGGGTTTGCAAAAAGGGAAACCAAATCATCTTTACTTATATTGAGGGCCACAACATCATCATAGTCCAATCCATCATCAAACATGCCATGCATTTTGTCATGCCAACGAAGAGAGGAATTTTGTTCCTTGATAAGTGTTTCAATATTATCCACTATGGTGTTTAACCAGGATAACATATGAGCCAATGTGGGTATAATATTATATGTTGTTCATAAAGCTTTCAATTCAGTGAGATTTTCAAATATCAAATCCTCGATTTGAGAAGGGTTTTAAGGGGGTAAAGGATCATTCGGTGGGGGGTTACGAGGTACTATATTCCTTGCACCTCAGTTTTAATTAAATTTTGAGGAGCCACTAGATCATTTGGTGGCAGGTTACGAGGTACTATATTCCTTGCCTTAGTATCATAATGTTGGTTAGCCTTACCTATTAATTTGTAAAACATAATTTATATTAAAAAAACCTAAATTTTAACAATTTCTATTAAAAAACCTAAATTTTAACAAATTCAATTAAAAATAATAAATTTATAATAAAATTGACTGAAAAGATAAAAAACCTAAAGTTACTTACCTTATTGCATATTTTTTTACAATCGAATATCCTAGCTGAATACTTGAAAACACTATCGAAACAACAACCCTTAGGTTTTTAAAAAATAAAAACATAGTTATTGGGTATTCAATTTGATATTGGATATTTGATATTATTGGATATATAATTTTATATTGGATATTTGATAATATTGGGTTTTTGATATCAAATCCAATACCCAATAAGGCTTGGGGTCTACTTTTTTAGCTTTGGGATCAGGATGGGTGGAAAAAATTCAAAGCAAATTTTGAAACACTTTTAGACATTTTCAAACTCTATTTTTTGCACATCACCACTTTTTGGCACATCATGATCCTGCACATACCCCATACTAATTAGCATTTCTCAAGTGGCCATGAAATTCCAACTAGGGAGGTTGCAGTCAGAGCTCCATCTTTGCTAAATGCAAAACCTTGTTTCGCTAAAAATGCAATAACTTGAACAAGAAAGCACTTAGAAAGATGAAATAAAAAGAAAATGAAATATGATTCAAATATATATCTCAAAAATTCATTAGATCTAGTCTGAAAATCCATAAAATATGGGCAACCTCCAAAAAACATAGAAAATGACTCCAAAACTAGATTTTATTCTTTGTAACTTCTTCCAATCTGTACATTAATGCCTCTAGACCTCACAAATTAGGTATTAATATCTCCCATGTCTATTCTAATGGTTATGAACAATATTTTAATGGCTATAATGCATTTTCCACTAAGTTGCATTTTTGAACAACTTTTACAATTTTTCAACTATGCAACTTTGTACAAAAAGTGCAAATTTTTGCATTTTTCACTTGATTTCACTTCGAGGACTTGGAAAAGGTTCCAACATACCTAAAATCAACTAAAAAAACCTAATCCTAGGATTTATTGACCAAAAAAATTAAAATACCCAAATTTTCCTAATGAGCAACTTTTGCTTATAAATTGGATAAAGTGCCATAAACATACAAAATGGTATCTTGCATTGACAACATGGACTTTTCATCCAGGGTTTGTTTATTCTAGCCTAAGTAGGTGAAAACAAACATGAAAACCAAAATATAAACCAAGTTCCTTGGTGCTCTATGCCATTGGGAAACTAAGGTATTTGGTTACCTAATAGGTCTTATGAATCCTAATTAGGATCCTAGAATGGTCTTACATGGACCCATTTGATCAAAATATGTAAAGAACAAAAATTGCTCAAAAGTTGCGAAGTTGTTCAAAAAGTTACTTCAGCAACTTTTGTAATTTTTGAAAAAAGTTGTAAATGATAGTTTGGGAAGTTGTAACTACCCATGCTTGGATATTTGAGCATGTGGAAGCATATTTTGGAAGGCTAGAAGGTTTTCAGTCAGAGTCCACACATGTGTGCCCATTCTATGGACTGCTACAATATTCTACATTATTTTTGCAGTGCTTTAATGCCCTAGCATGGCTATGTATAGATTGGGACAAAAGACCTGACTTATTTTTTTGTAGAGTAGTGTTTCCTTATTTTTTTGTATATTCAAACTAGGACTAAAGTTGTTAGGTTAGCAAGTTGTCGAGTTTTCTTGGTGACTGGTTTGTGATTCTCATTCACATGGCTACTACCACAATAATGGTTCTAACCTAATCATCCACAATGGAAAATGTGTGGAACCTTGTGGGATGATAGGTTAGACTCTGTAAATAGAGTTTTTGATTTCTTTAGCATTTTTTTATTGCTTTCCAAGCTATGGAATGATGCCCTAGGTTGACTGCTGGGAGTAGGTGAGCTAGGACAATTTTAAGATGTTGTAGAGCATGTCCATGATTAGTTTGGGTCAAAGAAATGGAATTCCTAGAATCCCTAGGATGTTACCTTGAATGAGCACGTGGTTTGGGAGATTGATTTGAAGTTTGAAAGTAACTAGAAGCCTTTTAGTGAAAATTGGTTCAGCAGCTAGAAAGATAGGCTAGAAACTAGGGCTTGAGGGTGAATAAGGTTGTGGGTAAAATTGGAAATTTTAAGTTCTAGGAGATATATTTTAGATTCCTAAGGTATACCATGAGGTTTTTTGGAAGAATTTGTATAAATGGAATAAAACAATGTTACTAGGCCTAAAACAAATAGGTCTAATTAGCCCTATTTGAAGATAGTGAGTTTTTAATGGTTTTTGATGTGACTAGAGGTGTTATAAAAGGTCAAGAGGGATATGAAGGAAAGTTGGGGAAGAATCTTGGAGTCTGAGATTGGTGAGAAGATCAAGAAAACAATAATCATTGGATGATTCAAGGTTAGGAACCTTAATTAGAAGTGGTTAATAAATAGAACCCTAGACCCTCTGCATCACTCTTTAACCCAAAAAACAAACTGCAAAATTTCCAACCTTTTCACAAGGTTTTTGATGTAGTGGACAAGTGTGATGGGGCCCAAGCAAGTTCACAGTCTAAAAATGTGCAAGGGAAAGGCAATGTTCCCCAAACCCACAAAATAGTAGCTATTCTTTCTACAACTCCAACACCCTCCCAAAGGATATGGTGGATGCATTTCACCTATCTAAGATGGATTCAAGATATTTCAAGTGGTTTTAGATCCTTAACCCAATCCTAGCACTGAAATTCCTCAAAATTGCCTAGTAGGCCTAATTGCCCCCAACTAGGTCTCCAACAAGAAATATGTTAGGTTTTCTCCCAAACTCTACAAAGGAAGTCTCAAATAAAATAGTTTTTAAGATATGTATTTCAGCCTTCTTTAACATATCTCACCCCTAGTATAGGTTGTTTTGGACCAATAGAAAAATCCTCCAACTAGGCACCCTTCTTAAGCATAAAATAGGGCAATTTTCCAAAGAA
Organism: Cupressus sempervirens; assembly: GCA_028749045.1. Taxonomy (NCBI): domain Eukaryota; kingdom Viridiplantae; phylum Streptophyta; class Pinopsida; order Cupressales; family Cupressaceae; genus Cupressus; species Cupressus sempervirens. The sequence continues at coordinate 773,251,696 of CM053789.1, forward strand.
ACTACTTGCTACCCTTGTGTCCAATGCTCCAAACTATCAATAATCTCCTCAAATGGACCCAATCAAAGGAATATCAAGTCAATTTGATGCTCCAACCTCTACAAGTAAGAAAGCCTCAAATTGGTCTCTTATAAACCCTCAAACCTAAGGCTTTCTCAATGTATGACTTCCCAAGATAAATTCAATCAACTAAAGATTTATTCACCATATCCAAGGCATATGAAGGCATAATATACCATAAAATAGCCCTCTCCAATGGATAGATATCCTGCTGATGCTCCTTAGGCATGCATTTTATGCACCTACAACCACCTAAACTCCATTAGAGGCCTCCAACCATGAAAAATCCCATTGAAACATTGTTGGAAGGATTATTTACATAGTAATATAGGTTCATTCCATGGAATGACCAATTTCTCCCTAAGTGCCCAAAACTTGCAAAAATTGCTGAAAAGTTGCTTCCAATCAACACTTTTGGAAAAATGGATCCCTACTTGTCTTAATTCCCCTTCATACCTCAAAAATTAGTTATTTATCCATCCTAGAACTATTCCAACTATTCCAACTATTATTTGAATAGTTAGAACTCCTTTCCAACCAAGTTGCATTTTTGAGCAACTTTTACAACATTTCAATTTTGCAATTTTGCACAAAAAGTACAACTTTTGTAAAGTTCACTAGATTTCACTTCTAGGATTTGGAAAAGGTTCTAAATTATTCAAAAACAACTAAAAATACCTAATCCTAGGCCATATTTAACAAAAACTCAAAAGGACACAATTTTTCCTAATTAGCAACTTTTGCTCATATCTTGCACAAAGTGGCCTAGGCATACATATCTTGCTCATCTCTCTCTAACCATTCACCGTGGGATTGAACTATCTACTTTGTTTGCTTCAAGTGGCTAGGTAAATCCTAGTCCCAAGCTCATCCCATCCTATTGATCACTTGAATATTCTCAAGAACACCAAATGAAATTGAGACTAAGAGTCACTAAATGCCACAGGGAAATGATCTTTGATGGGGCATATCTCAGAGCTCGTGTGAGGTATGGATGCAATTTATGGTACTACAAGATCATGTTGTTGACACCTACAATAATCTATCTCAAATTTTGGATATTGGACTCTATTTTGATTTTGTAGCCCCATATTGGGTGATGTTGAAACTTGTGGTGTTGGCTAGTACAAAGTTGCCAACTAGTGAATCACCAATATGTTCATCATGAGATTGAAATATCTAATTTGTTAGCTCTGAGTGGCTAGGTAAACCATGTTCCCAAGATTTTTCCCATCTTGTTGACTTCTTAAAAAATTTTAGACACACCAAACATAATTGACCTTGAGAGTCACTAAATATCATAGGGTAGTGATATTTGATGGGGCATATGTCAGAGATCATGTGAGGTATGGATGTCATTCTATGTGCTAGAGGATCATGTTGTTGAAACCTACAATAACCTCTCCCTTTTTTGGAGATTGCATTCCATTTTGATTTTGTGGCCCAATCTCAGGTGATGCTAAAACTTGTAGTGTTGGCCAGTACAAGGTCTTCAACCAGTGAATCTCTCTAACCATTCATCATGGAATCAAAATGTCTAATTTGTTAGCTTTGAGTATCAAGGTAAACCCTAGTCCCAAGCTTTTCTTGTCCCATTGACCACTCAAATTTTCTTAGGAACACCAAACAAAATTAAGCCTAAGAGTCACTAAATACCATAGGGCAGTGATATTTGATGGGGCATGTCTTAGAGCTCATGCAAGGTATGGATGCAATTCCAAGTGATACAAGATCATGTTGTTGACACCTACAATAACCTCTCTCTTTTTGGAGATTTGGTTTTATTTTGATTTTGTGACCCCATATTGGGTGATGCTAAAACTTGTAGTGTTGGCCAATACAAAGTCACCAAGTAGTGAATCTCTCTAACCATTCATCGTGGGATTGAACTATCTACTCTATTAGCCCTGAATAGCTAGGTAAACCCTAGTCCCAAGTCTATCCTATCTCGTTGACCACTAGAAAATTCTTGGGCACAGTGGATGAAATTAACCTTGAGAGTCACTAACTCCCATAGGAAAGTAATCTTTGATAGGGCATATCTTAGAGCTCGTGTGAGGTATGGAAAAATTCTAGGTACTATAGGATCATGTTATCAACATTTACAATAACCTCTCCCTTTTTGGAGATTGGATTTCATTTTGATTTTGTGGCCCCATCTCAACTAATGCTTAAACTTGTAGAGTTGGCTAGTACAAAGTGACCAATTGGTGAATCTCTCTAACCACTTTTTGTGGGATCAAATTGTCTACTCTATTAGCTCTGAGTGGCTGAATAAACCCTAGTCCCAAGCTTGCTGCATCCCATTGAATGATTGAACATTCTTGGGAACGTTGAATGAAATTGACCCTAAGAGTTAATAAATTCCATAGAGAAGCAATCTTTAATGGGGCATATCTTAAAGCTTGTGCAAGGTATGGATGCAATTTTGGGTGATAGAGTATCATATTGTTGACACCTACAATAACCACTCTCTCTCTTTTTGTAGATTGGAATCCATTTTGATTTTGCAGCACCATCTTGGGTGATGCTAAAACTTGTAGTTTTGACTAGTTCAAAGTTACCAACTGGTGAATCTCTCTAACCATTAGTCATGGGATCAAATTATTTTCCTGTTAGCTTTGAGTGGCTAGGTAAACCCTAGTCCCTAGCTCATCCCATCCCATTGACCACTTGAATGTTCTTGGGTATGCTAAACAAAATTGACCCTAAGAGTCACTAAATTCCATAGAGAAATGATGTTTGATGGGGTATATCTCAGAGCTCATTCAAGGAATAGATGCAATTTTAGGTGCTACAAGATCATGTTGTCAACACCTACTATAGCCTCTATCTCTTTTTAGAGATTGGGTTCTATTTTGATTTTGTAACCCCGTCTCGGGTGATGCTGAAACTTATAGTGTTGGCCAATACAAAGTTGCCAACTAGTGAATCTCTCTAACCATTTTTCATGGGATTGAACTATCTAATTTGATAGCTCCAAGTGGCTAGGTAAATCTTAGTCCAAATCTTGTCTCATTCTATTGACCAATTGAACATTCTCGGGCACACTAAACAGAATTAACCCTAAGAGTCACTAAATATTATGTGTCGATACTTGAAAGAATGAAAAAGATATAAGAAGCTGAAAACTCAAAGGAAAGTTTACTAAAGAAAAAGCATTGTACAAACATGAACTAACTCATGTTGGATACAATTGGTTAATTGAGTGTTGTCTTTGATGTTACACAAATGTCATATCAGTCATCAGACAGAGTCTACCGAGCTTAGAAGGTAAGCATAGTAGTTTACAGAGTCTACCAAGCATTTCTGTATATTAAACTGTAAAGATAGCTTCTACCGAGCTAACTTGGTTAATGAAGGAAGTTTAGTACTTACCGAGCTCCCTCGGTGATTGAAGGAAACTGTGACAGAGTGTTTACCGAGCTGGGAAGGTAAGCGAAGAAAAGTTAGTGTTTACCGAGCTGAGAAGGTAAGCAAAGGAAAGTCAGTGTTTACCAAGTTCACTTGGTGTCTGAAGGGAATTTGGCAAAGACAGTTTCTACTGAGCTCACTCGGTCATCTATACTTACCGAGTTCTCTCGGTGATTGAAGGGATGTCACTGAGTTCACTGTATTAATCAAGCTCAGTCGATTAACACAGGAATTATTTTTTGAACAATATTAACCAAGCAGTGTCGGCCAGTAAAGGGATTTGTTAGTTTGTAATTTTAATTATTTCTAGCTGACTAAGATAATTTGTAAGGTATATATGAAAGATCAAGTTGTGAATTTGTAAGATGTAAGAGTTTGGATGCATAAGAGTGCGAATGTATGGATATGGAATGAGCAAATATTGAACATATGAGCGAATGTTGAAGAAGTGTGATGAAGGATCAGATGTGTTGAAGGAGCTACAAAGTTGTATGTGATCAGTAAGGATCCAGTCAAGCATAACAGAGATCTGCAATCAGCAAAGATAAGTTGCACATTATATCAGGTCACTTCATTGTTGCTTTCTAACCATTGTAACAGTGAATTCAAAATCTCTTAACAGAGTGGGTTTAACAACCCTATTGTAAATCCTCTAACAAGGTGATAGTTTAGTTGAATTGTTCTAAAGACCTCTAGCAAGGCCACTCCTAACAGGGTGATAAATCCTCTAATAGGGTCACACCTAACAGTGTGTTTTGTAACCTTTAACAGGGTTGGCTCCTAACAGGGCTCACTTCAGAAGAGTGAAAAAAATTAACTAGTTACATTGGTGGTTTTTCCCATATTGGATTTCCACATTAAATCTGGTGTCTCTAGTGTTCATGATTGCTGAATTGTTTTGGTTATTAGTTCTTAATAATTAAGAGTATTTGTTGCATTATCAAGTTTCAGTAATCTGTAACTAAGATCAAGATTTTAGACATCTAAGGGACTGTGAAATGTTTTTGTGGTAACTGATTCACCCCCTCCCCCTCTCAGTTACTCCATTCTCATTTCCAACAATTGGTATCAGAGCTTTTGGTGCTTGCAAGAAAGGATTTCAAGGTTCTAAGCCAAAGATCAAGATGTCTTACATAAGAGAAATTCCAAAACTTAACAAAGATAACTTCTCAGCATGGCAAGAATTGATGAAACTTCATCTGGCTACTGTTGGTGATACTGGACTGAAATACCTTGAAGAAAAATATGAAGAACCTTCTGGCACATTGTCAGTCAATGATATTGCTGAAAAGAAGACTCACAACAATATGATGATACACATAGCATCTGCTCTCAGCTATGAAGAATTTGATGACATTAAGGACTGCAAAATTGCCTTTGACATGTGGAACAAGCTAAAGGAGATCTATGGAGGGGATGATAATGTGAGAAGAGAAAAAGTAGAAAGTCAAAGAGGACAATTTGATCAAATGAAGATGAGAGAGGATGAAAACATTGCAAAGTATGTTGAAAGAGTTAAAGCATGTGTAAGTGTAATCAGGGCAGCTGGAGGTGACATCAAAGGAGAAATAGTTGTAAGCAAAGTTCTTAGAACCTTGCTTCCCGTTTATGCAATTAGAGTCTCTACAATACAGGAAAGAAGGTGTGAAGCAAATCATAAGATAAATCTTGAGGCCATAGTCGGAAGACTAACTGCATTTGAACTAGATAACTTTGACAACTATGTTCTAGCCGCCAAAAACATTGAATCAGCATTTCAAGCCAAGCTCTCACTCAAAGAGAAAAGAAAAAAGAAGATAGAATCACAGTTAGAAAGTGAAAATGAATCAAGCCAAAGTTCAGACAGTGATCTCAAAGTGATTGAAGCTCTACTAGCCAGGAAATATTCTAGAGGTAGAGGAAAATACAAAGGTAAAGTTCCTCTAATCTATTTTTCTTGTGATGAAATTGGTCATATTGCAGCAAGGTACCCAAACAGGCAAAACAATGATGAAAAGAAAGATCACAAATGGAATGGCAAGAAAGACTTTAAATCATCCAAGAACAAAGGTAAGAAATCATGTTTCATGGCTGAAAATTCTAAGGATTCCGATAATAGTGAGGATGAAATTATTTATATTGCTGTTAAAGATAACTCTGATAGTGATGACAAAGATAAAATGGCTCTTATCTCTCATGTAAGTAAGAATGATACATGGATTATAGACATCGGTTGCTCACATCATATGACTAGTGATAAAACTAAGTTTGATCAATTTGAAGACTATGATGGTGGCAGTGTGAGGTTTGGTAATGATGAACCTCATTTCATAAAAGGAAGAGGAAGAATCTATCTATCCAAAGAACTCATATGTAATAATGCCTACTGGTTGAAGGTCTAAAACATAATTTGCTAAGTGTGGCACAGTTACTAAATACTGGATTCAAGGTAGAATTCATGCATGGAAAGGCGAGACTGTTGAATGAGCAAGGAAAATTGATAGGATTTGGCACTCAAACTAAAAGTAACTTGTTCTATCTAGAACTTGGTGAATGCTCATGTTTTATTGCTCAAATTGAAGAAAGTTGGTTATGGCATAAAAGGTTGTGTCATGTCAATTTTGATAATTTGGTAAAAATAAGCAAATTCAAGAAAGTAAGAGGCATTCCTAACATCAAGAAACCTGAGGTTGGTCTATGCAAGAATTGTCAGATTGGTAAAATGAGAAAAACTAGTTTTGAAGGTAAAAAATATCAGTCTGAAGATATATTAGAAATTGTACATACTGATTTATGTGGACCCATTGGAATAGAAAGCTATACTGGAGAAATTTTTTTCATTCTTTTTGTTGATGACTATTCAAGAATGATGACTGTCATGTATCTAAGGAATAAATCAGAAGCATTTGAGAAATTCAAATGGTATTTGGCAAGAGTTGAAAAGGAAATAGGGAAAAAGCTGAAATGTTTAAGGTCAGACAGAGGTGGTGAATTCATTTCACATGAATTCAATAACTTCTGCATTGAAAGAGGTATTAAAAGATAGGTTTCAACACCAGGAACTCCAGAACAAAATGGAATAGCTGAAAGAAGAAACAGATCCATTATGGATTGTGCAAGAACCCTGCTGATAGAAAAAGGATTCATACCTTAAATCGAGTATAGTTGAAGAAGGATTCATTCAAGACTCCCTATGAATTATGGTATGGATACAAACCCAATGTAAGTTATCTAAAAATATTTGGAAGCAAATGTTATATTTTGAAAGAATCTAGAAAAGAAAAATTTGATGTAAAAGGTGATGAAGGAATATTTTTGGGTTATTCTTGCAAAAGCAAAGCATATAGATGTTTAAATCTATCCACTCACAAAGTAATAGAAAGTGCACATGTGAAAGTTGATGAGTTTGCAGAAAAATTAGAAGAAGAATGCAAAAAGATACCTGAAGACTACAAGAGATTTGTTTACATTGAACCTGATACTATACCAAGTATACCATTCACTCAAGAATCCTCAACTCTTGAGTCTTCAGTAACTGAGTTGCAAATAGTTCAAACCGAACCACAACAACATTCAGACACTACCGAACAAGTGTCTACTGAGTTTGAAGCAACCGAGCTAGAACATCCTGAATATGAAATTAAAGCACAAGCAGATATCAATGAAACTCATTCAAGAGGTAAAGAACCTGTATTAGCTAAATATGTCAGAAGACATCATACACCAGATCAGATCATTGGAGACAAATATGAAGGAACCCTGATAAGAAGTAAGTTGAAAACTAATTGTTTACTTGCTGATTTTGAACCTAGAAGTATTAAAGACGCATTGGAAAATGATAGTTGGATTGAGGCAATGAATGAGGAAATACAATAGATAGAGAAGAACAAGACATGGAATCTTGTACCCAGGCCTAAAGATAAAAATATAATTGGAACCAAGTGGGTATTCAGAAACAAGTTGACTGAAGATGGTAAGTTATCCAAAAACAAAGCTAGATTGGTATGCAAAGGATACTCTCAAGAAGAAGGTATAGGTTATGGGGAAACTTTTGCTCCTGTTGCAAGATTGGAAGGAGTCTGAACCTTACTTGCATATGCTGCTCACAAAGTATTCAAAGTTTATCAGATGGATGTCAAGTCAACATTCCTCAATGGAATACTGGATGAAGAGGTTTACATTGAACAACCTGAAGGTTTTGTTGATCTAGAGAAAAGGAACATGGTTTGCAAATTACACAAGGCACTGTATGGTCTGAAAAAAGCCCCTAGAGCATGGTATGAAAGATTGCATAACTATCTTATTCAGATTGGTTTTCAAAGAACTAATGATAATAGTAGCTTGTATATAAAGGAAGGATCAGATAATAAGATTGTCTTGGCAAAAATATTTGTAGATGATACTGTTTTCACAGGGAGTGATGATCTTTGCAAAGAATTTTTAGAACAAATGAACAAGGAATTTGAAATGTCTATGTTTGGTGAAATAAAATTCTTTGTTGGTCTTCAAATTCAACAAAATAAGAATGGCATCTTCATTACTCAATCAAAATACATCAAGGAGATATTGAAAAAGTTTGGTATGGAGGACTGCAAACCTTTTGGAACTCCTATGTGTACTGGATTGAAACTTACCAAAGATGATGAATCCAAAGAAGTAGACCAAACATTGTATAGATCTATGATTGGAAAGTTACAATATGTAGTTCATACCAGACCAGATATTGCTCTTGCAGTTGGTATTGTTGCAAGATTTTCAGCAAAACCAAGAGACACTCACCTAATGGCAATCAAAAGAATAATGAGATATTTGAAAGGAACTAAAGATTATGGACTATGGTACAAACTTTGAGGTAATTTGGATTTGAAAGTTTTTACTGATGCTGATTGGGCAGGGAATCTTGATGACAGAAAAAGCACAAGTGGAGGAGCATTCTTTCTTGGAAAGAGATTGGTTTCTTTGACAAGCAAAAAGTAGAATTGTATATCCCAATCTACAGCAGAGGCAGAGTATGTTGCTGCAGCAGTAAACTGTTCCAACATTGTTTGGTTTAAGCGGTTATTACAAGGAATGAAGATAGAAATCAAAGAACCAGTTGTTATGTTCTATGACAATACTAGTGCAATCAACATATCCAAGAATCCAGTGATGCATTCCAAGACCAAGCACATAGCAATAAAATATCATTTTGTTAGAGAATTGGTGCAGGACAAGGAGATCAGACTGGAATATGTGCATACAAAGGAACAAATTGCTGACATATTCACAAAGCCATTACCTAAGGATACATTCTTGTATCTCAAAGGTAAGTTAGGGGTCACTCCCCTATCTGAAGTTCACTAAAATAAAGTTTTAAGTGATGCATCAACCTATGACAAGTTGAAAATTTATCAAGTTGATGCAGCAGAGTATTAAAGTCATTGCATATGAATCTGTACATAAGGTACACTGTAATCTAGTTGAGAAGTGCTTTTGGCATACGAAAAGAGATTTTACTGTGTTGTATTGTCTTTGGCATGTGTTGTCAAAGAGGGAGAGTAAAACTGTAATACCTATTCTGAAATTTGTAATCATTTGTAAAGGGAGAATAAAACTGTCATATCTTTCTATTATACAATTCCTTCACAGAGGGAGATTACTAAAAGAGGGAGAAGCTTCTATCTAAGAGGGAGAAGTATTATGTTGACATATAGTGCTGCACTAAGAGAAGGACTTGTTTTCAAATTTCATTCTGCTATGACATGTTGTGTTTCCATCAATGCCATAGAGGGAGATTGTTGGATACAATTGGTTAATTGAGTGTTTTCTTTGATGTTACACAAATGTCATATCAGTCATCAGACAGAGTCTACCGAGCTCAGAAGGTAAGCATAGTAGTTTACAGAGTCTACCGAGCATTGTTGTATATTACACTGTAAAGATAGCTTCTACCGAGCTAACTTGGTTAACGAAGGAAGTTCAGTACTTACCGAGCTCCCATGGTGATTGAAGGAAACTGTGATAGAGTGTTTACCGAGTTGGGAAGGTAAGCGAAGAAAAGTTAGTGTTTATCGAGCTGAGAAGGTAAGCAAAGGAAAGTTAGTGTTTACCAAGTTCACTCGGTGTCCAAAGGGAATTTGGCAAAGACAGTTTCTACCGAGCTCACTCGGTCATCTATACTTACCGAGTTCTCCCGGCGATTGAAGGGATGTCACAAAGTTCGCTGTATTAACTGAGCTCAGTCAGTTAACACAAGAATTATTTTTTGAACAATATTAACCAAGCAGTGTTGTCCAGTAAAGGGATTTTTTAGTTTGTAATTTTAATTATTTCTAGCCGACTAAGATAATCTGTAAGGTATATATGAAAGATCAAGTTGTGAATTCGTAAGATGTAAGAGTTTGGATGCATAAGAGTGCGAATGTATGGATATGGAATGAGCAAATATTGAACATATGAGTGAATGTTGAAGAAGTGTGATGAAGGATCAGACGCGTTGAAGGAGCTGCAAAGTTGTATGTGATCAGTAAGGATCCAGTCAAGCATAACAGAGATCTGCAATCAACAAAGATAAGTTGCACATTATATCAGGTCACTTCATTGTTGCTTTCTAACCATTGTAACAGTGAACTCAAAATCTCTTAACAGAGTGGGTTTAATAGCCCTATTGTAAATCCTCTAACAAGGTGACAGTTCAGTTGAATTGTTCTATAGACCTCTAGCAAGGCCACTCCTAATAGGGTGATAAATCCTCTAACAGGGTCACACCTAACAGTGTGTTTTGTAACCTTTAACAGGGTTGGCTCCTAATAGGGCTCACTTCAGAAGAGTGAAAAATAGTAACTAGTTAAATTGGTGGTTTTTCCCATATTGGGTTTCCACGTTAAATCTGGTGTCTCTAGTGTTGATGATTGCTGAATTGTTTTGGTTATCAGTTCTTAATAATTATTAGTATTTGCTGCATTGTCAAGTTTCAGTAATCTATAACTAAGATCAAGATTTTAGACATCTAAGGGGATGTGAAATGTTTTTGTGGTAACTGATTCACGCCCTCCCCCTCTCAGTTACTCCATTCTCATTTCCAACAACTCATTTCGAGGTAAAACTTCAACATTCAATCCATTATCTCACACTTTCTTTGCAAAATCAAAAAAATGTTAAAGGAAATGTAACAATAAATTTGTATTCAAATTCAAGAATAAATACTTCCAACATCCAAATAGTAGATTTGTCTTCTTCCAGGTCTTATAGGACCTCTCAAGGTATGCATTCAATTAAACCAACCATCTTGTATTCATTCCATGCCATAACTAAAAGGTTGCACAAAATGTTATGGAGCAACTTTTAAAAGTTGTTAATCACATTGAAATTTTTGCATTTTTGACTTCTAGACCCTTAAAATCTTTTTGAATGGAACCAAATAGGTTCAATAAAGGTGTTTAGACATAATGTGGCCCCTTGGTAACCAATATGTCTCTTTTTTTCCCCTAGAACCATTTGAGAAACTTCTTAACAATTTAGCAACTTTTGGCAATTCGTATCCTAATCAACCAACATTATATTTTATGAGTTCCAAACACTTGAACAAGATGCAAAATCACCATTTAGGACCTAGTTGGGTCATATCCAACTTACCAATGAATTGTATAAACTTTGACCCACTTTGACCACCTAGTGTCCCCCCTAGTGTTTATTAGCTTGTACATATCTAAACAAGGCTTAGTCAAACTAAATTGATCTAAGAACACCAAAACACCACCTTGACTTGGCTAGAATCGCAACAAACCTCAAAGAAACAAAAATACAAAGACAAGCCAAAACAAGGGTTGTTAGGTGCCCTACACCAAGATAATGATAAACAAAAGATATCCAAGAAAAAATGCAACAACTATAGTAAAGGAATCATAAGAAGAGAATATATAATGTGTCTTCATGAATGAAGCTCTCAAAGAGATGGATAAGAAAGAAATGTTGATATTAAATTCCATGAATAAATTAAAAACTTTATTTCAAGTCTTCTTGGGTTTTGAAGATAAAACATATATAAAATCTTGACATGTTTACGATGACACTAAGATTCAAGCTTAGACATTTACATAATGTAGGCAACTCAAGAGTCAAACTTTGATGTTAATTGTATAATAGTAATAAGAATTCAATTTTCATTATTCTCATCCCAACTAGTACTCCAAATAAGTTACTCATAATCAATATTACTCATAACTTATACAATTTAAATACAAATTAATATCATAGTCTTATTTACATGTCAAAAGATACTAACAAAGCTTATTATAATGATTCTTAACCTTATTTTGGATGCAAATTACATTAAAATGAAATACATGAAATACTTAAAATGTAAATAAGAAAAATAGGATATATATTATGATAACCAATAATGTCATCCATGAATAAACTAATGCATTAAATTTTTAAGTCTAATAATATCATGTATCAAATATATGTCATACATCAAATGTAAAATTCCATATATACATCAAATGTATGTCAAATTGTTAGAAATAGGGAATATTGAGAGCAGGTGGGGTGGGGGGTGAATCAGTATTCTACAAACTTTTTTTAACAATTGGATATTATTAATTACTTTGAACCATGAATAAGAAAGTAAACAAACAATGTTGAACAATAAAAGTAAACATATACAAAGAGAGCTCATAACACCATATTTTGTTAATTAGGGAAACCCTGGCCAAGGGAAAACCTCAGTGGGAATGATGCCCATGAAGATATACTAATATATATGTTCCTTATTAGAGGATTGACCCTGTTAGGAGTGAATAAGAAAATCCAGTATATAGAGTCCCTATTAGGAGACTTTTAATCTCTATTAGGATATTCCAACCTAGTTAAGAATTGTAGTAAAATGTATACAAGAAGAGCTCACTGCCCAAAAAAGTAACTTAACTTTAAGTTCCTCAAATACAAAAATATAGATGTTGTAACTTCTTCTTAGCTAATCTCTAACCTTAGCTTGATCTCGGATCACAAAATTAGGTTCTCAAAAACTTCGTATGTATCACTTCACAAAAAATTTGCATATCACTTTCACATAAAAAATACACACTTAACCTGACAAGATATCCTTTGCATAAATAGGTCATGCCTTTTCAAAAAAAATTGCTAGGTTCGCTAAGACCAAAATATACTTTTCCAACAAAAAGTAAATATGTAGGATGTCAACCCTAATTGGTCAAGTAATTATTTTGTAAACATAATAATTCCTTTTCCTTTCATTCTGATGTCCTATACATCTTAATAATAATTCTTTCATACTAATGTCCAAGATATAATACATGTCATCACTAACATGTATATTGTCTCCATCTAACCTTGCTGGTCATAATATGACATCATAAATATTTTACATATAAAATAATGCACTGTTGTAAACCATTTTCATACTTAGATAATTTTTTTGAGTACCAAAAAGCTAAGTACCTTTATTTCTAAGGTTTACTACAAGTATGCACATCATGCGTTTTCATTAATGATAATATTTAAATATCTGTATATAGCCAATTGTCAACAATCTTCCCCTTTGGCATTGATGGCAACAGAGTAAGTAAAATTGGCTAAGTAAAAAAAATCTACTAAAATCTACATTACTTATCATATATTACAAATACTTCATATTACAAATGATCCATATTATAAATGCTCCCCCTTTCGATATGATTAATTACTACAATTTTATTCTACAACTTCTCCACCTTTGACATCAATGAAAAAGGTTGGAAAGTCCAAAAACTATCAAAAAACATTATGTTTACTGTCCAAAACTGTCAAAACTTTCTATCTTGTTGCTTCAAGTTGATATTATCTTCATTCAATCATCAAAATTTATCTTCAAACTATTCATACCTTTCTCCCATGTGTCCTTTGTTGCTTTGATAGAAGTGAGCATTTGACATAAGGCATTGTTGGAATTCTTTAGAATAACTGAGATTGGGGGGGAGAGGGTGGTGGAGTGAATTAGTTATCCAAGGTCTAGATGTATAAATAAAACTTTTTATTGCTTAGTGAAACCATAAAACATTTATCATCATGCATCATCCATAGGATTATGTAATCACTTAAAACATGTAGGTTACTATCAAATCAATTTGCAAAAATGTAAACATGAAACATAACAGATTCAACAACACACTTGACACAACTATTTATGTCGAAACCCAATTTGGGAAAAACCATCCATAACATGGTACTCTTTTTCACTCTTCTAAAGTGATGTCCTATGAAAGGCCAACCCTATTAAAGGTTATCATACACGCTATTAAATGTGTCCTTGTTAAAGGATTTGAATCACCCTATTAGGAGTGAGCCTTGTTAGAGGACTTTAGACCATTCACTTGAAATGTCACCTGATTAAAGGATTTACAAATGGCTATTAGGTCAACCTTTGTTGAGATAATGGGTGTTGCACACATTGCATAATATTGTTATTTTATTATTTTATTTTATTATGTAATGTTGTGCCTAGATGGACGTGCAACATGTAAAGATTCCCATAGAATATTCTTGATGAGTTGTATTGTAACATTGTGATAATATTTCATGTAATTATTTAATATTGGGGGAAAGAATTAAATGCCCAATATTAAATGTGGGGTCAATGGGTTAGGTAGCACATGGTTTTAGCACATGGTTTATGTAATACCACTTGGTGGTTTTGTGGGACTTGCTACTATATAAGCAGCCACAAGGGTAGTTGTTGTAGAGAAGAGAGAGGAAGAGTGACAAGAAGACAAAAGGCAAGAGTCGAGCGGGACAAGGCTTGACAAGTTAGCCAAGGGAGCATTTGTGAAGGTTGAAAGCATGGCATGGGATGTGTGGATTCATGCTTGTTCACATAGTTTTCTCGATTGTGGCTATGGCCATGAAGGCTTCCATGGTTGTATGGCAATGGTATTTTTGCTGAATAATACATGATGATGGATGCTTTTGGAGGCTGGGTTTTTTTCCCTCAATGAGGGTTTCCTAGGGTATATCTTGTGTCACATTTTATGGGTATGTTGTCTATTCTCTTGCATGTGGATTTTAATTCCGTGTTTATTTTAGATCTATTATGGGTTATGTGGAAATGGTTATATTTTTTATTGCCAAGTTTCCTTACAAGTGGTATCAGAGCCTGGTTTTGGCCTAGTCATGGGTTCAAATCTCCCCGGTGCCTTCCCGACCCGCGTAAGCACCTGGTATGCGCGTCGAGGGGGAGATTGTTGGGTGATGCGACGCGCTCCCTTGCCCACAGGTGGTTAATTATGTGGTGTTCCATGTTCACTAACAGTCATGGTTTTTGGTGCAACGACAAATGGGCCCTACAATTGGTATCAGAGCCTGGTTTTGGCTTGGTCATGGGTTCAAATCTCCCCGGTGCCATCCTGACCTGCGTAAGCACCTGGTATGCGCGTCGAGGGGGAGATTGTTGGGTGATGCAACGCGCTCCCCTGCCCACAGGTGGTTAATTATGTGGTGTTCCATGTTCACTAATAGTCATGGCTTTTGGTGCAATGGCAAATGGGCCCTACAATTGGTATCAGAGCCTAGTTTTGGCCTGGTCATGGGTTCAAATCTCCCCGGTGCCTTCTCGACCCGCGTAAGCACCTAGTATGCGCGTCGAGGGGGAGATTGTTGGGTGATGCGACGCGCTCCCCTGCCCACAGGTGGTTAATTATGTGGTGTTCCATGTTCACTAACAGTCATGGCTTTTGGTGCAATGGCAAATGGGCCCTACAATTGGTATTAGAGCCTGGTTTTGGCCTGGTCATGGGTTCAAATCTCCCTGGTGCCTTCCTGACCCGCGTAAGCACCTAGTATGCGCGTCGAGGGGGAGATTGTTGGGTGATGCGACGCGCTCCCCTGCCCACAGGTGGTTAATTATGTGGTGTTCCATGTTCACTAACAGTCATGGCTTTTGGTGCAACGGAAAATGGGCCCTACAATCCTGCACTAATCCTGCACTGTCACCCCATCACTATCACAAGCTCCCACTAAACCATGTATCCAAGCTATCCATGACATCATGATGAAAAACCATCCTCTAACCATGAGAATCAACCAAGGCATCAAACCATCAAAGAACTCAAAGTGCACATCATAAGCTCCTCAAAAGAAACTAAATAACTATGATCCTCAACCAAGAAGATATACCACCATAACTGAATCAAAAAATACAAGCTAATGAACATCAAGGATGTACCTGTATATCCAATCATGTCATGCCAAAATCCATGACACCATGATCACATCCATGAACCGAGCATCTGGTTCTCAATAGTGTCCAACCTGTTAGCATAAAATAGTCAACCAAAATCCTCCACCATGACTGTACCTGGTAACAACATCTCATCCCTTCTACATGAAGATAAAATCATGTGACTTAGGGCATGGTTGGAACTTTGACATTGATCTTGGTTTAGTTTCTTGGTATTGAGTACACTGATCATAAGCTGGATACTTCATGATATTGCTATGTTGCATTTGGAGTTGGCATGGATTGATTGGTTACAGGTGCTCATGGATACTTAGAGACGGTGGTGATGCTGATTTCTCTTGGATTAGAGAAATATTTGTTGGGATGGTTGATGGTTTCAGCAGGAAGTCCGAGCGGCAGTCACCTGATATGGACTTGAGAGGAGATTGTTCTTAGATGAGTCTTGGTTGGAGACTTGGGTATCTTGATGAGCATTCTCATTCCCCACTCTTGGTCTACTCGGCGGTTTGCTACTTGAGAGGTATAGCCCATTGTTTTTTCTCAAGTACATTATATTTATGCTTGTCTTTCATGGATATGGATCTTGAGCTATGGTACATGAGTTAGTTCTGGAGGGTTCATTTGAGAGATGGTTTAGCATTGGTTATCTCCATGTGCATATATTGTTATGCTGGTTGAGTTTGGGAGATGGTTTTATATTGGGCATATTCCTTGGATTAGGAATGGTTATTCCTTGGTTTAGGAATGGTTTTATTGAGTTTGATCTTCTTGTGAGAGGCTTACATCCATGATGAGTTATATGGTATGGTTTGGGTGTTTTTTGAGGCTTCTTGTTGGGGTTTTATGGAGGAGATCATACTTGCACAGTTTACATCTAGAGGTGTGTGTAGAAGGACATGATACAGGTTATGATTTGCATGGTTTCTCTTGGTCTTGGTTATCTTCCTGGATGTTCAGTTTTGCCTACATTGGATTTGAGATTGGTTAGAGATTGTGATCACTGGTTTGTGCTCATGTATGTCATGTGAGAGATGACATGGTTATTTCTTTCTCTTTCCTCTGTTGGTTGTGGTGAACTTGGGAGAGCATTGGAGACTTGTTATGAGAGTTGTTCTTGTAGGATATTAGTTTATGTATTGTGGATGTCCTTGATACTACATGGATTCACTTCTTTGAGATGTGTTGAGTGGATTGGTTATAGATTTGACATTATCTTTTGCAGTGGGAGCTTCTTGGTATATATGTGGTAGATATTGCTCTTGAGGCTTGTGATTGCAGGTTATAGATTGGATATGTCGGTGATATGAGATTCACTTGTTATACCTTTGAGGTATGGATAGTTGGATGGGTTTGGCACTTGCTGTGGGTGCTATTTCAGCTATGGATATTTTGACAACTACGGATATATGTGATTACCTTTGGATTAGGTTTTTGTGCTTGGAATTTCAGTTGGTACAGGATTTTATGATCTTCTAATGTGACAGGTTGGGTGGATTTCTCTTTTGGATGGCTTCTATGTATGTCCAGTGGGAGTGGCATAATAGGAGGTGAGATCATTCATGTTTGAGATGCTGGATACTTTGATTTTGTTGCGGGTACCAGGATGGAGCACTTGGTGTATTTTGATCCATGATGGTGGATGTGCTGGGAGGGATTGTTCCCTTGTTCATTTATGTGGCTACGGATTGACCCTATGCAATGTATACAATAAGTGGGAGATTGTTGAGATAATGGGTGTTGCACACATTGCATAATATTGTTATTTTATTATTTTATTTTATTATGTAATGTTGTGCCTAGATGGACGTGCAACATGTAAAGATTTCCATAGAATATTCTTGATGAGTTGTATTGTAACATTGTGATAATATTTCATGTAATTATTTAATATTGGGGGAAAGAATTAAATGCCCAATATTAAATGTGGGGTCAGTGGGTTAGGTAGCACATGGTTTTAGCACATGGTTTATGTAATACCACTTGGTGGTTTTGTGGGACTTGCTACTATATAAGCAGCCACAAGGGTAGTTGTTGTAGAGAAGAGAGAGGAAGAGTGACAAGAAGACAAAAGGCAAGAGTCGAGCGGGACAAGGCTTGACAAGTTAGCCAAGGGAGCATTTGTGAAGGTTGAAAGCATGGCATGGGATGTGTGGATTCATGCTTGTTCACATAGTTTTCTCGATTGTGGCTATGGCCATGAAGGCTTCCATGGTTGTATGGCAATGGTATTTTTGCTGAATAATACATGATGATGGATGCTTTTGGAGGCTGGGTTTTTTCCCTCAATGAGGGTTTCCTAGGGTATATCTTGTGTCACATTTTATGGGTATGTTGTCTATTCTCTTGCATGTGGATTTTAATTCCGTGTTTATTTTAGATCTATTATGGGTTATGTGGAAATGGTTATATTCTTTATTGCCAAGTTTCCTTACAACCTTAAGCCAAAGGATCTACCCTAGATTGATACAATTATTAGAGAGTAATAGTAAGGCTTGATCTAATAACAACTTACAACTCCATTTGCAGATTATAGATCTTTGTTTAAGTCCTCAATTCTGCTTGACTTTCAATTTTTTTAGCTCTAATAGCTTGTTCACCCTTCAAGAATCCATACCCTTAAGCCTTATTGCTTAACATGCCAATGTAGACTCTTCACTTAGGGCACTTGAAGAAGCAATACCCTAGATTGTTTGTCTTCCTTAGGTTCTTGCATATGAAAACCTTTGCTTCTGACTAGCCATCATTATAAATAGAGAATTAAGATCTTTTTTCGATTCATTCTCCATCATCCAATTTATGGTTAGGACATATTAGGTAGGATTCAATGAATCTACCCCTCATTCCATATCACTTCTAGAAACTTCTCCTTCAATCCTCTTTGAATTTTTCTCAAAATGGTTTACCATGAATTCTGTGCCACTAGCTCATCAATCTTATCTTCCACCTAGTTCACACAATCCAAGAAAACAAACTTGTTGGCTTAGATCCATCCAATTTATGACCTTTTTAATAATAGTAGGACTCAACATTAACTTGCTTCTGATGCTCAACATACACTATGTTGTTCAACATCTTCTATAAAAACACTTGGCATGAACTAAAGTTTACTAGTGCTCAACATCAACTAATCTTTACTTGACATCCACTGTATTGCTTGACATGCACTAAAATAGAATTTTACTTAGCTCCAACTAATTTTCTGCTTGGCTTTGACTATCTTTGCTCAACACCTACAATCCATTCGGTCAAGCTTGGTAGACAAACTTGGTTTAACTTGTTCTTTGGAACTTTCTTAGTATAACCAATCTTT
Organism: Cupressus sempervirens; assembly: GCA_028749045.1. NCBI lineage: Eukaryota > Viridiplantae > Streptophyta > Pinopsida > Cupressales > Cupressaceae > Cupressus > Cupressus sempervirens. Next base: position 773,270,673 of record CM053789.1, read on the forward strand.
GCAACCTTAAGTAGATTATCAATGTACTATGATTTCATTATCTTAGTTGATTCTTGTACCCTCCATTTTTTATATCACAACTCAACCTTTCTTCTAGGTGCTATTGTTACATCTTTTGATCAAATCCTCTTTATCAATCAAATAGGTACTAATACTTAAATCATATAAGTAGTTGTCTTATCAACAAAAATTAGGTTTGACATTAGTGACAAAAAATGATTGAAACACATTTATCATACTTGTATCAATTTTTTTTCATCAATCTCCCTCTTTGGCATTGATGGCAAACCAAATTGATCAACCAAACTAGCTCAGTTAAAATAGTAAGACCCACAAAATATGAAAAAGAAAATAATTCCTTGTATTTAATTCTCTCCCTCTATCAGCAACTTTCATCATTTGAATAGGTTACAAAATTTTGTTCTGTTCTAATCAATAATCAATTCATCCTTATGACTCCCTCTAAATTACTTCTTATTCCTCTCTTTTGTAGTATCCTCCTCTTACTATGTAGATAGATGTTATTAGTAGACACACTTTCTTTCTTAGTAGTAAACATTTCTCCTTTATACTATGTATTAGGATTTATCCCTCTTTGTTCAATCTCCAATCTCTTATATTTCTCCCTTCAAGATCAATATTTCTCCCTCTTTGACAAAAATTCCAAAGACTTGTCATCTTCATATGTAGATATGAACTTCTTCAATTTCTCTTTAGTTACCTTGCTTGTGACTACTTTGTAGTTTTAGCTCTTTGAATACTTTAGGTAGTTTCTAAAGTAAGATCCATTGCATCAATGTGTAACATATGCCAATCAGCTTATTTGGTTCAAGGCACTCCTTTGTTTCATATATAGCCTTTTATATGGGTATCACCCCTAGTTTACCTCCTAGATACTCATGAGCATCCTTAGGTAATGCTTTTGTGAAGATATCAACAATTTTCTCTTTTGTGTTAACATATTCCATCTTCACCTCTTTATCTAGAACTAATTCTCTCAAGTAATAATACTTGATTACAATGTGCTTAGTCTTTGTGTGCATCACATGATTCTTTAATGTATTTATAGCACTTGTATTATCACAATAAAGTATCATTGGTTCAATGATCTCTTTATTCATACCTTTGAGTATTTGTTTGATCCATACAATGTTTGTACAATTTACAATAGCAACAACATATTCAACTTGAGTAGTAGATTGTGAAGTGCAATTTTATTTCTTTCTAGTCCATGTGACCACCCTTTTGCCTAAGAAAAATGTTCCTCCACTAGTGCCCTTTCTATCATCAATGTTTCTAGCCCAATCAACATCAAAATAGGCTCCTAATTCAAATTTCTCATTTTTCTTATAGTATAGACCATATCCCTTTATTCCTTTCAAATACCTCATTATTCTCTTCACATCCATCAAATGATTCTCTCTAGGATTAGTAGAGAATATTACAACTATCCATACAAATAATGCAATATTAGGTCTACTATGTACTACATATTATAATTTTCCAATTATAAACTTGTATAATATTTGATTCACCTCAATTGTATCATCATTCTTTGACAATTTATGTCTTGTCACCATAGGTGTAATTATTGGTTTGGAATCCTCTAATCCAAAATTTGTCAGTATCTCCTTAATATACTTTGACTAAGTGATATATATATATATATACAAACACACACACACACACACACACACACACACACACACACACACACACACACACACACACCAAATTTTATCTAATGTACTTGGAAATTCACAAAGAACTTGATCTCTCCAAACATAGACATCTCAAATTCTTGCTTTATTTCATTTGCAAAAACCTTACATAAAGTATCTTGACCTTCAAATATGATATCATCAACAAAAAATTTAGATAACAAAACACCTTTTCCTTTCTCTGTCTTCATATATAGATTGCTATTATCATTAGTCATTTCAAATCCAATCTTCACAAGATAATTATGAAGTCTCTCATACCATGCCCTTGGTGCTTGTTTTAAACCATATAAAGCTTTGTGTAATATACATACTATGTTCTTATTGTTAACATCAACAAATCCTTCTGGCTATTCTATGTAAACTTCTTCCTCTAATATGTCATTCAAAAATGCAAATTTAAAATATGTTTGATAAACTTTGAAACCTTTGTATGCAGAATAAGCAAGTAGAGTTCTTACTCCTTCCAATCTAGAAACAAGAGAAAATGTTTCTCCATAGTCAATTCCTTCTTCTTGTGCATATCTTTTGTAGACTAATCTTGTCTTGTTCCTTGTGACTTCATCATTTTTATTTAGCTTATTTCTGTATACCCACTTTATACCAATTACATTTTTGTCTTCTAGTCTAGGAACTAGAGTCCATGTTTTGTTTTCTCAAATTGTTCAATCTCTTCTTCCATGGCTTTACTCCTATCCACATCTTCTAAGGAATCTTTTACTATTTTGGGTTCTTTCATGCTTAGCAAACATGTATCATTTCTCAATTTATTCCTTGTCATTGGTCTAGTATCTTTATCTCTAATGATTTGTATAGCAAGATGATGTCTCTTGACATATTTAGATAATCTTGGTTAAGCTCTAGTTTGTTCATTTGGCCTATCTACTTTAGAGTCACTATGTACATCTCTATCAGGCAGTTCAACATCTCTCTCATGTACACCAATTTTAGAATTAGAATGTGTCTCAACTTTATTTCATAACTTGACATTTGAATGTATCTCGATTCTTGAATGCAACTTGACATTCATAGTATGTGACTTGAAAGTCATTGAAACTTGTTGGTTTGTAGCTTGATTTGCAACATCTTTTTAGTAGGCATACCTTCATAAAAGTATACAAATGATTTGTATTATTTTTATTCCTTCATAGGCTTAGCCTTATATACTTCTATATATTCATCAAATTTCACATTTTCACTTTACACAACTTTGTTAATGTTAGTATTTAAACACTTATAAGATTTACTTCTTTTGGAATAACCTATGAATATGCTTTCACTTTTTGCATCTTGTTTACCATTCTTGAAATCTTTGAGAATAAAGCATTTGCTTCCAAATACCTTAAAATATTTTACATTGGGTGAGTATCCATACCATAGTTCAAAATGTGTTGAATGCATACCTTTGTTGACTTGTACACAGTTTAGAGTATAGATAGCTACACTTACAACTTATCTCCAATATCTTAAAGCAACATTTTTCTCCATCATGAGTGTCCTAGCATAGTCCATTCTAGACCTATTTCTCCTTTTAACAATTCTATTTTATGGAAGGTTTCTAGGACTAGATGTCTATCTTTTCATTCCTCTATTATTACATAATATCTCAAACTCAATTGATGTAAATTCTCCTCCTTTGTTAAATATCAAACATTTCAAAATTTTACCTATTTCCTTCTCAACTCTTGCTAGGTACCATTTAAATATTTTGAAAGCATCAAACTTCTATTTTAGAAACATAACTATCATCATTCTAGAATAATCATCAATAAGTAGCATAATCTGCTTATCTCCTTTGTAGCTTTACACTTCAATTGGTCCACACAAGTCACTATGAACAATCTCTAGTATTCCTTTAGAGGTATGAGTTTTACTCTTAAAACTTAACTTTGTCATTTTGCCTAGCTAACATTATTTGCACATTATATTATCAAGCTTCTTCAACTTAGGCAAACCTCTAACTCTTCTCATGTTACCCATACTAACCAAGTTAACAAAATTAACATGATAACCTTTTGTGCCATAGCCACACAATATAAAATTGTACAAGTAGACAAGAAGCATCCTCTATATCAAGGTAGAATGGATTACTCCTAGTTTGATCTCCCTTTCCAATCAATTTTCCATTAGTATCATATATCTTAGCAATCTTATTTTCAAACTCAACCTTACATCTTGAATTATTCAATTGTGAGACACTCAAAAGATTATAATTAAATCCTTCAACATAGTATGCATTATCACATAAATCTTTTCTATGAGTTTGATAGAACCTTTTCCTTTTATCAAACATGGTTCATCATTAACAAATATTACACTATTTCTATCATAACAATTCAAGGTAATGAACTTACTTTTATCTTCAATCATGTGATGTGAACACCCACTGTCAATGATCTATCTTTCATTCTTGTTCACACAAGATAGAAGTGCAGTTGCCTCATCTTTATTAGATTCTTCCTTCATTGCAACATACACTACTTCATTGTAATGTTCATCGGATTCATCTTTTGTTTCCTCTTTAGTAATGTAGCAAGACTTCTTTCCTTTGTCTTTATAATCTTTCTTATCTTCATCTCTTCTCCTTCTCTAGAAATCTAGCAACAATATGACCAACCTCATTGCAATTGAAACAAATGATAGGTAATTTACATTTAAACTTGCCTTTACCTCTATGAAATCTCCTTGCTAGTAGTGGTTCAAGTTAATCTACATCCTCCTCATTTGTATCAATATACATCCTCCTCTTCTTCACAATAGGTTTTTCAATGACAAATTAGCTTTGAAAGTAAATTCAATATTTTCAGTTTTGTAATTATCAAAGTTAGATAGCTCAAAAGTAGCGATTCTACCTACCAAACCTTCGAAAGATAGAGTATTCCCTGGTATACATCTCAGTTCTTGTATTGCAGAAACTTTAAAAACATATATAGGGAGCAGTGTTCTTAAAAATTTGCTTAGTACAGTATCATCATCTATTGTACCAATAACCCCTCTTATTGCATTAACAAAATCTTTTATCCTTGAGTAATATTTTTACCTTCTTGCATTCTCATATCATCAAACTTACCTCTAAGACTCTCAAATTTGGCTCTTAGAACATTCTCGTCTCCTCCATAGATGGTGTGTAGAGCATCCCACATTTTCTTTGCACTGTTAAGACTTTTGATATCTTCAAATTCAATATAGCTTAGGGCAAAGGCAATCTCCAACATTTCTTGGTTGTGTTCCTTCTTCTTTTTTAGATCCTCAATAGTTAGAGCTCCAACATGATCAACATGCTTAGTAGTAATGGTAGATTGTGCGTGATCTCCAAGTCCTCCAAGGTGTAGCTTCATCAAACTTTTCCATGCAGAAAAGTTATCTCTATTAAGCTTGGGAACATGTCTTTTTGACATTTTGATCTTTGTGCTTCTAGTACCTTCTAATTAGTCCTCCTAAGAAGATGGCTCTAATACCAACTATTGGAACTCTTTACAATAACTAGGGGGGGTGGTGGTTTAATTAGCTATCCAAGGTCTAGATATATAAATAAAACTTTCCACAACTTAGTGAACCCATAAAAAAATTATCATCATGCATGCATCCATAGGATTATGCAATCACTTAAAACATGTAGGTTACTATCAAATCAATTTGTAAAAATGTAAACATGAAACATAATAGATTCAACAACACACTTGATTAACACAATGATTTATGTGGTAACCTAATTTGGAAAAAAACCACTAGTAACATGCTACTCTTTTTCACTCTTTTGAAGTGATGCCCTATAAAAGGCTAACCCTATTAAAGGTTATAATACACACTGTTAAATGTGATCCTATTAGGAGTGAGCCTTGTTAGAGGATTTTAGATCATTCACTTAAAATGTCACCCAGTTAAAGGATTTATAAATGACTATTAGGCCAACCTTAATCCAAAGGATTTACCCTAGACTATTACAATTATTAGAGAGTAACAATAAGGCTTGATCTGATAATAGCTTACAACTCTATTTGTAGATTACTACTCTCTATTTTAGTCCTCTATTCTGCTTGGCTTTCTCACATTTTAGCTCTAAGATCTTGTTCACCCTTCAAGCATCCATAACCTTAAGCCTTCTTGCTTAACATGCCAATATAGACTCTTTACTTAGGTCACTTGAACAGGCTATACCCTAGACTCCTTGTCTTCCTTTGGCTCTTGCATATGAAAACCTTTTCTTTTGACCAACCATCCCTATAAATAAAGAATTAAGATCTTTTTTCCATTCATTCTCCAATACCCAATTTAGGGTTAGGATAGATTAGGTAAGATTCAACTCACTTCTAGAAACTTCTCCTTCAATCCTCTTTGAATTTTCTTTGAAATAGTTTACCATGAATTTTGTGCTACTAGCTCATCAATCTTATCTTCCACCTCGTTTACACAATCCAAGAAAACAAACTTGTCAGCTCAAATCCATTGAATTCATGATCTTTCTATAATAATGTTAGCACTCAACATTAACTTTCTTCTGATGCTCAACACATACTATGTTTCTTGACATCCTTTGTAAAATCACTCGACATGAATTAAAATTTACTAGTGCTCGACATTAACTAAACTTTACTTGACATCTACTATTTTTGCTTGGCATACACTAAAACAGACTTTTACTCGGCTCTAATGGTCTATTTGGTTGTTGGAATATGATGAGAATGGTCATTGAGAATTAGAATATATTTTTGAATTCTTTGTTTGGTGGGAAAAATGAGAATGGGGAATAGGAATACGTATTCCCATTTTAGCCCAAAATGAACATAAGTCTATTCAAAAAAATATCAGTTATTGGAATGGAGAATATGATTACTTATTTTTTGGCTAGAGGATTCTTCATCATTGAATCTGCTAGGTACTCCTTACATAGGTGGCAATGCAATCCTTTCAAATAACATGGAGTTACTGACACCCATGGGCAACCATGTGATAGTTATTGACCTAGTGAAATCTAAAACCATGACGCTTCCTTGTGAGAACTCAAAAAAAATTTCATGAATTGCCCTCTCTCCAAATGGAACTTTACTTCTTTCCATCAATGAAGTAGGTAGATGCTTACTCATAAATGTGCATTGCTATGTTATTTTGCACAAGATTTCCTTCAAAGGTGCTATGGCGGCCATCAAATTTAGTCTTGACAGAACCCACTTTGCTATTGGCATGGGGAAATCTGTGCAGGTATGGAGAATGCCAAAATTTAGGAAAGAATTTATGCCGTTTGAATTAGTGTGAAATTTAACTGGCTGCAATGATGCTCTTACCTACTTGGATTGGAGTCCAGATAGAAATTGGATTATTGCTGGTTCAAAAGACTTGTGTGTAAATGGCTTGCCAGAGTAGTCAATTTCAAATACATAATCTGTAATTTCTTCAATTATAGATTTTAGGTGAACCAAACAGGAATGGGATTATCATTTTCCATTCCCATTCCCTACTCTGACTCTCATTCCTATTTCCTATTCTAATTTTCTATTCCTATGCTTGTCACCAAACGGGCCCTAACCAATTTTCTTCTCGACTTGCATTATCTTTGCTCGACACCTACTATCCATTCAGTCAAGCTTGGTAGACAAACTTTATTTAACTTGTTCTTCTAAACTTGTTTAGTTCAACCAATCTTTGCAACCTTAAGTAGATTATCAATGCACTATGATATCACTATCTTAGTTGATTCTTGTACTCCCCTTTTTATATCATAACTCAACCTCTCCTCTAAGTGTTATTCTTGCATCTTTTGATCAAACCCTCTTCATTAATCAAATAGGTAATAGTACTTAAATCATATAAGCAATTGTCATACCAACAAAAAGCAGGTTTGACATTAGTGACAAAACAATGATTGAAACACATTTATCATACTTGGATCAATCTGTTTTCAACAATATCCTTCTAAACAATTGATATATGATGCAATCTCAATTGCACTATGGTCAGAGTATGTAAAATTGGAAGAAGTGTCTATTGCTTTGACACGTTCCACCAACTGTCTCTCAATAGCTGATTTCTTTAGGGTAATAGACTCTCTAAATTTTGATAGTCTTCTCAAAACTTTTCCTTTATCAAATTGCAATTTGCTATGTTTGAGTGAACACTAGTATCTTGTCCTTCAAACTCATCAATTCTACAAGAGGTTTGCTGTATTTGACTAGTTAGAGCTTCCAACTCACTTATCCTCCCTTAAATCTTTTTATCCATCTCTATTGTCAACTTATGAGATAAAGTAGATTTGATGTACAGTACCTTGCCAACTTGTTGACATTTCTAGAGTTCCTTGATACAAGTATCAAGATTCATCAAATAATTATGAATATTTTGATAAATGGAGATAAAAATAATGGCATCATTTGAAATTTGAGCCTTAGACTCAATAACATTCAACAAATTTGTAAACTCATCATCAAATAATTGTACAATTACTTGAGCTCTCTATTCGAGGTCTTTTTCTATATGTTTGGATGAGAGAGTGTTGTGTAATTTGTCAGTCACCTTCATTAATGCTCTTTGTAAACCCTTGACTTTTCCATTCTTCTCAATCAATTTTGTCAAAGATGATAAGTTAGTTTAATAATAATCATCACCTATAAGGTTAGTGAGAGATATAGGAGTGGATGAGCTAGATACTTTCACCACATCTTCCTCTTGTTTCTTCTCTACTCCCTTCTTTGATTTTCTCTCTTCTTCTTCTTCTTTTTTCTTTTCTTTCTTTTTCTTTCTTTTCTACTTCTTTCTTTTCTTTTTCATTTTCTCTCCTCTTTTCTTCTTCTTTTTTCTTCTTCTCCCCCTCAAGCAATTTCAACTTGGCTTCTTCAATTTTTTTCTTTTCTTCTTCTAGCTATCTTTTTTCTTGTTCAATCAATCTCAACTAATCCTCAATATCTTTTAAATCAGATTCAAGTTGATTGAACAAATCTTCATCGATGTTAATAGTAACATTTCTCTAATTAATCTACATAGTATTACCACTTACTGATACTTATGACTTGTATTCTCTATAGTTGTAGGTTCTTCTTTTAACTCAATCATTAGTTGATTGATGGTTGTTACAGTTTCACTTCTTATGACATTCTTTTCTCCTCCCATGAACAAAAATGGCCTCATCTTACTTCACATGTAAGATGCTAGTTCTTCATCAATTTCTAGATTTCATCTTCATCATCTATCTTGCACATAGTTCTTAGCATTGACTTTCAAAGTTCCATGTATTCTTCATAAACTGATGCCTTCTTAACTATAAGTTTGTCATAGACTTTTTGATTCATCATGTCTTTAATACTCTTAGGTTTCAAGTTATTAAGAATCATATATCTCAAAATAGAGATATCTATTTATTCCTTCTTAATATCATTGTATAAATCATAGAACTTGTTCATCTGCAAAAAGTTTCCTTCATTGAAAATGACTTTGTTGATTTTCTCTATCTTTGGTTTCCATGGCTACCTTGTCTTACCTACTGGATCTTCTTGGAAACAATAACCTTTTTTGGCTGTTTGACTTCTTCTTCTTCTACTTCTTCCTCACTAGAATCTTTAATTTTCAGCAATTCCTTCTTCCTTTTGCCAGGTCTAGTAGCTTATTACTTGACTCTTTTTGTCTTGTGAGTCTCAACTTCTACTAACCTCTTGGACTTCCTATTAGGTTCACTAGGTTTCTTTGCTAATACAATAACATATGCAATGCTCTGTTCTATAGGAGTTTCTACAATAGATACACTAGATGCTTCACCAACTAATAGAGGTGTCACATACATCACACCTTGTTTGACAATATGTTTTAGCTTGGAGATTTTTTGTCTTACTAAATGTGACTCACTTTCCATCATACCAACCTCACTCAGTGATTTCTTCACCATAGTCTAAACTTTCTTATGAGATGCTTTTTCTAATGATGCTTGGTAGGATGACTAAGTTACCTCCTCATAAGTTCCAAATCTATATTAAGCTTGATCTATTTCAGATTTCAAGATTAAATAAATGTAACCAATAGCTACATCATCACTCAACTCATAACCTAAGGGTTCAAGAAATGTTTCCCTTGGTTCTACTACTTAAATATAGGTTAGATCTGTATCCACAATAAAACACATATCAAATTGAATGAACCCACAATAGTGGGTTACTCTTTTTTGGAGGAAGAAATTCCTCCAAAATCATAAAAGACAAATGTTTTCCCACAAACTTTTGATAGAAAGTAGTCATATAGTTTTGATAAAAACTATAAAAGTTTCTATTGAAACTAGTTTTTAACATTCTTAAATCTGTCAACAATTATAGGGGAAATTTTGAATCTCTGTTTCATCTCATTTTGAAATGTCCTCATAATCAAATTTATGCTATCCAAGATTTCTTTGTAGGATGTCTTTTGTACACATCTATTATCTTGTCCATAGTGCATCTCTTTCACTACTCATAATATCAACAACTAATAGAAATGGAAATCTCTTAAGTACATGAAAGAAAATGTGAGTAATCAAAGAATGAAATCTAAATACAACATTCTTAGTCCTCTTAATCCTTTCTAAATTCTCAAGGAGTTGTACTCTCAGAATCTCTCTCAAATTCACTTGTTCTTTCTCAACACAAATCTTATAAGATGATGTAACCTACTGACAACTCATCATTTTTGAAACTTACACAAATAGAATATGCAATGATTCTACTCAAGAATATCACTTCATGTTGTCTAATGGTATTGATCACCATTGCCTTACCATTATAAACTACTTTGGAGTTAAATTCCACCTTCTTCTTAACTAGTTTCTCTCCAATGGGTACACTGCCTTGCTTACTAAGACTAGTAACCTCATGTATAAGGTCAGCAACAATATCAACTACATCTTCTACCATCCAAATCTTTCCATTGTGAATTCTACTTAATATAATTTAAGTCCACTCTTCGGTATCAAGTTCATAGTAAAAGTAATATCTAAGTAAGTCTAAATCCTTCAAATGCTTATATCCATATTTTATAGTCATATCACGATTGAAAAAAATTTCCATGTCCTTGTTCATGAATTCAGTTCCAACAGTCTCAAATTTACTAGACAAGTAGCTTCCTATATCTTCAAAATATACTACATTGTTTAGAGTAATAGATAAAGTTGAATTAGGGTTTTCCTCTAAGATTTTCACTAGAACAACCTTCACCTTAGGGTTATCAACATTCTCAACATTCTAAACCACTAACATATTCATAATTACTCCAAATAGAAATTTACTCAACAAATTTTGTGTGAGAAATAAAAATATCTTTTTCTAAAGTAGGGTTTTGATCGAATTCGCCTTTACAAATTGCCTTTGTATGCTCCAATCTTCTAAAATGATTCAAAATGTGGAAATAATTATGTTTTGTACTCCTTTTATCCAACTTGAACTTGCATTAATTATGCACTTCACTAACTCAAAAAAGTTGTTAATTACTTTCCAAAATCAAGTATCTACTCAAGATCGTTCATTCAATCTTCAAATGCTACTTGAAGATAAATATAACTTCCATCCATCATAACAATGCTTCAAAAAGATTTGCGTCATGAAACTCACTATAAAATCATAGATTCCATCTACTATTATAGAATCAACCTTCTTTGTTTACTACAATAACTCCTATTTCCTTCATAATTTCTTACTAAAAGCTCCAAATTCCAATGGAGCTTAGCCACAATCTAGACTCATCTAGATACACCTTTTCCTAACCTTGTACTCACAATTCTATCTATACTTGGAGTTCCAAGTTCTAATGTAAGCTTAATTCAACTTAATTGAATCAAACTCAATTGCTGACTTCAATCTTTTTGTCTCTATATCATCTAACTTTTCCTCAAAAATATTTAATCCTTTTACAAATGCCTCATCAAATTCTTCTCAAAGTCCACTAACTAAATTTTTTCAATCTTCATTTTCTTTCTTAGTTCTAGAGTTTCTTTCATGATTCCTTTTGTCATTTTTGAAGTTTATTCGATTGTTTCTTTTATTTTTGAAGTTTCTTTCATGATTCCTTTTGTCATTTCTGAAGTTTCTTCCATTGTTGCTTCTATCCATTCTATAGTACTTTGTTGTATGTTTGAAGTTATTGCATAATTGACATAGTAGCGTTCTACTTCTGGGATTCTATTAATCAATAGGTGCTTGGCAATTTCAAGTTATATGTGTAAAGTTGTTACACTTATAACACACAAGCTTCTTTATTTTATCAAAAGGTCTTCTTTCTCTTGATGTCCTCTCATTAGATATTCTTCTATCTATAGGGTTAGTATTTCTAGACATTCTACTATTCCTTTTATCATTATTTTAGGCTTCTTACAATTAATTGCTTTATGACCTATACCATGACAATTATGACAATAAAAATTTGTAACATGATTAAATGACTTATTTGTACAATTTCTTTTCATATGACTTATTTCATTAAATGAAAAACACTTGCCTCTAGATTCATACCTGGTTTTCTTAGGAGATACCACTTGCTTAGGTTCATCCAATTTCTTAGTTTCCTTCTCTGGTCCAACTTCTTTAGATTTATCAGAAGATTGATTGGATTCAATCTTATCACAAGATTTATCTTTTTTCTTTTAGATCTGATCCAATATCAATTTTCTTTGTAGACATTTTAAATAGTTAACTAAGACCAGTCTTATCATATGCAGGTCTTTGTATTGACATAGATTCATCAAGCTTTCCTCTTATAGAATAAAGTTTTTCAAGCTATATACCTTACTTTAAGTTAGTTCACATTTCACAATAGTGTTGTACTTTTAAAGTTCTTCATGATCTACTCTTAATGCTTCAAGTTCAGATGTCAACTTTGCTAGATTCACTCTAAGATCTGAATTTTACTTTAAGTTAGTTCACATTTCACAATAGTGTTGTACTTTTAAAGTTCTTCATGATCTACTCTTAATGCTTCAAGTTTAGATGTCAACTTTGCTAGATTGGCTCTAAGATCTGAATTTTAGTCTTCAATTTAGATTCAACTTTTTTACGATCACTCGTCAAAATTAGCTTTAGATTAGTAATCTTTAACTCATGCTTCATGATCTTGTACTCTATTTTTAGTTTTGAATATTCATCATCACTAGTTTCAGATTTAGTAGATTCAGGCTTGGATTTGAGATGTTCAATATTGTCCTTCAGTTGTCCAATGTATACTTTGGAGTCTTCATATGTATCTTTTATCTTATCTCTTTTGTCAGTAAGGATATCAATTGGTCAAGTGCCTCTTCAAGATTCTTCATCAAGTATTCTATATAGATAGGGATTTTACTCAAGATGTTAAGCTTCTTCTGAGTAATTGTGCTCTGATACCAATTGTTATAAATAAGGAATACTGAGAGTGGGGGGAGATGAATTATTATTCTAAAAACTTTTGTTTCCAACTAGATATTATTAATTACTTTGAACCATGCATGAGAAAGTAAACAAACAATGCTGAACAGTAAAAGTAACCATCCACAAAGTGAACTCATAACATCATAGTTTGTTAACTAGGGAAACCTCGGCCAAGGGAAAACCTTAGTGAGAATGATGCCCACAAAGTTATACTAATATATATGTTCCTTATTAGAGGATGGACCCTATTAGGAGTCAATAAAAAAATTTAGTATATAGAGTCCCTATTAGGAGACTTTAAATCCTTGTTATGGATTCCAACCCTATTAGAAGTTGTAGTAAAATGTATGCAAGAAGATCTCACTACCCAAACATGAAATTTCAATTACAAAAAGAGCTCACTATCCAAACAAGTAACTAAACTTTAATAAGTTCCTCAAATACAAAAGTATAGATGCTGTAACTTCTTCTCAAATGATCTCTAGCCTCAGCTTGATCTCAAATCACAAAATTAAGCTCTCAAAAACTTTTCATGTATTGCTTCACAAAGAGTTCACATATCACTTTCACATAAAAACACACACTTAACCTTGCAAGATATCCTTTGCATAAATACCATGCATTTTTCACAAATTGCTGCTAGGTCAGCTAAGACCACAATATAATTTTCCAACTTAGAGTAAACATCTAGGATGTTGGCCCTAATTGGTCAACTAATTATTTGTAAGGAAAATATTTCCTTTACCTTTCATTCCAATGTGTTTTACATCTTAATTATCATTCTTCTATACTATCCATACTGATGTCTGAGATTGTACACATCATCACCAACATGTATACTGTCTCCATCTAACCTTGCTAGTCATAATATAATGTCAGAAACATTTTACATATAAAGTAATGCACTACTATAATCCAATTTCATATTTACATAATTTTTTCAATACCAAGAAGCTAAGTACCTTTATTTTTGAGGTTTACTATAAGTATGTACATAATGTGTTGCCATTAATGATAATATTTACATATTTGTATATAGCCAATTGTTAGCTATGTCCACTAACATAAAATCCAAGAGATATGTTCACTAATGCCTATACATCTATCCAATCCTATATCTTCTCCTTCTCAGGAAGGGAAGGAAAAAAATCCTTAGAGGTCTTCAGTCATTGCATAGAGGCAAATGATAGGGATGATGGGGTCTTCCTCACATGCTTGCTTGTCCTCTTATTTAGGATCCTTCTAACTCAAGCTGATACAAAAAATTTATATATGAATCAATAATTATTATACATTGAAATCAAATATATGCACACACAAAATTCATCATTTTCTTATCACCATCAAAGGGTCACTCCATACACCTAAAAGGCTCACAAATGATAAGGAGTAATAAGGCCCTAGAACAATTCAATCAATATCATCACTCAATCATACTTATAAATACTGTTTGAAATTTCAATACTAACTATTATAAATAATAACTAAAACCATGAGAACTCTTTCATACCTCAATTAATGGCTCTGAACTAGCCATTGCAGCAACAACTTTGTGAGCAATGGACTGGTGAAGTTGAGGAGTCTCAGATGTCAACAATTGCAAATCATATAATGCAATTTTTAATTTTTTTTTATAGAATATAATATACTCAAATGAATTAAATTAACATGAAACAAATGTACCTCTATGAAGCTCATATCATGCCTAGGCTTAGAGTCCCATGTGAATGTTGATGGTCTAGTAGAGAACCAATGCACATGGATAATTTTTTTTTGTCAATCCTTCATATGATTACTTAATAAATATATGTATTAATTTAAATGATTAAATAGAAACATACCTATCAACTCATTGACAAGGCATAAAATGGGGCCAGAGAATTTGTACTAGGGCCATCAACACTCTTACCCTAAATTTTAAACATTGTCAAGACATGCTAATAAATTAATCATTCACTAGCCATACAAAATGTGATCAAATTAGTATATTATAATTATAATTTACTTATGTGTCAATATCAAATGTGTCACTCAGGAACTCATTAGTGACTAGCCCATCATCCATATTGTCTCCAATGTGACTTCCAAACATGCATAAGGATCCACATGATGTGCACATGTGACCATGACATGAAGAAGGCTCCTTCTCAACTAATGGACCAAAGCAATGAATGAGGGTCTGTGTCAAAGCATTGATAGTCCCTAGAGTACTAGTCTCTACATGTTCCTTCACAACTAAAAGAATAATGACATTCTCACCCTATGGCTTGAAAACAAGTTCCCTAACTACATTAGGGCCACTATGTGGCCCTGACCTCTCAAATGATGAACCCCCACCTCTACCCCTAAGAATCTAACATGTCAAAATATTTGGGGATCTCCTTGAGTACAAATTCACAATATAATTTCTTTAAGAAATACATTGGAACCTCATGATTATTTCAGGGAGGGGCATCAAGCACCATCTACCATCTATCCCAAAAGTTGTTTCGAATATCATCATGTATGCACTAGTGGATGGAGAACCTTTTCGTTGTATGTTTAAAAGTGTCTTATTCTCTTGATTTTTTAAATAATTCACATATGTTTACCTTTTGCTATGTCCTTTTCTCTTACATTTTATAACATGATTTTTTTGCATAATATCTTCTTTGTTCTTCTCTCTTAACATGTCAAATATCCAACTAACCACTAACAAAAGCTACATGGCTCATAATGGACTCAAGGGAGGATGCCAATTGTGCTCTCATAGGATTAGTTTTCCCACAAGCTGTCAACCTACCAATGATTGCTTCTTATTTATTTTTTCCCTCTTTTTATTTCATTCATTATATTGTCATGGGTTCTAGGAGGAGGTCTTTCAATCGGTGGAGGTTGTAGAAGTTCTTACTCTTCTGCATGAGGGTTTTCATTTTAATTTTGTTGATCAGGCTTGGGATTTGGTGGCTGATTATTCACATTTCCTTATATGAAACTAATTGTATTTTAAATAAATAAACAAATTTGAAGGAAAACTAAAAAAAATAAAAAATAATGCTAAAAAATAAAACACAATGCAAAAAAAAGCATAGAAAATATACTTGATGATCTTGATCTTGATCTCCAATAATGAGGAGGCATTTTGAGGAGGAGAGAGAAAATATTGGACCTTCTACAAAATGTGTACATGATGTTGGGGGTAGAGAAGGCAACAAGAAAGAAGAAACAAAAAAATGATATGGGCTATAGGTTACAACCCATAAATATTAGTTTCAAAAAGCGTGCATGCACTATTGTAAATTTGAAAATCAAAAGTTCTATGTCATCTTTTTGGCACCTTAACTTGGTGCATTCTCCCACCAACAATCTTATTGCTTACAACAAGATGCTTTGTAACACATAAATCATCAGCCACATCAACCTAATCATCCACGACCAAGTGCTCTTCAATTTTAATGTTAGGCTCAATTGACTAATCATGAAAACCAATCTCAACCTCATTACCAACAAGATTAGGAATCTCCTTGGTAAGGTCAAGTATTTCAGCAACAACCACCAATTGTTCTATAGGTTTCACATTAGACTCTACAAGCTAATCAAAACCAACCTCACATACCTTTGTTACCTCCTCTATAACCTTGTTATGCCACCTTCTCTCATGGAAAAATCTTCTAATTAGCTAGACAACTCTCTTTCAGATCGATAGACTCCAACTCCACAAACATCTATAGAATGCCCTCCCATCTCATCCTTAACTCAATCAACCAAACTAGCTTCAAACTGAGTTGACATCTAAAAAAGCCTCTTCTCCAACACATCATAGAGATTCACAATAATTCCAGGGTCTAATATTTTTGGAGACATCTTCTAAGCTCGTTGCAAACCCTCTGCAAAAAATCCTTCTCATGCACCTTGTGACAAACCTAAATTGTTTGCAAGTCTAATCACAACTTGCCACTTTGCATGAACAACTATGAAAAAATCATAAGTCCAGGAACATGAATCTGCAATACACATCACATAAAATCTATGTGATCATGTTCCAATAAGATCAACCTTCCATCTTCACATCCATCAATCCATCTATATGTCCTCTACAATTACAAGTCACAACCATAATCTTCCAACTCACAATCAGGAAATCTGGAACCCTAGAAAGAAAAATCCACCATCAGATCAAGATCTTGTCAGATCAACTCCTCTCAACCCAAGATCTTGGTGTAATCTACCTCAACTTCAACAATCTATCTACATGCTTAGGAACAACTGTGCTCTAATACCATCTAACGTAGTGTAAGGAAGGAGAATCCCCAAAGGATGTAACGCCCTGCCAAGGGATCCAAAAGAATTAACCTAAAGTTTTACTAAGTTTGCTAAACATTTTTTTTTTAAAAAAGTAATAAAGTATAACATACACATCAAACACATAGTAGCGAAAGCAATAACATGTAATCATAAACAAACATACATAATAGGTTACATTCCTTAGGGATCCCAAGATGTTGAGTCACATTTAAATTTAATTAATCCTAAGTCTAACAACTACCATATCCACATAAAAGAATAATCAGAAAGCCCAATGTCCATTTAATATACATTTGTTCCGAATGCCACTTGGCAAATTAATTCGGAATGCTCAATCATCCACTGTACATGTCACAGGGTATGAAAGGCTCAAAAGAATATACATATGTAAAAATAGAGATACATCATCCTCAAATCCATAGTACAAGGTATAGTAAAATAAATGAAACCATACCAT
Source organism: Cupressus sempervirens (assembly GCA_028749045.1). Classification (NCBI taxonomy): domain Eukaryota; kingdom Viridiplantae; phylum Streptophyta; class Pinopsida; order Cupressales; family Cupressaceae; genus Cupressus; species Cupressus sempervirens. The sequence goes on from CM053789.1 coordinate 773,288,477, forward strand.
ACATGATACATCCATCCATCATAAAAGATGAAACATCCATCATAAAATCTAACCATCCATCATAATAATCCATGAACAGAATGAAGGTAAATGCCATCCAAGAAAGCTCTAGCCACGGTGACCATGGATGGATCTCAATGGTAAGAGTAAAAAGCACTACCACCCAACCGCATGGAACCTAAATGGTCCACTCCCACCGCGCTGAGGAGATAGTTTCAAGTCCCAAACAAGATATCAAAACATGAAACAAAAGTACTCTCTAAGTCTGGAAAATCCTAAAAGTACACTAACTCAAAGGTTCCAACATAGATAGACATCTAGACCTAGAGGCACACAAAGACACGTAGGAAACCTACTATGCAAGCAAGAAAGTGTCATCGCAGAAGTCACATTGGAAGTTACCCGAGCAATCCCTTAGGAATCCCGGGTCCCTTGTGATCCTGTGGCCACTAGTATCCTCTCGTACTGACGAGGCATACTACGAAATGCAAGGTCATAACCAAGCATTCTTTCTACCCCATCCTAGTCTGTACTAGCACTCAAGGCACAAGAGAGAACATATAGTCATCTTATTAGCTTCATTTAAGTCAGTATTTAGGTGAGATGTTTTCACTTATTAAAAAAACTTACAATGGGTTTCTCCAGGTAGCCTCTTAGGGCCCCGACCCCCATTGCAAGCCACTTCCCGACACTACACAAAGATAACCCACCCTAGGCTCATGAAATCAAAAATCAAAGAATCATAATAAAATCACCTCAGTCCTATACAAGTGACTGAAAACATCATAAATATAATCCACAATCATCACATCAGTTCTCCATGAGCAACTAAATAGCATCAAATAATAATCATAATGATCACAACAAATCTCTATCAGCATCTGAAGGCATCAATGATAAATCACAATATCCAATGGTTCTCCAATGAGCAACCAAAAAGAATCCCAATAATAGAACACAAAATTGATCGAAGACTCCAAAATGGTCAAGTCAAACATGTCACAACATGACATCATCAAGAGCATAGAAAAACACTTTAGTCCCATCAAGGCAACTGGAAAGCAACCCAAGTATAACTGATCGATGACTCAAAAATGGTTAAGTCAAGTAACTCAAATACATACACCTCAACTTCACAGAAGGAAACTAGAAAACAATAACAAACAGTAATAACAAACAGTAAAAACATCCATCATAGAGCACTCCATCACATTACCATGGTCAGGTAAAAAGATCGAGATCAAATCATCATATCATCACATTTGCAAAACCCTTGAGCCTCTGGTAACGACCTAAACTGGTCAACACTCTAGGACCACCCAAACCCCAAACACAATCAGTACCTAGATAACATCATAGTTTCACAGTAGGTTTGATTTGATACACATAATTGAGTGAAATAGTAAGTTTTAAATTTCCAATTTGATATATGAATCGAGTAAGTTCGTTCCATAATTCACCCTATCCACTTAACCCATTCTTATTCTAAATAGTTCGCACAAATTATACCTGTTTGATTTAAGTAATTTCTCCCCAAGATAACCAGCGAGTAATAATTTATTCAAATTATTAAATAGTATTTGTCGATTTCCAAATAGAATAATTTACAAGTTAATAAGATCATAAAGATTAATTAATCTTAGTTAAATAAAATTTTAACTAAATTAATTAATACTTACATATCTTTAATAAAAATATCATTTTAATATTATTTAATTATTTATTGATTAAATAATATTAATGAAACTACTTATTAATTATTTATAAAAATACTAAATTTTAATAAATTTTATTAATAAAATCCATTAATTAAAAATTAACTAAATTTATAATATAATTAAAAATTTATTAGCAAATTAAATAATCTTTAAAAAAAACATATTTATAACAACTAATATTAATTAATATCTAAAAACTATTAACAAAGCTCATATATTAAAACAAACAACCTTGATATACATTTAAGTTTATTTTTTAAAAAAACGTCCCAAGCGATATATGAATCACTGACTGCAGTAATAGCAGCGTAGGCTGCTGTCGCAGTCATCCTGCGCCAGCAGGTACGACTGCATACAACAGTTAGCCTACTATACTCAGTATTAAATGGGGGGGGGGGGGGGGGTGTGCGTGGATAGCCCCACCCATATTTATTAATTTATTTTATTTTATTTGTTTAACAAATTTATATAATGTGAATCTTTTAAAAATATTGCTATTTAGTTAATAATATATATATATAATTAAATAACTCTCCCTTTTAAATATATATATATATATATATATATATATATATATATATATATATATATATATATATATATATATATATATATATATATATATATATATATATATTTGATAACCATATTACTTTGATAGAGTAAATATTGCCAACTATCCAAATTTTCAATTTAGATTTTTAAATTCGAACCCTCCCCAAATTGAATCCTAATTTTCTTTATTCTATAAAATGAGGGTTCTTTGATAGCTCTACTATTCTTCACATATATAGAAATTAATTGACAAGCATCTGATAAATTCCAATATTGAAATGTTTTAAACATTCATCATAGAGAATTTAGGTCTATAATCCACTGACACGAAGAAGACAAGAAATAGGGAAATTGCATAAATAATCAGCGATCAAGACACAAGACTCTACTTGATCCTGATGCTAATACGAAATCCTTGAAAAACTATGAGAGAATTCGCTCCCCTTCAATAACTTTCCTCTGAAAAATTTTCTTAGAATTCTCCTTCTGAAATTCGCTACCAAAAGATGTCTCCTAAAATCCCTGTCTATAAAATTCTTTCCCAAATTCGCCGTCCCTAAAAAATGAACCCCAAAGTTGTGATAAGGAGTTTTCTCCTCAAATCGGGGCACTAATTGTGCGTTCACCTGAGAGGACTCTTTGCTCAACTGAGTTAACTCTAAAATTAACTTGTATTAATCTATGCTTTATCTTTTAATGCACATTGAATGAATTATTAAATAACATTATTTAATTTTTCCACTTGACTTCTATTTTTAATCATTATTACTTTTAAACTCATGCACACTTTATGAAATTAAAATGACATTATTATTTTCTCTTATTTTATCTTTTTAATTAATTTCTTTTATTTTCAACACATGCTCGCATCATGAAATCTTACAACTTTTTAATAATTAATATATTTTCACTTTTTAATTTATTTTAGAAACTTAATTGATAGAATATTTAATTAACTTAAATAACAATAATATTTAGCATTTTTTAAAAAATGAATTCTAAATATATTATTATTAAATTAAATAAATATTATCACGTCTAAATTTATCCTTAAACTTTTATCTCCAAATTCAATTCTTATTATTTAATTAGTTTCTCAATTAATTAAATATAATTAAATATTAAAATGTCATAATAATTTTTTATTAAATTGAATCATTAATTAATCTTTTAATTTAACTTAATTAATAGAAAATACACCAAAGACTCATAAAGACAACATATGAAAACCTATCATAGAAAAACACATACTAAATCAAACAAAAGGGTTATAATCATGAATTAATGTCATCCGACGCATTCGGAGGGTACTCAACTTGGATACTTGTCCTAATTATCAATTATTACAAATGGCTAAAGGGTTTAGGATTTGGACTTAAGATTTATCTCCCCTCTCTTACCATTGAGATAATGTGATAGGGTATGCTCATCCTGGCAATTCAGGGAAGTCGATACCCGGTACCTACAACCTGCATAAAATCCACGCATGTACAGACACAGTATTCTAAGCTAAACAAGCAATGACAGGAAGTGGTGCATCGTGTAGAACCCGACTAGCAGGTGACTATGACTCCCTTCCTTAACCACATCAGAAACACCATACATAAAGAAAACAAACACGCACACCATACACATGCAATATGGGGTAAGTATCCATAAGAAAACACATGTGATAATAAACCATCTAACTAATCATCATCGATAACTAAAAACATTGAATAATCATTTTACATACATGAAATATAGAGTACCAAGTAATCTCATCATATAATAAACTAAATCTGAAACAATATCTGAAAATATAAAAGTAATGCTACTAAACATCAAGTATAGAACTGGCCTAAAAGAGTTTGGCAATTAAAACAAAATGTGAACTAGGGGCAGGCACTACAAAGGAGATATCTTAGCTCCCACCAGAAAACCACACTGTGGAAATACAATACAAGATACAAGATCTAATACCAAATGCACCTCTTTATTCATAAAATAACTAATTACATGCAATGTGCCGAGTTGTAAGGCCTTCCTAATTATGACCAAATACAATAGCAATTACAATAATAGTTCTGCAAGATCCCTCAAATTCTAACCAAAACACTAGCTAGCTTAGATCCACACTCTGGTAGAAACCTCCAAGGAAGATCTAAACTTATGCTTGCAAGCCCACCAAGAAATCTCCTTGTTTCCTGGGTCTCAACTACTAGCCCTTGTCAAAATTTTCTCTTCTACCACATCATCTTCTCCAAGCTAGATGATTATGACTCACTCCCTGAAATGAATGCATAAAAACTCCAAAAGATCCCTTACTTATACCCAACTATTCCACAAGTCATGCTAGCAATTATAAATAAAAATAAACCCTTACATTATATATATGCATAAGTCACAAGTCGGCTACAACACTAATTAAATACCTACAACCAAATTAAATGCCAAAAGGTTGGCTCACAGACAAATCTGGCACACACAAAAACCAAAACATGACCAAGCATCATAAACCACCATGTCGAGTATCAGAAAATCCTCAAGCATAACCAAGCCCCTTCATTGACCAAGCTAACTCAAGCAACACTACTGTCAATTTCCTAGTGTAAATTGAGTTATAGTATACACCAGGTACGCCAAGCATCATCAAATGCCTTCATTAACCAAGTCCCTTGGTTAACATAGCAACCACAAATGATCCATTAATGACTGGGTACCATCTCTTCACTGATCGAGCATGAATCAAAGCTTAATTGAGCACACTCAGTAAGCACACAAATTGGCTCCAAAGTAACTACTGAGCACTCCTCCAAAGTAGTCATAGAGAAAACCCAAGATGCTTCTACATCAATCCACTTTAGATGTTTTACATAAAATATTTAAACTCTAGTTAAATTTTCTTTTCATAAGAACCTTGTTATTGTACATCTCTTTCAAATATTATAGCTACATTAGACCTATGTCCTTTTTTGTTAGTCCCTTGTGCATGAACGTTATTACTTTGAGACCTACTTACAACATTTTGATTGGGAGAATTCATAGACTTGCACAGCTTCCTTTTATCCCAATCCCTTTTTCTTTCATAGGAATCTTAATGAGATCAACACACATACTAGTGACATTAATTCTATCATGTATAAATAATATTCTTATTCTTCTCATGATGAAGATGGGGATTTAAGGGTTCCTCTTATGCAAGTTAATAATTTTGTAATTACTTTGGAATATTATGCAATGATTAGGACAATAATACTCTAACAAGAGGTCATTTCTATTGTAGAAAGCTTAAGGAAGCTATTTGATAATGATGAAAAGGGTGTTAACATCTTTCATAGTATCTCTAATCTCATTGATGACAATGTGAATCCAAATATAAATTGATCTTGAGAGCTAGGTTTCACAGACAACTACCACTAGTTTTGAGACCTCTATGCCATGATTTCTATTTTAATTCCAATTATCTTCACCCATTCTATACCTATCATGAAAACTTGAAATTAAAATATAAATCCGAAAAATGTTACCATCCCTAATCCTATTCTTCCATATATCCCTTTATATGTGTCATGTGTTTGTTTACCTTCATCAATGCCCACTTATAGTAGTGTGCCCTTTTTATTTTCAACCATTGCTTCCATTTCTCATAATGCCAAAAATATTTCAAAGGTATCTCCTTCTACCAATCTTTCAACTAGTTTTACCAATAATTCCTTGTCTTAAACTATATCTTTTCTACAACAATAAATTGCTTCAATGACTCAATTCAACTTCAACATTGTGATATTTTTACTCCTTTTCCTTTAGATGTCATTCATGTTGCTATAATGGAATACATGAAGACTCCTTTTCTTGAGACTTATAATGATAAAAGTGACGCTTTTACTCATGTAGAAAAATTTAACACATTGTATAGTGATTTCTCTCATAATCATAGGTATACGGCTAGACTATTTACTAGAATCTCTCAAGACATAGCCTTTGAATTCTATTTTTCTTTAGCTCTTTATTATATTGAGTGATTCCACAAACTTGCTAATGTTTTCATTCAAGAATTTTAAAGAAAACATTTGTCCTAAGATCTATTTGACTAATTTAATGCATTGTAAATGAGTTGTTAGAGATAAAGTTAAAAATATTATTGGTAGACCATTTAAGAATTTGCAACCTCAAATTTCTTATCTAGCACCTAATATTGATGTATGATCAATTTTCATTGTTGATTTACAAAAATAAATTAGAGATAATTACTTAATAAATTATCTCATTTTACTCAATAATGTTTAGTGCTTTGAAAAATTTTCAACTTTAAGTGATCAATTTGAGATCATTGCTCTAATGGATCTAGTTGATAATAGCGATGTTGGATCCAAAAATTTCAAGAATTCTTAGAAATCGGGGAACTTCATTAAGATCAATCATTTATCAAAGAATGATGACGAAGAAGTTGATGTTGATCATGATCCTAAGGAAAGTGTTAGTGTTATTGTTGGTCCAAGTAGGAGAACTAGAGCCAATATGAAGAAGAAGGCTTAGTCTAACTTGAAAATGATTCTAGGGATTAAGAGTGTGGCCCAAATGATGAGCCAAATGGAGGAAGAGCTCACTAGGACCTTAATGTCTATGGGCTAGTTGTTAGGCTCTCTATTTTTTGTTTGTTACTAGTTTTTTGTATGTTGTTTTTCTGGCTTTGAATTATATTTTTGTTGTATTATAGTGATGGGTTGGGTCTATCTTTTCCGTGGTCTGCATCATTTTGGCGCCTCTTAAAGCTTTGTCTAAAGTAACCTAATTGTACTAAAGGTTTCATATCTCTTCAAAACTTGCTTTTGATGAATTCAAAATGATTTTAAATAGACTCTACATATAGATTGTTGTTTATATCATAGTATTTGTACAACATATACTTGAAATGAAATTTCCATTTCATTTATCTATGATTAATTAGATGATTCATTTTTACTTTAACTTTCTGATTAGACTTTACATTACCATTTCATTTATCAACAATTGAAGTGGGCATCATTAAAGAATAACATGAATATGAAGAAAGAAAGAAAAAAAAAAAACATTATGATTATTGAAAATTCGTATATACTTTTATGGATTATACAAACACTTTATAATAATATAGATTACTTCATATCGTGGGGCAGACAACTAATTCTGCTATTTCTACTATGAACCAAATATATATGCCTTATCCATATGATATTTGATTGGAATCAGAAGTCCTCCTAAACGAACGATAAAGAAGAAATAGATTGATTGGACTTCGCAGAAAGCACACTCACATATTTGCCCAGAATCAGATCAACAGGAAGCTTCTCTCTCTCCTCACCCTTCCCTCTATCATGCGGAAAGCAAGAGATATTGAGAAAATGGTTGTCCAGAGCATTTAAAGATTCCGTAGCAGACCTCTTACAGAATGATCCTCTGCTTATAAGCATTTTTAATCCTTTATTGGATTCCAAATATTCACTAATTTTTCTGAGCATTCAGATGAGAATCTGCTGTGGAAAGAAATGCTGATCCTTTCCTTCATCATCATGCATGATGTGAAAGTGAAAGGGTAGTTTTTAACGTATTTAAGCAATGAATTGTTCTACATATCAGAAAGCAAAGCGCTGTCTGAGTTTGATTTCTCGTGGCTCTCTGTTAAAGGCGACTACAGTCAAAGTGCTTTCCAGTTAGATGATGTCGACAAGTAACAAGTTTTCTTCCTCCCAAAACGAAGTTCTAATGCTCTACGGCTCTTTTAGTTTAGTAATAAATTTGATTTCTATTTTTCTCTCTACCAACAAAGTTAATTGATGATTAAGATGGCGTGGGATGCTAGCTATTCCAGAAGATTCCTCCTTCAAATGAATGATTGCTGGAAATTTTGAATTTCTTAATCTCAACTATACAGCTGTCTTTGTTTAAACATTGTTCGCTAAAATGCTCAATCAGCATAAATTGTGATTGATGAAATAATAACAACTATAATAATTATGATAGTGTCAATTGCGGTTTAACATTGTTCTTGGATGTAATTTTGACGACGCACATTTACCTGAAAAAATAATATCAGCAACTTTTACCCTTTTCATGTTTATGCGCCTTATTGAGCTACTTTTGTCAACATGCCCATTTTGCAGTTTTGAAACATCCCCATTTTTAAAAACTAAATTGTTAATATGTTTCCTTATGGCAAAAGAAGCAAATCCTTTAGTGAAAACTTATTACAGAAAGTGGAGATCTCTCAGACATAGTTTCAGCATCTCTGGAAAGGTATGCATACATAAAAAACTACCGTATTGCTATGCTCTGACGAAAATACTCATTCAAACAAAACCACATTATATCTATCCTGTAGTCCTATTGTCCGATTGCCTGCTAATGTACTCATCCATAGAAAACAACCTACTTGTTACCCTGTAGTCCTTATATGCTCTGCTAAAAGTACTCATTCATACACTCATTCTCTGCAGGTAAATCCCGATGGCCAAGATGGTGTTGATCAGATTTCTTTTCTGCTTTTTTATCACTCTGTCTGCTTCCTATTACGGTTCAGATGCAGAAGCCATTAATTTTAATTTCCCCCCTCAAACAGATATCCGGATGTCAGCAGATGCATCCATTTCTAGCAATGCAATACAGCTTACCCTGAGCCAATCGAGCCTCGGATGGGCAACCTATTCCAATTTTATTCCTTCACAAGCCCTCGCAAGTTTTTCTACACATTTTCAATTCAGTATGGCAGCAGTTAATGGAAGTGGAGAGGGCCTCGCTTTCTTCATCGCTCCATCCGACTTTGATCCCTCCGATGCGGATCAGGGCGAATGGCTTGGCCTCTTCCAACCTGAATCAGATGGGAACGCAACGAATCAGATTCTCGCAGTGGAGTTCGATACAAACGAGGACGACTTCGATCCGGATGATAACCATGTGGGGATCGATATCAACAGCATTAGATCCAAGGTAACTTTTGCAGTAAGTGATCTTTTCGATGACGCCGTTCTCAACAACGGAGAGAAATGGGATGCGTGGGTGGAATACTATGCTCCTCTGCAACAGCTTCAAGTCTTCCTTTTACAATCCCCGGGCGGCCTTACTCCATCTAGACCGGTGAAGCCAGTCTTGTGGTATGACATGGATCTTAGTCAGTTCCTTGCCCCGGTTGTCAAGATTGGTCTTTCAGCATCCACTGGGATCGAAACAGAGACACACACTGTGTATGCCTGGAGTTTCTCATGCCAAGATTCATCCAGCGCCATAACCCTAACACCAGCCCCCATTAGGAAAAAGAAGCATCACAGTTTCATTATTGTCACCATTGTTTTGATCATTGCTATTACTGCTGCTATTATGTTTGTGAGATGGCGGCGTAGGAAGACCAGTGGTGAAGTCATGGGAAAGAAGGCCGAGGAGAAACTGGAATACCCATCATTAGAATCTGTCGTTCCAGAGGCTGTTGAAGAGGAGAGCGATGATGAGTTGGACAAATGGCTAGCCAGGGCTATTCAGTCTGCGCGGAAGTTTTCCTATGACGACCTCAGCGCCGCTACAAACAACTTCAGTCCAGATGAAGAGATTGGAGGAGGAGGATTTGGGAAAGTGTACAGAGGCACACTCCCAAGCACAAACCAGGCTGTGGCTGTTAAAAGGATGAACCCAGATTCGAATCAAGGAAAAAACGTGTACGAGTCAGAAGTGATTATAAACGGTAAACTCACACACCGTAATCTCGTTGAGTTTCTGGGATGGTGCCACAGAAAGGGGGAAAGGCTTCTGGTCTACGAATTGCTGCCCAATGGAAGTTTAGACAAATACATATTTGAGGATCATCCAAAAGGTCCTCTTGATTGGGATAAGAGAAACAGTATTGCCCTTGACGTAGCCTCTGCTCTTGTTTATCTTCATCTAGATCGGCGAGAGAGTGTTTTGCACAGAGATATTAAAGCGGAGAATGTGATGTTGGATTCAGATTTCAGAGCCAAGTTGGGGGATTTTGGTCTGGCAAGAGCGCTGAGATCTGAGGATGGAGATCACTGGTATAACAGTAATCAGTGTGGGACATTTGGGTATATGGCGCCGGAGTACGCCACCGAGAGAAAGTCCAGTCGAGAATCGGACGTGTTCAGCTTTGGAGCACTCGCCCTTGCAATTGCCTGTGGAAGGCGGCCTGTTGACAAGAGCCTAGATCGACATAATTCCAGATTGGTTGAATGGGTTTGGTATTTATATGCAGATCAGAGGATATTAGATGCAGCAGATGAAAAGCTTGATGGAAATTTCAATCGTGGGCAGATGGAGCGGCTGATGTTAGTGGGATTGTGGTGTTCTCATCCGGATCCGAATGCGAGACCGAGTATGAAACTAGTGCTCGAAAAGCTGGAAAGGGAAGATGGTTTGCCTAGCATTCCTCGGGATTATCCACGGGCTTCTCCACTGAGTTTTGCCTCACCGTTGTCAGGGGTGTCAGCGGATTATCTCCCCGTGTGAATACAACTGAAAGCGTACTGGTTCATTGTATGGCATACACATCTGTATATGTATTTTACCTTCAACAAGAAGTTCAAGTATTCCCAATAAGATCCAGACAACCAAAATTACATTAAAGAAGTCTTCCTAATAAGTTTTGACTCCTGTATTTGTTAGTTTCTTTCACCTCTATGCCAGTAGAAATTTTTACCACAGGTCATTCCCAAAAATGGGCGTTTGTTTTAGCTGTCCCTGCTTTAGTAAAGTGGAATATGATGTAAAAGAAAATAGATATCTTGCTGTGCACATGGATGTCTATTCGAGTGGGGCAACAGACTCAATGTAAGTGTACTCTATTTGTGGATTTTATGAATAGAAGGAAATAAAAATCTTCTTTTGTTTTTTGTTTTTTTTAATATAACAATAGATAAATGTATATAAATATAAAAGGGAAAGAAAAACATTCTTTTGTACTTGTCAATTTATATTGGAAGAAAAAGAAATAATTTTAAGGATTTTATGAATAGAAGGAAATAAAAATCTTCTTTTGTTTTTTGTTTTTTTTAATATAACAATAGATAAATGTATATAAATATAAAAGGGAAAGAAAAACATTCTTTTGTACTTGTCAATTTATATTGGAAGAAAAAGAAATAATTTTATATATATGATCTATGTATAAATTAAAGAAATTGAATTCTAATTAAAAGAAGAATGCTTTAGTGTTCTTCATTCAATTAATTACATATGAAGAATTATAATAAAATATTAAGAAAGATATATGAAAGTTATATTTAAGGAAAACATAATTAATAGGGTGAAAGCACAAACCCGTGTCACCATTGGTGATATTTGGAGGGGTTATGGCCGAAATAGTTTCAGCCATAACAGTTATGGCCGAACAAGTTTCGACCGTACATACGTGGCAAGTTTCCTCGTCAACATGGCAAGCATAGTTATGGCCGAAACACATTCAGCCGAAATAGTTTCGGTCGTAAACCCCATGTTTCAAATGACTCAAAATATCATAAAAATAGCCAAAAAGTGATTGATGATAATTTTATACACTAGGGGGTTACGGCCGAAACCCTTTCGGCCGGAACTACCTATGTGGCATCTTAGCTGGCAGCCACACAAGCAAAAATAAGGACTTCTGCAAACTTCTCACTTTGAAGGCCAATTTGACTTACTAAATTAAAGTTTTTTTTAAAACTAAAAATATGGTTTTGTAGGTCTCGGAGTCAAGATTATGATTATGTAATTTTTTTAAAATTTTAATTATGGATAATATGTTATAATTTGAAAATAGTACAAGTAGGTATTTTAAGATTCAAGAAGATGTCTATTCAAAAATAGTAAATCATGTTCAAAAATTATTATTTTTTAATGCTGCACTAGAGGAGAGAGTCTTCTTCAAGAATATGTAATTTGTTTTAAAAAATATGTAGGTTTGATGGAAAAAGTTTAACGGGAGAAAAAATTTGTCAATTTTTGATAACTTTGATTTGACCAATTATAACTTATAAAATATTAGCCGAATTTCAATTTTTCTTTTTTGGTGCATTGGGTATACATGTTGACTCTAACATATTCCAAAATTAGACCAAAATATGAACATTTTCATATATTTGTTTGACGGGAAAAAAACTCTATATTTTTAGCATTTTAAAAAAATTAAAAAATAGACTTTAAAATTTGAAAAATAGATAAAATTTTTACTCAATTTTTTTCAAAAAAATTACAGACATAAACTTCATCCAATTTTACACATTTCATTAGTTTACATCATCTTCAAATTCTAAGCACAAATGCCACTTTTATGCCATTAAATTTGAAGACTTTAAATTCTGATATCACTTCTTTATAAAAGGTGACACAGGTTTGTGCTTTTACCCAATAGTTATTGAAGAATATAATGACTGAGCTTTAAAAACTATGTATGATGTTGTTGTTTTTTCCAACAAAAGGCTAGAGTATAAGTAGTATAAAGCTAATATACTTTTACAAAATTTTGATCCCATGATCAAGCATATACTAAACAATACTATAGAGAGTCCACCATAACTAAATATCCAACTAACATAATACCTATAATCCAAAAACTTGCAGACTAACACACCCTTGAAATTGACAAACCCATTTCTATAAACTGTAGTATGCAAAATGGGACATCCATCCACCAAAACTAACAAAGGCCCCTAGAACTAGTAGAGGGCTAATTGTTTAAAAAGGCAAAAACCATTAAGCATCTTCCATCAAAAAACAAACCAGCTGCCAAGATGAATCCACATCCATGATAGTCAAGTCATCAGCCATGTCTATAACACCATAAGAACATCCCCAACAAGTAATGGACTGAGAAAATGGTACCAACAAGTCCACATCATTTACTTCAGAGTCCTCACTTTGATTCACCAAAGTAGTTTCCACCATGTTCAAAATTGAGACATCAAAACACACCATATATTGTGGAGTAGGTAGTCGAGCCAAATCATGGTGAGGTGGAGACAAAGCCAACACTACATGCCCACAATTTTTCCTAATGGACCCCTAATACCATCTAGTGAGCCACAAAATATAGCTAGAGGCACATGGTATCTATCATGATGATCTCTATCATGTATGATATTGTACTTTAAAGCATTTATGTACTAAGGACTCAAAAGTGTTAGAGAGTATTAATATATATAGGTTGTTTTCAATATTAAAATTTAATTAAAATGTAAGGTCTCACTCACTTTGCTATAAAATATTTAAAAGCTAATTTATGAAATGATTCTTGTTATATTAATACATATAATTAAAAAGTTAATGGATTATTCTTAAATTTTTTATATCTAATTATGCTAATGCTATTAGAGTCAAATGGTGTAGTAGAATTAATGGTATACTTTGCAGTCATTACCTCTAGTTGATGCACATAGAGGTGACATAGTGGACCTCCCCAAGAGGTCATATATCCTAGAAACATTCTATCCAAATTGTGCTTAACCATGATGTTTCCTCCAAGATTAAGCTAGTTGACCTTACTAAGCCATTTGGGAAAACCTTTAGCAAGTATTGTACCTTATGAACCATTTTGTTATAAAGGAATTTTAGCTCATCAATTGATAAGTAGAACATATTTTTTTATAGAAATTCAAATTAAGAAATTGATATTAAAATCCAAATGAAAAGTTTTCAAGTCAAACTAATTGGCTTATCATTTATAAGTAACTATGATGTAGGAGCATCATTAGTTCTTAACAATCTTGTGTCAACCTAAAACATTTTCATTTTCTTGTTCCTATTCAATTTACTTCTATGTTTCTTTCAACATCCTCGTATAATTACTCATTTTCTCTTGTGTAATTGATTGACACATTTCTATTCTATTGTTGGGTTTTCCTTTGGGTTAGGAAATCAATCGAAGTCTTTACAAATAACTTGTACTTTTACTATGTTTTTCTCAACCTATTTGATCACTATATTTTAAAATAACTTGTACTTTCCTTATTTTCGTAGAGGATTTTCTTGGCTTAAGAATATGATTGGCTCATCTCATGATATTTTAATGCTCTAGGTTTCCCTCCCTATGGGCTCGAACTTTATTTGAGATCTTTGTGGAGGATTTCATCATGATTTGTGTCAAACCTATATTTTTCTTATTATAGATTATAATATTTCTTGGATAACTTGATGAATTGTGGATGTGATATATATTGATGAAATAGATCCTTCTAGTGGGAGATTATTGGGCATTACTAATTCTTAAATGGCCAAAAAGAGGTTAATCTAAAATTTTGTCTATAATTAGGCTTGTAAACCTACAATGTAAGCTTTCATGTTATTTATAAATTATAAATAATTTTTTTTGTCAATGTATGATCTTGTATTCTCTTAACTTAGTGACGATGATTCTATTGTGTGACTCTTGCTTTATGGTCAATATCATTCTCCTTGAATAACCCCATATCATGGCTATGTCAAATGGTAATAGAGTTATCTTCATTCCTAAAATAATAATTTTTTTTTCCATTAGATTGTAAAATCCTATAAGTACTTATATTAGGGTGGAAGACTAAGGATTTGACTTGTAACTATATTGGACTTGTATAAGGATGGTCTAAAAAGGAAGTGTTGGAGGTGGTGGAGTACATAGAGTTGTAGATATAACTTCTATGGATATGTTAAGGAAGATAATGACATGATTAGAAGATATTAAAATTATGAAAATAAAAGGTTTGAGTGATGAAGACAAGTGTGATGAAGAAGAGGAATAAATAATGGAAGAAGAGTAAGATGAGATCAATCGGGTAGATGATGTACTCCTAAGACCTATAGCTAGGAAAAATTCTAAGCTATATTTTAACCCACAGTACTATCATAGAATGTTGGACTTTGATTAATTTATAGATTTGATTACAAATATGGAGATGTACTTTGAATTTAAGAGAACAAGTGAGGATAAATAAGTGAAGCGTCTACTTACACATAGTTGAAAAGACATGCATTACTATGTTGGGAATATTTCTAGATTGATAAAGAAAGAAGAGGAAAAGATAAATTCAAATTTTGGAATGGGATGTGAAAAAGTTGAAGAAAAATTTCCTACATATTATTAAGTGAATTTTTTTCAATAGTTATAGAAGTTGAAGTAGTAAGAAATTAGTGTGAAGGGGTATAATGATAAATTCTACAAGTTGGATGTTAGATCTGGACCTACTAGGGATGATATTTAACAAGTTGTATGGTATCTTAATTGTTTGAGGATGTATATAATTGATGAACTTAATTTAATTAATTTGTAGAGCATGTAAGAAGTGTATCAATATATCTAGAAGTTTAGGAAAAAGTTAAAAAAAGACACTAGTAGAGATAGAAAGGTAGAGGAGGCATATTTTAGTGAAATGGATTATTAAGTTGAGGAGAAAGATCTTATGTGGAACAAAAAAAAAAAGAAAAAATAGAAGGCAATGAGGATAAATCACACTACAGGGAGGAAGGAAACTTCCATTGGAATGGAGAATAGAATGACTTTTGGAATGTGAGTTCTAAGAAAGATAATCAACAAATATTTAGAGGAACTTTCTTTACGTGTAGAGGAGAAGGAAAATTAAATTTTTATTGTAGCCAATTAATAATTCAATTAAGAGGGTAGAGAATAGTAGAATAGCTTCTTTTCTTGTGGAAGAACACACCAAATTAAATATAGAGAAAAAATATAATGATAAGGAGATCCTTATGTTAGACTGAGATTTGAATCAAGATTTACTATAGAGGAAGTGTTTTATTTTTAATAAGATATACGGTTGAAGGAAAGTCTTAAAACCTTGCAATTGACAGTGGGAGTTCAAAAAAAATTATTCCTAAGAGAAGTTGGTGAACAAGTTGAAGTCGCAAATATTGAAGCACTATAATCCCTATCAATTAGAATGAACGTGGAATGATCATAAGGTGGCCACTCTATTGTTGACCATAGGAAAAGTGTCTTACATTACATGGTGTTGAATAGTATAATGAGGTGGTAACTCACTAGTCAATCCATTGAAGTTCTATCCATAGATCAACATCCTTGTATCACCATGACACGGTCCAATAAAATTGTGTTACCCATATATAAGACCTAGCATGTTGTTATTTCTGAATGTGTTAGTTGTGTATGGGATTTACATATATTCTTGAATGCATTACCCATGTACGAGATTCACCATATAAGTGTAGAAAATTCCTCGTCCATATCATGTGTATATAACATACATGAGAAGGAAGAGAAACATGATACCTACTTCACACAACAAGGATATATCCTTAAGAAATAATTTGGACTATATTCATAGCAATGTGTATTATTTCTTACAATATAAGAACATAGACAATAGTGAAAAGGATGTATCACTTATGATAAAAGGATCCTCAATGGGGAAAAATCTTCAATATGAGACATGTACCAAAGAGGAGTGCCTAATCAAGATAAAATCTCCAAGAGAAAGAATAGGGGGATAAAAATCATCCATCTAGCTCCTAGGTTCCAAGGGAGATAGGAAATTTTGATGAAGGATGTAGTTTTTAACCTAAATCAACTGAAATTTTTTAAAATGGAAATAGCTTTGCTAATAAAGAAGAGGCTATGGAATGGGACATACACCTCTTATGATAGAGAGAATCCATAGTAAAGGTATAATTTTTTATAAGCAAAGAACAATGTCACATATTAAACAAGTACTAATTAAACCCAAGAAATGTAGATCCTTGGAAAATAAGAGGAAAATAATGTACAAAGAATATTTCCCCCCAAGCACAAGGGAAAAAAGTGTATGGTGGATTATATAAAAAAATCTTGGAAGATATAAAGTTATGGCTAAAGTAAAAACCTTAGTCATACACAAAGCACATACACCCTATATCCAACAAGAAGTACCATAGAATAATACAACACCATAGGGAAAAGAAAAGAAAGAAACATAATAGAAAAATCAATTCCAAACAACAAGAGATGCTATAAATGATATCACATATGAAGTAAACTATAGTGATTTTTATTAAATAAAAATTTGACATGAGGTAGGTAGGAGGAAGGAAACAATTCCAATCTCCTAACACCTTGCCAAAAGTACACATGAAAGAAATCAGAGAGCTAGCAACAAAGAACCAACTCTTTTCATGAATAGATACTAATTGATTAGACAACTCGCATGATGAAACATATATGATAGGTTGTAAGTCCTTCCTAGCTATGACTAATACAAAGAATTACAACATCAGATTTCAAAGCTCGTTATCTTGAGACATTCTTTTATCTCTCTACCTTCTGACTAACAAATATTACTTCCCTTAATATAATCAAAGTCCTTAAATAGCTAGCAAGACCAAGAACTGGCCTGCCAAGAAATTAATTACAAAAATAGGTCATGCCTTGGAGGAGAAGACAAATAACCAAAAAATGACCAAAAGAGAATTCGTTCTCCTAAGGATAGACCTTCCGTGCATGATTCAAGAAATTTTTCTCAATTACACAAGATCTCACATCATCATAGAAAATTGCACTAAAACAAACTCCATTCTACACTGAATGAACCAAGAAACAAAAAGAAAGTGAAGAAAGAGACACAAAATTCCATGCATAAAAAAAATTAGATTCTATGTAAGGATCAACAATGGATCAAATTGATCTCAAGCCGATAATGGTAATGCTGAACTGTTTGATTTTGAACAATAACAAGGATGAATTGATATGGGAAGGTAATACAAGTGGATCCTACTTGGTGGCATTGGGGTACAACTCCCTTTGGAATATGAAGGAGAAACCTCCTTGGGCTAAGGCTTGGATGTTTGGCCTTACCCCTAAAATCAAAATTTTCTTCTAACTGTTACTTCAAGATAAAATTCTCACTCTAGATAACTTGGCAAAAAGAGGTCAATATATCCCTAACATATGTATGCTTTGCAAGTATCACTTGGAGATAGTCTGTAGGGCCCATTTGCCATTGCACCAAAAGCCATGACTCTTAGTGAACATGGAACACCACATAATTAACCACCTGTGGGCAGGGGAGCGTGTTGCATCACCCAACAATCTCCCCCTCGACGTGCATACCAGGTGCTTACGCGGGTCGGGAAGGTACCGGGGAGATTTGAACCCATAACCAGGCCAAAACCAGGCTCTGATACCAATTGTAGGGCCCATTTGTTGTTGCACCAAAAGCCATGACTCTTAGTGAACATGGAACACCACATAATTAACCACCTGTGGGTAGGAGAGCGTGTCGCATCACCCAACATAGTCGACCACATCTTTGTTCATTGCCCCTATTCCATGGAGGTATGGGACAACCTCACCAAGAACTTTGGTGTTAATTGGCGTAAGATAGGGAATATTCTAGACTTCTTCTACCAGTGGGATAACATGTTCAAAGTTATGAATCTGCATAGTATAAGCATATGGATTCTGCCCCACTTCTGTTGGGGATTATGGAAAGAGAGAAACAATTGAATCTTTAGAGATAGAGAGGTTCCTACTAATGTGCTTACAGACAAAATCAATAGCAACTTGAGAGAAAATTTTCTTATTAGGAAGGGCGACATTCCTACTAAAGGGAGTAATAGTAAGGATAGAGAGAAGGATAGGAGAATGAAAAGATAGGGGGTCAGGTGGAAACTTCCCCCTGAAGGATGACATAAAGACAACTTTGATGGAGTGGCCAAAGGAAATCTTGGTCCTGGTAGATGTGGGGGCATCATTAGAAATAGCCATGGTGTAGGTATTGTTGCTTTCTCTTGCCCCTCGGGAAACTAGACAAATCACTATGTTGAAGCCAGTGCTACCCTCTACATAGCTAAACTAGCACTAGAAGTGGGAGTCAAACACCTATGGCTGGAGGGGGACTCAAATGATATCATCAAATCATAAAAGGTGATCTTCATCCTACTTGGATCATTGCAAACATAGTGGAAAAATCTGCACTTCCCCATGAGTATAGGGAATCCAACTTGGTGGCTAATTGGTTTTCCAACAAGGAAATTAAGAAGGAGATAACAAGGATATGGACCATCAGAGGGAATATTTCATCAACCATGAAAGGACTAATTGATCAAGAGAGGATCTAGGGAAGTACAGGAAAAATCACATTGAAATTACATTGAAATCACCGGTTAAATTATGGAAGTTAATGCAAAAATGTGTGTAGGCCAATGTGATCATGTAAAGTACGGGGAAACTTGGTGGATGATGCATTTGGTGTCTAATTGCCATCCTTTATGGGCCACTAATTTTTTTTTTTCCAATTTTTTGGAATTGAAAGGAAAGGTGGTCTTGGATAGAGTAAACAGAGGATCAACAAAGGAGAAAAAATAATAGTGTTTGTGCAATAGGAAACAACATAGCTAAATGAGATGGTGGGATAATGGAGTAGAAAGGAACCAGTTGGAGAGGTGGAGAAATGAAAATAGAGAACCAAGGTTTGGGAGAAACTCAATAAGGGTGGCATTGCTAACTACATTGCCAAGCTTCATGGGTATGAACCCATAGTTACTAATCTCATGGTTAACTCTTGGAAGGATGGAAAGGTTATGATTGATAGGGTTTTGTATCTTGTTCATGTGGGGGTCATTGCCCATGTTACTGAGATCCCTGCCGATTGTTTGTAGTTCTATAGAGACAAAAAAATTATGCGAATGCGGTGAAGGATTTTTCCAAGGATGCAAAAGAGAAGAAGGAGCTGGCAAAAATAGAGACTTATTATGAGATGGAATTGATCAAGAAGCTCTGGAAATATGTGCTATAGGATATCATTGAGTTTATTTCTTTGGATACAAGGTTTGATAGGAGATAGAACTCACCACTTTTGTTATACTCTCTTTCTCATTTTACCTTTTTTCCTCTATGATGAAGAATATTTTGGGGTATAAGAAAAAACTTAGTGCTAACCCTGCCTTGCATGAGGATTTACTTCTTCTGCTTTTTGAATATTTTAAAGCCCAGTATAGGATTAAGCCCTTGCATCATGCTGTGGCTACTTCTAAGGAGACAAGGAGTTCAAATTTCTCCTCAGACATGGAAGGAAACCTGAGCTTAAGTTTGGAGGATTAGGAAGCCTGTTAGTCTCTAGAGAAGAAGAGCAAGAGGGGATTTAAGGGAACTCCCACTCCTGGAAAAACTCCTTGTAGGAAAAGACCTAGGGGCCATATGCCAAAAATGTCTGGTCAAGTGGATGATGAGTACAATGAGAAAGGAGATGACATGGACACATATGAGGAGACAACAGGTATGGATGTTGAGACTAGAGTGGAGTTGGTTGCTACCCTCAAAAAGAAGCAAAGGAAGATCAGAGAGGAGGATATGCCACTAAAAGGGGAAAATGATATGGGGCTGGAGCTATGTATTCTTCCTCCCCCTCCCAAGCCCCCACAAGAGCAAGAGAGTGAGAAAATGGAGGAGGACAACACTAGCGGTGTGGTGGAAATTAAAGATAGGTGTATGGCTTGGAAGAACTTCAATGCCAAAACTTTTAAAATGGGGATTGTCAGAGAAGTTATGAACCCTTGAATCCTTGAAGAAAAAGAGGGTGAAATCCAATTGGATGAATTCATTGATCCAACGTTGGTGGCCATTACTGACAATGCAAGGGAGGTGGGTATGAACTTGCTCAACAATGCAAAAAGAAACATGGTTGACAACTTTCCATCTATAAAATGGCTCTTTCATGAGCTAGAGGAGGTTAAAGAAAGGTTTGGTAGATGAAAAGCTAGGTGAAGAAGAATGAGTAAAGGAACCACACCAACCTAGGGGATCGAATTAAGATGGTTGAAGACAAGATGAAAAATATGGAGAACTTCAGCTTTAGCATGGCTAACAGATGCTCAGTATTCTCAAATCTCTCAATGATAACATTGTTAGTCTTAATGCCAAGCTCAAAGCTAGGGGGCTTATTATGGAGGAGGAGGGAAAGGACAATGATGAAGATAGGATGGAATAGGGTACCATAATGAACATAACTCAAAGCCACATAGATTAGAGCTATGAGAAGGACCAATAAATCTCATTGGCGGAGTTTTAGAGAATCAAGGATGCAACAAAGACCATCCAAGACCTTGAGAGGAGGGTTGGGGAGCAAGCAAAGAATATATAAGTATTGCCTTTGGCTGTTGTCTTCTCTATAGGTTTTTTCTTGGATTTTTTCCTGTCCTTTGTTTTGGTCTTTTTGTTGGCTATTGTTCTATTAATGGGCATTTTTTGTTGAATTGTTGTCCTTTTTTATGTAAGAACTTTTGGGTTTTAGGATCCCTGTAATACCTATTTTTATTAATGAAAAATAATGGGTCCACTTTAAGATGCCAATCAGACAAAAATTTAAACCAAAATAAAAAATTACTATTCCATGAACACCAAATTATAATAATAAAAAAAGCAATATCTTTGGTTGATGCAAGATTTCCCATTGACCCAAGATGCTCCTAAAATAGAATAATAAAAAATCAAGGTATGAAAAGACATTATGAGGTAGAGATAATCGATCATGCATGTAATAAAGCATTAAATATCCAAAGATAAAAATGTACCATAAAATAATGCAACTCTATAGAGAAATGAAAGAGAACTATGAAAGGATACCATATTATGCCTACTTAGTTATCAAGAAAGAAACAAAAAATGGATAATGGATTCTTGAGAGAAGGGAGAAAGAAAATACAAGATATGCCCTTAATGATAAATTCTCTATAAAAAAGATGCACTTACAAGCCTAAGATTGCATGGAGTATAGAAATCCATGTGTAACACAATAAATGCATGTAAAACAAAACATCAAATTTGATGAAGGGTGCTCCCCTTAATACCATAAACCATAATAGAAAATAGAGAAACAACAACAAATGTGAGAATAAAATATGGACTTCTAATTTGCATCGCAAATGTAGAATTATAGAATTCATAGTTACAATATGCTAACCCACATGGGTGCCTTCATTACAATAGTCTACAAGAGAACCTGTGAACTATCACCTAGAGTTGTTCTAGACAATGTTCAAGCCTTTCTTGAATAGGAAATTTTATGCCACTTGGGAAGGTTCTAGACATTCAAACTTAATACCTAGGGCTGAAAGACCCTAATAATACATATAGAGTTTGCCAAATACATATTTGACAATTATTTTAGATATTTTAGATAGCCCAACTTTGAAAAGCCATAACTCACAAACTGTTGCTTTGATTGGCTATTATAACCACTTTTTTGAAATGTTAGCTCATGATCTATAGACTTGAAACTATAGTAGCACCCTTCTATTATGTTTCCAAACCTCATCCAGGCACTCTAAAGCCTCCAATGGTGAGCCTGAAGATTTTTCTACAAAAATTTCCGCCAAAAATCCACAATAACTTCTATGATACTTATGATTGAGCAATGAGATTTTTTATGGTAGGCTTACAACTATAAGATGAACCTTCTTGTAGAAAATGAGAATTTTCTGAGCTAATATGAGAAAATTACTAAAATAACAAGTTCCCATAAATATTCACCATCTTGTCTACTAGTCCTTTTTTAAAATAGAAAAGATTGAAAATAAAATATTTTTGGGTGATGCAAGATTTCTCTTACACATAGGATGCTCCTGCATCAGATACTTGGGGTAATTTGAGAAGTGACTCCATCACATCTTAGGTGATCAGAGGAAAACCAAGACATTCAACCTCCTCCTTTGATAGCCATGATGAATCCTCTATTAGCCTCCTTTTCCATTTGACTATATCAAATTTGAGACATTAATATGCCTCATCACTTGCCCCCCACTATGCAAATGCTTGTTCTCAAGAATTGTACTTCTTTTCCATTGCTCTGAAATCTCCCGCTGTTGTCTTTCCCTGTTTCTTACTTTTGAAGGTGTAGAAATATCCTCTGGATTGTCTTTAATGCTCACCCAAGTATTCTTCAACTAATGGATCTAACCTAGTAGCATTGCTTTCATATAGGCACTAGAGAAGGGTAGGAGGTTGGAAGGTTAGTGGCATCCATAACTCTTTCCTAATTTGACTTACCAATTGCATATATTTAGCCACTCTATTCACTATTGCCTCAAAATTAATAGGGCTATGTGGTTCAACCTTCTTGAAAGGTTTTGGTAGTTGACTCCATCTATTTCTAAGCCCTACAATTGCTCTCTTTTGTGTGAAATTAGGAAGTGTCTAATACTCTCTGTAAACTCTTTCCCTCTCTTTAAATACTTTCTCTTTGATTTTTGGTTTTGGTCTTCCACAAGTTAATCTAAACCAATCTCTTAAGAGATCATAAGGCTTCTAAGATTCAGCCTAGAGTGACAGTGGTTTAGACTTTTCAAGGTCTCTATCCGTATCCAACTTTCTATCATAATTTGTTTCATTATGCATCCATGACATTAGAGATATTAAGTGAACATCCCCTATGTAAAATAGGGAATTCCACTCTATTTCTTGTGGAATTATGAAATTATACAAATAGAGTTCACATAACAAGTTCTTTTGCTATCAGGGAAAAGTTTGATAACATATTATAAAAATATTGAGCATTCTTAAATTCACAATCAATATTTCTCATTGTCATCATCAACTGGAATAATATAAACTATTCTTTCAAACACATAGCATACACCCTTGGGGGTGGTCTATAGGCCATAGCTTGATCAGCTAGCTTTAAAGCTTTATTCATTTGTTGCTTATGCTTTTCTAGTTGCTCTTTTAATGATTCAATTTCCTCATCTCTGTCAAATATTTCCTTTTGCATCTGGTCTCTCTCTTGCTTCCACAAGGCTTTCTAAAAAAAGAATGATTGTAGAGACCAAACAATATTGATTGAATTATTGATGACAAAATTTCTCAAGTTTTAGATTTCATCCTTTGCTCTCTGGAAACTTGTTGGAAATGTTGGGTGTACCAGGAAGATTTATAAGTTATAAGAGAGACATTGGAATATTTAGGGACTAATGACACGATAGGTTGATCATTGCTAAGTTCTTTTTCTAAAATAGCAGTAGGATTTGATTTGCACATTTCCTAAATCTCTTGTGGTGTCTCCTTGACAAGCTCAGTTTCATGTGTTTCTATGTTTTGGGGCTCCAATTGCACAGGAGAATCATTTGGGATATTTTCAACTACTAACTCTATATGAGACTTTGAAATTGGGGCATTTGGTTTTTCAATAGAAGCTAGAGATACTCGACCTTGCATATGAGGGCTTCTACATATAGGAACTTCTTTAGCTTCAACCACTTTGAGGGTCCATTTTGGTTTAGGCATGACTAGAGTAGATGCTACAGGATTAGTTGCTATAGGAACATACCTCTTTCTTTTTGTTACCTTAACAAAGGGATTTTGAACTTCCTTTTCAAGGTTAGTCCTAACCTTATGCTTGCCTTTACCCCTAGAAGAGCTCAACATATCATCCTCTAAATTAGGCTTAGTAGACTTATTAGGTGAGGGTTCCTTTTCCTTCTCAGCTAGATTTTGAATTGGCTCTGTGGTTTCTTCCTCATTTTCTTAGTTTTGAGAAACAAAGTTGGCTTGAGGCTGTAAGGTCTTGGTTTCAAAAAATTCTACCCATGAAATAAGGGAGGAATCCCTAAGAGATCTTTCAACTAGAATCTTAATGATGGCATGATGGAAAACATAATTTTTCTTTCCTTTATGAGTTTCCTCAACACTTATACACAACATATCATAAAGAAAGTTGGGAACATTAACTTGCATGTTATGCCTTATGAACCTAATAAATTTAAAATGATGAGCATGCAAGTTCAAAAGCCTACCTTCATAGGGTAAATATCTCATAATGTGAATTGTTAACTCTAGATATGGAGGTGGAAGAGAAAGTCTCTTACATCTTTGTTTTATAATGTCTAGTTAAGGGTCACCTTGCTGAGTAAACTGTGCCCTTGAAGACATGGCATCATGTTCATTTGGGTAATGTTCCCTAATTCTTGGTAATCCTGTGACCTTTGCTATCCTTTCCTCAGTAGCAACCACTCTTGATCCCCAAACTAAGGCTTTCCCTTCATCAAATGTTGTCATGAAATCCATTACCACTTCTTCATTGAATTCTGTTAATTGTAAGAAGTAACCAAGCCATCCACTAGCATGAAATTTTTGAACTACTTCAATGTCCACGAGTAAAACATTATGAATGACTGGCTCATACCTCTTTAGCTATCCCCCCATCTTCAAAATTTTTGGCTTCTACTCTTGCTACTACAATAAATTTGTGCTCCTCTTACCTACGATAAATTTGTGCTCCTCTTACCTTGGCAAATTCCCTCTTTCTCTAAACATGAAAACTAATCTTTATGAAAAATGAAAAAAAATGTCATATGCCATTACCACTTCTCATAATCAAGACTCTTTCTTTTCGACATGTAGAATAATGATACATTAATGATGAAGGACATTAAGGCTTTAACTAAAGGTGTTCCCATAATAACTCTTAGTCCTTTCAATCATACCAAGTATAGGAGATCTTTTCCCAAAAAAACAATAAAAAGGTATGACAGATACAGAAAGATTTTAAAAATTAATGAAATGAAAACTATCAGACTGCTACCAAAGTACATCCTTTAATGTAGACATGAATAGGATAATGTGGTGATGACATTTGTGTAATACCCCAAAATTGGCTCATTGCCATTTTACCAATTCTGGTCTATTTCTGATAATTTCAAAGTCCTATTCTAATAGGCAATTCTCATTTTGCTATTCGCTACTTGACTTAATTGTCAGATGCAGAAAACCTAAATCTACATTCATCATGCTTATTATTTAATTCCTATAGTATTTACTCATATTAGTCACATTAAACCTATTGATTAATATTTAATTTAATTATTAAGTATTTATACTCTTAATTAAATTAAATTATATCCTAACGCTAGTGTAATCTGGAATTAAATTTATTTAATTTAATAAATACGCCTCTCTTAATTAATTAAATGTAATTATTTAATTAAATGAGAAAGGTATTTCTAATTGATTAAAAGAAATTATTTAATTAAATGGAGTACTTACTTCTAAATAATTAAACAAAGTTATTTAATTAAATGGGAAGCCATTCCTAATTAATTAAATGAAGTTATTTAATTAAAAAAAAGTGTCTCTAATTAATTAAAGATTATTTAATTAAATAGAAAAAGTAATTATGAGAGCATATCTCATTTTATTAAATTAAATATCTCAACAAAATCTCTCTTCAGTTCAAAAAGGGAAATTTCTAGTTCACTATTGATCAAAAATGAGTTAAATGAGTTAACTCCTTTTTCTACTCAAATTAAAACAGTTAACTCCTTATTTTACTCAAAATCAAATCTGTTAACTCCCTTTAATTTGGGAATCTCCCTTTATGACTAAACCTCATCTTCAATCCTGATCGTTGATCTGAATCGATCTCAACCATTGATGGATTCTAGGAAAGTCTATTTAAGAGACCCTCATCTCTTCATTTTGGGGGGATGAATTTGGAGAATTTGCATCGAATCGCTGTTGAAATTCATGCTCATATTTACTTACATTTCTTGCATACATTCTCATTCTTAGTTTAATCTCATTTTAGTTTAATCCTGCATATGCTTAATCTAGTTTTCTTTATTTGTTCTTAGATTACATTGCATCTTTCATTTTAGATTAATCTGCATACTCATTCTTAGCTTAATTTCATTGTCAAATCCTTCGTTCT
Organism: Cupressus sempervirens; assembly: GCA_028749045.1. Taxonomy (NCBI): domain Eukaryota; kingdom Viridiplantae; phylum Streptophyta; class Pinopsida; order Cupressales; family Cupressaceae; genus Cupressus; species Cupressus sempervirens. The sequence continues at coordinate 773,315,364 of CM053789.1, forward strand.
GAGAGGGTCTGGTTGCCTGCACCTTGATTCTGAGGATATTAACAGGAAAAATCCCTTTAGATAGAAGGCAATAGGTCACTTTGCAGGGAAAATTTTGGATGAACAATCCAATGTTCATTCCAAGATGAATCCGCATGCAATGACCGTGTTGAAGTGTGTGTGTTAGCATAGGCCGCATTTTCACATTTACATTTCTGGCACCCACCGTGGGGCCCGAAAATCAGTTTTTCTGGCCTCTTTCTATATATTTTTAATCATTTTTGGTTCTCTGTCCATACTATTCCGTACAGATTCGAGAATCTTTGCACGAAATTATTCATTTTCGCGCAAAGATTCTTTCCACATCGCGTGAGAAAGTACTTTGGCGCGTGAAACTTTGTGCGAGACCTGTTTCTTCGCACGAGCAGAATTTAATTTTGCACGAGCCAAATTTGATTTCGTGCAGGCCATAAAACTTTTTCATGCAGACTGTCAAGAATTTTGTGCGAAACTCTGCTGATAGAGGCAAATTTTTTGCATTGATTTTCGTGTTTTCGGATTTTTTTTCTGACTATTCGTGGTGTCTAGTGTTTCTGTGTTTTCTGATTTTTTGGAACAACATAACAACGGTTTGTGGGACAATGGGAAAAGTGTGCTAAATTTGCCAAAAATAGGTAAAAATCTACTAAGCGCGTTGCGAGGATTACCAAGTAATTCTTTTTGACTGATAACACTTCATTTGGAGCTAAAACGAACATCTCTTGTGTCAAGCTTGTGTGTGTATTTTCTTTCATGTTCTCATTTTACAACACATGCATAATTTGATACTAGGTTGTGATCTCTATTAGTTTCATTTAGCAGGCTTAGTCTTTAGTGATAGATCTAATTAGCTATCTTGGGTTATTGGACTCACTAATCCACCAGCCCCTCGTTCCACCCTGTGGTTGCAAGCTCAGCACCATGTTAAATAGGGGAGGGGCCTACAGGACATAAGCGTTAAATGCTCCACAAGGAAACCCTTTTGTGCTTTCTAGAACTCACTAATTTCTAAGTTGTGGACTCATTTTGGCTTGTGTGAGGGGTTCAATGTTCCACATCTTTGGACTCACCTCACATTAGTTAAAGTGTTAAGTGTACCACCTTGTACTTTTTTGATTACTTTTAGATAGATTTGTTTTCAAGAATTAACATCTGTACACACATAGTAATTAAGCCCCCATGAACACTATTCGTGGATCTTGAGGGAGTGGGTTCCTAATGAAACTCCTCTCTAAGACGAATTCCTTATGGATGGGGAGGATACTTTGAGCATCTCGTAGATAGATGAATCTTCAACTTGTTGATTAAGGAATCCTTTCTCTCGAGAGGTTGATAGATCACGGGGAGATGATATCATAGATCTTTAAGAGCTAATCTTAGTTTAGTGTGTCAGATTAATCTGTCTGTTTTGATTGGGCTAAAGGTGAAAAGGTGTCAAAACCTTGAATCTGGAAGCTAAGTCCCCTTGTAGTATTGTGAGTCAATCACCTTTAGAGAGGGTTAACCATAGCAGACAATCCCTCTACAAGGAAAACTGCATTGACGGAACCTCGAGTGGTAATAGCCATTTTCGCCATGGTAGTGACAACCACTATATAAATGTCCTTGTGGAAGAAATCTCCATGGGTGTGGTTCATTGTGGGTTGTTAGATCTCCCTAGCAGCTCTTGAAGATTAAGTTCTTGGACTATGTCAAAACCTCAGTGCGCCGGGATTGGAGGTCACCCCTGTGAGTCATAAAAGTTGCAGAGTCAAACGATTACTAATTACCTTAGACAAGCCAACTTTTATTTTTTAGGAATGTGTACAATGATTACAAAACTCTTTGAAAATTTACACAAATAGCTCTCTTAGGGATTAGCACAAACTAAGTCACTTGATTGTACATGCACAAGGTTGCTTTTTCCCTTGCTCGTTGTTTTTAGATGTACTTGAAATCACTTGCTTGTTGTTCTACGTGCCTATTTATCTTCCTGGTTATTGGAACGATAAATTTTTTGTCAAAATCTATCGCTGTTGTGAAACTGTTCTGTCCTTTTGCACAAAATCATTTGGGTCTCGTGCGAAATTAAATTTTTGTTGTTTATCTTCGCGCGAATTGGTAAACATTCTCGCGCGAAATTAAAAACTGTTACTGACCTTCGCGCAAGATAGAAACATCTTCGCGTGGCCCGTAAAACTTCTTCGCATGACCCATAAAGGTTTTTCACGTGAGACTTTGTATCAACATTTACAATCTGAGTCTATTCTAGCTATCTGTAGCCTGCACGCTATCCTTTTCTGTGTACGTTTATCTGTCTCTATTTGCAAACAGTCCTGAAACAATGACACTTCGCTTAACTAAAAACTTGTGTCTTATACCTTGACTAGTCTCGTCTCATACGTAATCTTGGTCCTCGTCTTAATGCTTGTCATACTTTGTGCTGTAGTGGTCATAATCTTTGGTTGTCCTAGCCATTAAATCAGACCATTTGTGCCTTAGTGAACAACATTCTTGCTACTATCTTATCCTTTTTGAGACTCAGTCTTAGTATAGTCCTTGTCCAAGTTCTAGCTTCTTGTCCTTGCTTATGGCTGTCACAACTAGAAGTGGCAACATGTTTTATCTTAATAACATTAGACGTGGTCATGCTAGGGGTCGTAATTGCAACAGAGGTAGCTTACCTTTAGCTATGCAATCTATATCTAGTTTGGCTAGTGAGGCGTCTTCACAGTCTTCCTCACCTGCAAGGTCATCTCAAGTCCAACGAACATTTTCCAATTTACAACAAATTAGGAATCCTTTTTACCAAAAGAATACTGAGATAGGTAGGAGTCTTGCATTATTAAACACAATGTATGATCCTTTCTCCACGAGCCCTTTTGAAACACAACATACAGAAACTGAACAAGTTCCTATAATGACTAATCATGAACCTGAACGAGGTAGTCATAGTCGATATCAAGAACAACCTAGGGATGACAAGGAGAAAGAGAAAGAAGATGACACTGATGAAGAACAAGAAGAGGTGGAAATCCTTCCTGAACACATAGCAAGATGTCAAAGAGACAAAAACTTTTAGAAGGTCATGGGAATCCTACTCAACGAAGAGAAAGAAAAGTACTTTCTCAAACTCGCCCAAGAGGGAGCTAAACTGCCCACACATTTCAATGTGGAGACCATTATCACACATGAAGAAGAAACTGAGACCACTAAACTCAAAAATAATTGAAAATTATGCAAGACCAATTGGCTCAGATGATGCATGAGAAAGAGAAACCCAAAAAGACATACACATTGGATGCTCTTTGTTCATTTCCATTTGACAAAAGTATAAACATGTTGCCTTTCCCAAGAGGCATAGAACTATCCAAATATGGCAAGTACTTTGGTACTATTGATACCCAAGATCACTTGCGAGAATTTGGTGCTTTGTCTATGGAGTTTATACACAATCAAACATACCTCATGTGTTTATTCCCTAGAAGCATAGGTGGTCAAGCTTTGGAGTCGGTCTCACATTTACCTCCTAGTATCAAGACGTTTGATGAAATTAATAATTCATTTGTTCAGCAATATTCTCATAACATTCAACATCCTATAAATATCCGAGATCTATGCAACCTTAAATAGAAGGTTGGTGAGCCTTTTCTCACTTTCCTCCAACAGTGGAGACAACTTTATACTAAGTACTCCTGTAAAATCCCAGAAACAAAGAAGCTCAACATTTTCACTGATAACCTCTTACCTAATTTTAGGTATAGAGTGCAACTAAAAGGTCCATGTACCTTCGAAGGCATGATTACACATGCTATCCGTATCAAAGAATTTATGGTTAAGAAAGGTGAGCTCACTCTTCAGAGAGACTCAAAACAAAGTTCCACTTCCAACAGGCATAAAACCAAACATGTCAACAAGAACCAAGAAATTTTACATGATGGGGTTGTTGATAATGTCACACCAAAACTTGCTAAAGCAGTATTTAATCTCACAGACTGCTTCAAAGTGGCCAAAAGTGCTGAGAAGCCTCCTCTTGACAATAAGGCATCTGGGAACAAACCGAGAAACTCATGGGCAACACGACCCAAGCGAGAGTATACGCCTTTAGGAGAACCTTTGGATGTGGTTTACAAAACATTGCTACAACACAAGCTTATCTCAGCAATGGATAACCCTCATCCCTATGATCCACAACCACGTCCACCATGGTGGAATGAGACCTCATTCTGTGAGTATCACCAAAACAAGGGACACAAAACTAGCAACTATATAAACTTATGTCATAAAGTCCAAGACATGATTGATGCTGGTGCACTTGTGGTAGATGGACATAACAAAAACTCAGACCACAAGGTGTTCAAAGAGCCTTTCCCAGCTTATGAAAAGGGAGAGACTTCAAAACCAGAATCCTACAATAAGGTCAACTATACGTATTCCAATGATGACAATGTCATTCACATGGTTGAACCTGTAGATTCTGAATACTGCGACATTATTACCATAAAGGGCAAGCAAGATAATGATAAACCAAAGACACCATTTGTCTTGAGAGGCCCTACTTCCAATAACATGGATAATGCATCTTCATAGCATTGTGCTAACGCTATTTCTCGCTCTCATGTGAAATTGGTGCTCAAAGGCCCTACACCTCCTACTTCAAATCTTGAACAACACAAGGACAAAACCCTTGCTGGTCCATCCGGTAAAGGTGCAAAACACATGACGAACTTGACTGCAACCAGTTATAGTATTCTAGATTAGTTGAAATGAACCAATGCTCACATTTCCATATTTGAGTTGCTTAAAATCTCGCCTGCTCACAGGCAAATTCTGGAAAAAGCCCTCACTAAGGCAAACGTTCCTCAAGATCTTGATCTTGAGCAATTTCAATCTATGGTAGGTCACCTGACCTCACCTCATCTTATGACCTTCTCCGAGGAAGATGACAACTCACTGAATCACCCACACAACCAGCCTCTACACATTGAGGTTATGATCCACCAGACACGTGTTTGTTGAGTACTCATTGACAATGGCGCTAGCTTAAATATTGTTTCTACTGCTCTGCTTAGACAATTGGATTATTTTGAGGACTCTGTTGATCCTCAATGAAAGATCACTATTAAAGTGTACGATGAAGTAGAACGAAAGTCACTAGGTCTTGTGACTTTACCAATTCGCGTCAGTCCTGTCGAAAGGAATGTCACCTGTTAGGTACTTGACATTTCCTTAGCCTACAACATTCTGTTGGGACAGCCATGGATACATGAGATGCGCGCTATGCCATCCACATACCACCAATGCATTAAATTCCCATTTCATGGCTCTGAAGTTACTATTCCTGCTACTACTATCTACGCTTGCAATATGCTCAAAGCTACTGATTCTTTCATCCCTACTAACTGTGAGTCTATTGATTGTCACAACAATAAGCTGGAAAAAATTGAGCAATCATTTAAATTGAAAGAAACTGGTATGGGAGAGTACCACATGGAACTAGTGCTATCATTAACATCAATTCCAGAGTCCCCTCGACATTTTGGGAGACCCTCAGTAGCAAAGAAGCCATTCATGTTGACACCTCAGACCAAGTTTAATGGCTCTTTTGTCAAAGCTATAGTTTCCTTAGAAGATGAAAGCGAAAACAGAGCCATTATTGCATGGCTTTACAAAGAAGAGTCTCCAGTACACCTAATAGAACAAGCTCAAGAAATCACTCCTAAAAAGTATGGACCTAATCTTAAGCTTATGAAGTGTTTTGGCTACAAGGGAACCGGCCCTATTAGGTGCAATAACAATGGTTTAATAGATCCTATCAAAGCAACAGCTGAAAGCAATAGTGACACAACTGGCCTAGGGTTCAAGAAGGTCCCTTTCCATTTGGGATTCAATAAATTCATACCCGTATCTGAGAATTCATCTGAAAATGTGTCACAATCTGGGTCAGGTACTTGAGAGGAAGAATCTGATGATGAGGATTCTTACCCTCATCCTATTCCTTATGATCTTGCTAAATTCTTTGCTGAGCCAAATGACTTTGTGCCACGTGTTAGCACTATGGATGATACTAGTGATTCTTCTAAGGACAATGCTGAGCAACTCAAATATCATCCAGAAAAGGGAGAATCTAGTCAATCATGCCATATTGAGTATTTGTGTAAGAATCTAGAGGCTGAAGGAGAGTATGTCCCTATCACTGTTGGGGAGTTCTATAGTCTCTCACCATGTAGCACTGATTCTCATGAATATGAATTTGACAATCTTTCAGAAGTGACTACTGATAAAGACATTGACCAAGTGCATGTCTATGAAAATCAAATCAAAGTGAGTGAAACGTCTAGGGATAGGTCACAGGGGTCTGATCCAACTAGTTTCCTAGAGTCATCAATTACTAATGTTCATACTCTGAGACATTTGAATACACTTGTGGGTGAGGTTGCCATAGGTCTCGAATTGCTGGTCCACGCATTTAATGACTATACTATGAATGCAATTGAACCAGCCACTATTCTCTCACTCGCACATCCCGAGCTTATAGACTGGAACCCCAATGCATCTAATGAAGTCCCCACATTCCAGAATGACTATGCTCTTGCTTGTTACCTAAATGCTATCGAACTTGTAATGTCTTCCACCAATGAGAAAAGCATCAACATGACTGAGGCCGACATCAAATATCTCAGTCATAAGATTAAAAAGAAAAAATGCAAGAGGTCCGATGGTGAAAACCACATTGTGGCCGTGTCAGATCCAAAAAAAGTAAAAACAAAAGACGTATCCAAGGGTGAAAACCTCTCTGAGGTGCCTACGGATGAGATATTTGATGTCCTTCCCAGTCACTTTTAGGAGAGATCATCAGTGTTAATAGAGCCGACACAACCAATTAACCTGGGCACAAAAGAACATCCTCATGTGATACATCTGGCGCAGTCATTGTCACTTGAAGAGAAGGAACAATTCATTTCCTTTTTCAAGGGAAAGAAAATAAATTTTTCCTGGAAATATTCTAACATTCCAAGATTGGATCCTGATCTTATTATGCATCACTTGTCCATAACACCAGGCATAAAACTAGTTAAACAGAAGCTTCGAAAAATGCTTCCTCATGTTGCATTACTAGTCAAAGCTGAATTGGAGAAACTTCTGAAGGCTGGTTTCATTCATGCAATTGATTATGCTGAATGGATATCCAATATTGTCCCTGTGTCCAAGCACGATAAGTCTATCAGAGTTTGTACAAATTTTCATGATCTTAACTTGGCATATCCTAAAGACGACTTTCCACTCCCTAATATTGATATGATTGTGGACATGATGGCTAGCTATGAGATGTACTCACTTATGGATGGTTTTTTTGGATACAATCAGATAAAAATTGTGCCAAAAGATCAAGAGAAAATAGCTTTCACATGTGCATGGGGAACCTTTTGTTGGAATGTGATGCCATTTGGTTTAAAGAATGCTGGAGCTACATATTAGCGGGTTGTTACTACAATTTTCCATGACATGATGCATAGAACTATGGAGGACTATGTTGATGATACTTTGGTCAAAAGCACTAAACTCTATACTCATTTGCACGATTTAGGACCAATCCTGGATCATATGGAAAAGTTTAGTCTTCGGCTCAATCCTAAGAAGTGCGCATTTGGTGTCACATCAGGAAAGCTGTTAGGATATATTGTTTCTACAAAGGGAATTGAAGTAGATCCATAAAAAGTACAAGCAATAATGGACATGCCTCCACCTTGAAACATCAGTCAGATGAGAGGACTACAGGGAAGGCTTCAATCTATTCACAGGTTTATTTCACAATTGGTGGATAAATCACAACCCTTCACAAAGACCTTACATAAGGGTGTGAAATTCAATTGGAGCCAAGATTGTGAGCAAAGCTTAACACAAATTTAAAAATATCTTGTCAATCCACCAATCCTGATGCCTCCTATGCATGGGAAGCCTTTTCTTTTATACATTTCAGCCACTGAAACATCTTTGGGAATCCTGTTGGCTCAGGAAGACAATGATAACAAAGAAAGAGCTATTTATTACTTGAGCCGAACATTGGTCTCTTATGAGAAAAACTACAATATTATTGAGAAATCTTGCTTGGCAGTTGTCTTTGCTTCCCAAAAGTTGAGACATTACATACTTTCCCACACTACACGGCTTGTGGCTAAAATAGATCCATTAAAGTACTTGCTCAGTAAGGCAGCTCTCACAGGAAGATTGGCTAAATGGGTCATGATACTAAGTGAGTTTGACATCCAATATGTTGAACGCAAAGCTATAAAGGGACAGGCAATTGCAGACCAGCTGGCCGAGGCACCCATACAGAGTCTTCTACCAATAAACATTGATTTTCAAGATGAGTCAATTCTAACACTCACTCACCATACATGGGTTATGTTCTTCGATGGATCCTTCACACAAAAAGGATCAAGTGCTGGATTACTTTTCATCACACCACAAAAATACTCATTACCCAAAGCGTACAAGATTTTGTTTCCTTGTACAAATAACATTGCTGAATATGAAGCTTTGATCAATGGTATGAAAATCGTAGCTGAATGGAGAGTAGATCAGTTGGATATCTTCGGTGACTCTCAGCTTGTCATCAACCAAGTAAATGATGTGTATCAAACAAAGGATGAAAAACTAATTCCTTACAAATGCATGGTTGATGACTTGACAAAATATTTTGCACACATCACCTTCCAACAAGTTCCACGTGCAGATAATAAAGCGGTTGATGCCATGGCCACTCTGGCCTCCCTTCTACAAATGCCAAAAAATGATCTATGACATGAGTTCTTGGTGGAAGCATTACACTACCTAGCCTATGACACACCTAATTCCAAGATGATCTATTCTATTATAGGACAAGAATCATCCCACTACCATCACATCTATTCCTACCTTCATAATCAAACCATTCCAAAAGGTTTGACCCGAAATGAGAAATGTTACCTAATTCGTAACGCTTCACATTATGTCATTATTGCTGATGATCTATATAGGAGAGGTCTCGACGGAACACTCCTTAGGTGTTTAGAACCCGACGAGTCCAAACACGCACTAATTGATGTTCATGAAGGCATTTGCAGATCTCATTCCAATGGCCTAACACTAGCTCGCAAACTCATTCGTGCTAGTTACTACTGGCCTAAAATGGAGCAAGAAGCTATTAAATATGCTAGGTCCTGCAAACAGTGTTAGCTACACGGGAATATCATTCACGCTCCAGCTAGAGAGTTGATTCCCTCTACCACAACATGGCCATTTCAACGATGGGCCTTTGACTTGGTGGGACAGATTCACCCAACCTCTTCTAATGGACATAAGTTCATTATCACTGCTACAAATTATTTCACGAAATGGGTAGAGGTAGTCCCTCTCACAATTGCTGATGGCAAAACTGTAGCACTTTTTATCACAAACTACATCATCTGTAGATATGGTATATCGTCCTCAATCATTACTAACAATGGAGGAGAGTTCAAAAATAAAGATGTTAAGGAACTATGCAAGAAATTCAAGATTACACAACATTGGTATTCCATTTATTACCTCCAGGGTAATGGCCAAGCTGAGGCATCCGATAAGGCGATCCTCAAAATTATTCATTGCACAGTCAGTAATTCAGGGAGAGACTGGCATCTCCAGATCAATCCAGCCCTGTGGGCATATAGAACAAGCATTAGAACTCCAATGGGCATGACTCCTTTTGCATTGGTATATGGGGCGGATGTTGTGCTTCCGATAGAGGTCGAGATTCCTACCTTGAGAATCACTATGAAAGGTCTTATCATAGATGATGACTATAGGATAGCCTGGCTTCAAGAGCTTATGTTGCTGGATGAACAACGACAAGTGGCTTGTGATCATCTACCAGCATATCAACAAAGAATGGCACGAAGCTACAATAGGAGAATTAGGCCACGTGACTTCCAGCTGGGTGATCTCGTCTTGAGAGAGAATCCTAAGAATCAACAACAACGAATGCAAAAGGGAAAGTTTGAACCAAACTAGCTAGGTCCTTACATCATTACTGCAGTAAATGAATCTGGCACCTATCAACTTTCCACAACTGAAGGAGAAGTGCTTAAAGAGCCTATGAACACTCTCTACCTGAAGCAGTTTTATAGTTGATTCAATCTCAGCAAGCTCTCTGTACATATCTAAATGTCCTAAAAAAAATCCTAAAAATCAGAAAAAGTCCTGAAAAAATTGTTACCCTGGTGAAAACCTAGCAACAAGTGCCTTCATAACACCAAAAAAAAATGAAAAATCTCAAAAATACCAAAAAAATCAAAAAGAGAAAAATACAAAAAAATTGAAAAACAAAAAAAGTGCCATTGATGAAAACCTATAAATAGGCATCATGGTAGCAAAAAAAATTTTAAAAAAAAAAAAAAAAAAAAAAAAAAAAAAAAATCTTGCCAAGAAGGTGAAAACCTGGTAAACAGGTGCCTCTTGTTCCCAATGCTCCATCTTGCAGCGCATCTTCTGGCTACTCTGTATAGTCAATTTCATGCTTTCGCTTTCCTACTGTTTCTACTCATGTATCCATGGATTGAGTCTTGTCATAGCTTGGGGGCATTCCCCCCTTAGTGTCACTTTTTTTCAAGATTCTCCTCATAGAATCTCCTTCGTGATAGTCACCAGTCGTTCTGATTGCATCTGCCTACTGTCACTAGTGTCACTCTTTTCGAGATTCTCCTCATAGAATCTACTTCATGATAGTCACCAGTCATTCTGGCTGCGTTTGCCTACTCTCACCAGTATTACTATTTTCAAGATTCTCCTCATAGAATCTCCTACGTGACAGTCACCAATCATTCTGACTGCGTCTGCCTACTATCGCTAGTGTGACTCTTTTTGAGATTCTCCTCATAGAATCTCCTTCGTGACAATCACCAATCATTCTAGTTGCGTCTGCCTACTGTCGCCAGTATTACTATTTTTGAGATTCTCCTCATAGAATCTCCTTTGTGATAGTCACCAGTCATTCTGGCTGCGTCTGCCTACTATCACCAATACTATTTTCGAGATTCTCCTCATAGAATCTCCTTCACGAGTCACCAGTCATTCTAACTACATCTACCTATTGTCACCAGCATCACTCTTTTCAAGATTCTCCTCATAGAATCTCTTTCGTAATGGTCACGAGTTGTTTCAGCTGTGTCTGCCTACATTGCTTAGGTCATGTCTCAAGATTCCTTTATGGAAGATCTCTTTTTGCATTAGTCACCAGTCGTCCTGGCTCTGTTTGTCTACTATCACTTAGTCCTTCTTAGGTTCTTCATCATGAAGATTCCTCTTTGACCTTAGTCACCAGTCGTTCTGACTGTGTCTACCTACTGTTGTCAACCTACTGAAGAGATTTCTTTCAAACTTGTTCTGGAAATTGGCATTTGACATCAATCCCGAAAAAATTGAACTCAAAAAAAAAATGATGGTATACTTGTTTGGATATGCTGAGCATTTTATTTGTTTGCTTTTTTTTGCTTTATCATATCTCCTCGAGCAACTCGATGATGTCATCTTCGACTAGAGAAGTAATGACTGGGGGCGTGATCTTTTTTCTTTGCTTTCTATTTGTGGTTTAGTTCTAATAAGTTGATCTATTCTTATAAGAGGGGTGTCCACTATAAGAGCCACCATCTCATATTGGATGGCCTTGTGTACCTCGACTCCTTTTATACAAATACGTCAATGACATTGGTTCTTCTCATTGTTTGTTGGAGTGAACTCTTCATGCTATAGTACATACTGATACTTGTCCTATTAAGTGAACGTACAGGTCACTGCAAGTACATCTAACATACTTCTGTCTCACGTTATAGACACAAGGGTCATTATGAACAGAATGAATATTGAATACTTAGCATAAGAGGAATCTCTCGTGTGTTTGGTGTGCCTGTCATGCAAACAACATTCAGGTCATCCTAGCATTCATGCTTTGATGCTTATGTTAACTTGCTACATTAAAAGGGACAAATGTTCTGGTCATTCTAGCTTCTTGTGCCTCGAATGCTTACATTTAATCCCAACATCCCAATAACATATGTTATATTCATATTTTCATGATTGCAATGTCAGTGGGAATTGTATAACATACGAGCCTTATTTTATATCCAATGATGATAAATCGTCGAAGCTTGGTAACCAGACCTAGGGTTGCATTTAACATAGTCTTGCATTACATACTCCATTTGCATTAGCATGCAATTCGATGGTAATTCTATTCATACTCCACATGCATCAGATTCTTCCATGACTGCACAAGCATTTGATTCATCGATTCTCACTCCTCAATGGAATACCCATGACTATCAAACAAAAACACACAACACTACATCAGATGTCAGTTCATACATATGCGTTCTATCTAAACATACATCTCATGTGCATCAAAGCAAAACAAAACAGACAATGACATGTACATAGGAATACTCGGCTCAAAATCTCGTATATATATATATCAAAGAATGGGTCAGTACAAAAATGGGCACTACTCAAGCGCAATTGATAAAAAATGATACATGTGGTGCTAGCACACCAATCGATACATAGCCAGAGATCAAAATCAAAAATCAGGCACAGAGCGTCTAACTCTATCCTGAACTCTTGCCTCTAGGAGGAGCAGGAGGAGCAGGGACAGCAGGTGGTGGAGGTGGTGGTGGCATATCAGGCCTGACAGGAGGTCGTGCACCTCCAGACTCTTGCGCATACTGAGAGAATCGCTGCACCTACAATGTCTCATCAGGTACAGCGCTAGTGTATGCAGCATAATAATATGTAGCCCGAGCAGACTGGAAGTGGATCTCATCCTGTGCCAGCTCCAGCCTGTGCTTTGCACTCTTCGCGTGCTCTCTCTAACTATCTGTCTCTCACTGTCGCTCTACCAGCTGCGCATCCCTGACTGCCAATGCAATCTGCAACTCTCCCAACTATCAGGAGGCCGCACGAACCTACTCTCGGTATCACCGTACCGCATCCTGTACCCCACTTGTCAACTGATCCGGCATATCCTCATCAACCATCTCTGGTGGAGGTACCTGTGGCTGTGGAGGCACCTGCTGCTGTGGGACCTCTTGCTGAGGGGCCTGCTCCTCTGTCCTCTACCTCCTCCGCCGACTATGTCTTGCCCCACTACCCCCAACACCTAGGTCTGATCCCATATGACATGGAGGAATAGGTATCTGTTGTACTTGGTGTTGGACCTGTGGTGGCACTTGTGGCTATGCCTAGTACTACTAGGGCACCTATCCCTGCCCTTGTACCTGCCCTGCCATCCTTAGTGGATCTGTAAAGTGTGGGAATGGATGGCTCATCAAAAATGCCTGATATGCAAGCGTCATCCCTACATCTACTACCTCTGGTAGGTAGTCCCACTGAACAGTAGCCAAACTACGGATATCTATCATGGATCATCCTGGATCCATCCGTGGAGGCCATCTTGCTCAATATCCCTCTGCACCTTGGCATAGGTACAATACTTAGCTGAAATGTCCTATGGTTGACCGTACTACTGCCACACTCATGAGATCACGAATCTCTCTATGACTGATGTTGTCTTGCCTGCCAGCAGTCGAGAACTAAACATCCAGGGTAGCTCTCTCGGGGCATCATCCCAGTCCTCTGTCTCTCTCCAGGGTCGCCATATAATAGATGCCAAGTCATCAAGATGTGTTCGCCAGTGCTCAGTCTTACCCAGGTGGGCCTGGGTAATATGCCCTTGATATCTATAGATGTAGGGCTCCATGGGCTCCTAAGAATCCTCAAAAATTGGCCTACATATAGGGAGATGCTCCCAGGCCCAGATCTGTAGCACATAAACACCTGCTGCCATGGTCTTCTTCTCATGGAAGATGACCTCATGCATCTCATGAAAAAGATGGGCCAACATGCACTGACCCCACCCAAAGATCTCAGGTGCCTCAACCATCCTACAGAGCATGACACCCCATCCACACTCCAATCCATGCTGTCCCCTATCAGGACATAGGAAACAGCTCAAGAAAATACCCAGCACAGATGCCAACCTATGTGTGGGTCCATAGGTATGCAACAACTCATCCTAGCTGATGGCTCTACCTCTCAGTAGCTCTCTCCTGAATATAATGGAAAGTGCCTCTATCCCTAATCGAGGCACTGTATCATAGATGACTCGAGCACCATGAAATGGGATCCTCAGTATCCTCCATATAGCCTCCTTGGTAATCATCATCTCACCCATCGGCAAATGAAATGTGTTTGTCTCCGAATGGAAACGCTCTACCAAAGCAGTCAGTAAGCCATGATTCACCATCACAGCTGGAATTCGGCATAGTGAAGATAAACCCAATCAGGCAATATGTGCTCGATCTGCATCATCCAAACTCTGCAATAACTCTCCATACGACGGATAATGAGATCTGAATGAAACATCTCCGAAGACCTCCTGCATGCACAAAAAAAAAAATGACAAACAAACGATCAGTATCAAGTCGAAACGATGCATCAAAATGAAATGAAGTGCAATTTCTAAGTGTGAAATCACAAAATTGTCATGGGATTTCACACGAGATTCATGAAATCTTGTGCAAAGATATATAGTTTTGTGCGAAATAATTAATTCTTCATGTGAAGAAACCCTCATTCGTGCAAAGAATATCACCTTCGTGCAAAAAAAGATCTCTTCATGCGAAGATAGATTTGTACGTGCGAAAAAGGAAATTCTCGCGCAAAACGTTAATCGCCTTGCGCGAAGAATCCCCATCCTCGCGCGAAACCAAATTCACCCCACACAAAGATTCTTCGGCCACGCACGAAGAAACAGTGCATCATGTTTCTTCGCGCGAAAAGAGATTGGTCTCGCATGAAGGAAGATTTCACAAACCTAAAACATGCTAAAAATGTGCATAAATGAACTCGAAATGCGTGAAAATGAAAGAACAAAGATGGTAAATCGATGACTCACCAGTGGTCCATAGTATATTGGCCGGCTATGTCGTCTGGAGCGCTCAAAATGATGATATCTCATGGTCACTGCCATGTCTCTATCAGAGCTCAAAATCACTACAAGACAAAAGCACAAATGAATTGAAAATGACCCTTCGAGCCCTTATATAGGTGTTGATCAAATCTTTCAAAGTGCTCAGATTTGCGCAAAAATCGCACCCCTGGCTAATTGGACCGTTCTAGATCCATTTTCAAGATCAAATTTGAAATTTGACACATTGAAGAGCCTTAACAATGCGTTTTAAAATTTTGGAGACCGACGTGATCGAACGCTTGTGCAACCCAAATCTTTCTGATACTTTATGATTCTTGGAATCCTTTCAATTTTACATTCTCCATATTTTCAAAATTCATTTTGAAAATAGTCAACTTAAGTCAACTATGGCTGAATCTAGTCAACTTTTGGTCAAACTCAATTTTTTTTGACTTCGCAATCATTTCAAATCAACCCAAACTTTAGATCGTTCTGATCTCTTCTAGATTCTACTAACATGATATACTACTTCAAATCATATTTCTGGTGTGTCATCTTTCGATTTTGCTCCCAAGGGGGCAAGATGATTACATCATTGAATACTTAATGCTTAGAGCATCTTGTTCCCTTTTATCTGGCATCTTTGCCATCTATCGCTTGGGGCATTTAATCACTCATGGCATCTTGTTCCTTTCTATTTGGCATCTTTGCTATCTATCCTATCTTTTCATCAACTAATCAATCTTATAACAACTCTTCTAAGAGTTTGATGGACAGGTATTGGGACAGTCTAAACCCTGACTCCTGAGGATCAAGCCTTCTTTTGGGGATGATTCTATGGCTTATGATTGGACCTTGTTATCTTTTAATCAATCTGAGGTATCTAGGTGTTCTATCTAGATCCTTGAAGGTTAACCTTCGTGTTGGAGATAATCTTCTAAATGCTTTCAATTCTAGGTATCTAGGTGTTCTATCTGGATCCTTGAAGATTAAGCTCTATTTTGGAGATAGTCTTCTAAATGCTTTATCACTCTCGGGTATCTAGGTGTTCTATTTGGATCCTTAAAGGTTAAAATTCATTCTGAAGAAGCCTTTTAAATGCTTATCAATTTTAGGTATCTAGACGTTCTGTCTGGATCCTTAAAGATTACACTTCATTCTGGAGGTAGTCTTTTAAATGCTATCAATCTTAGGTATCTAAGTGCTCTGCTTGGATTCCTTAGGATTAAGCTCTGTTCTAGAGATGGTCCTTAAAAAGCTTATCAATTGGTCTCCGTATCATCACCTTTGGAACCAATCTCATGTTCGCATCATGCTTTCTGATTATCTTTGAATTGAAAATGCTACTCGCACATTCATTCAAAGAGGGGCAAAATGTAATACCCCAAAATTGGCTCATTGCCATTTTACCAATTCTGGTCTATTTCTAATAATTTCAAAGTCCTATTCTAATAGGCAATTCTCATTTTTCTATTCGCTACTTGACTTAATTGTCAGATGCAGAAAACCTAAATCTACATTCATCATGCTTATTATTTAATTTCTATAGTATTTAATCATATTAGTCACATTAAACCTATTGATTAATATTTAATTTAATTATTAAGTATTTATACTTTTAATTTAATTAAATTATTTCCTAAGGCTAATGTACTATGGAATTAAATTTATTTAATTTAATAAATATGCCTATCTTAATTAATTAAATGTAATTATTTAATTAAATAAGAAAGGTATTTCTAATTAATTAAAATAAATTATTTAATTAAATGGAGTACTTACTTCTAAATAACTAAACAAAGTTATTTAATTAAATGGGAAGCCATTCCTAATTAATTAAATGAAGTTATTTTACTAAACAAAAGTGTCTCTAATTAATTAAAGATTATTTAATTAAATAGAAAAAGTAATTATGAGAGCATATCTCATTTTATTAAATTAAATATCTCAACAAAATCTCTCTTCAGTTCAAAAAGGGAAATTTCCAGTTCATTATTGATCAAAAATGAGTTAAATGAGTTAACTCCTTTTTCTACTCAAATTAAAACAGTTAACTCCTTATTTTACTCAAAATCAAATCTGTTAACTCCCTTTAATTTGGGAATCTCCCTTTATGACTGAACCTCATCTTCAATCCTGACCGTTGATTCGAATCGATCTCAACCATTGATGGATTCTAGGAAAGTCTATTTAAGAGACCCTCATCTCTTCATTTTGGGGGGATGAATTTGGAGAATTTGCATCAAATTGCTGCTGAAATTCATGCTCATATTTACTTACATTTCTTGCATACATTCTCATTCTTAGTTTAATCTCATTTTAGTTTAATCATGCATATGCTTAATCTAGTTTTCTTTATTTGTTCTTAGATTACATTGCATCTTTCATTTTAGATTAATCTGCATACTCGTTCTTAGCTTAATTTCATTGTCAAATCCTTCATTCTGAGAGGGTCTGGTTGCCTACACCTTGATTCTGAGAATATTAACAGGCAAAATCCCTTTAGATAGAAGGCAACAGGTCGCTTTGCAAGGTAAATTTCAAATGAACAATCCAATGTTCATTTCGAGATGAATCCGCATGCAATGACCGTGTTGAAGTGTGTGTGTTAGCATAGGCCGCATTTTCACATATACAATTTGGAAATTACTACACTTTCCTAACCCCCCACTAAAATTTGACAAGTGTCCTCACTTTAAAAATTTTGGCATGGCAAGGAGACACTGGCTTAAGTCTTATATGATATATATAATGTAGTACTAGATATAAATATCAAAAATATATTCTACAAATGAATAAAGAGTAAAATAAATTTTCATACCTAAAAATTTGAGTGTACTTCCACATGCAAGTTGATAAGGTGGCAAAGTCTAATGACCATAGAAAGTGTTGATAGTTTTGTTTATTGAAAGTAGGAAAAAATAGGGTGTGTGGGTGATGTGGAGTGTGGGTGGATGGTAGATAGAGAAATGAGATGGGTTGATATAAAGAAAAAGAAAAGTGAACGGAAGAATGGGCCTCATATTCAAATGAGTTTTTATTATGAAAGTTCTTAAAATTCTATCATTTTATGGTTGCTGGAAGAAGATTTTCATCTTTTGTTGTAGGAACTATGTTCAGAAGAGTTGGTGCATTGGGTGGTTGGAATTGTTGCAGGAACTGTGCTTTAGTCTATGGCTAATGATAGAGACATATCTTATGGCCATTTACGAGTAACTTAAACTAAAGAGGATCAATGGTCATTAGTTAGACTACGCCATTGTGAAATACATACTAAATTTCATAAGACCCTAACCATTGAGTCTGTAATTTCCCTGGATTCTCTTTGAAGCAACAATCATAGAGGAGGGCCCAATCTCCTACTTGAAATTTTTTATTCCTAATATGTGCATCATGCCATTGCTTTTGGTGCTATTGAATAATTGCTATTCTTTCCAAAGCTATCTTTCATATTTCATCTAGCAAATTCAAGTGGAGGAGTCTCTTTTTTTTGTGTTGCAGGAAGACTGTTGTTCAACTCTAAAGAAGTGCACAGTGTCTTGTGTTCAAATTCAATGGGAAACATTGTCACTTTACCATAGACAAGCTCAAATGGAGTAAATCTAGTTGTTGTGTTCTATGTGGTTCAGTATGCGCAAACAAATTTAGTTAATCTGCTTATCCAATCCTTCATGTGTATGTGCAATGTTTCAGTCAGAATGTCATCAAGTTCTCTATTGGTAACCTCTACTTGCCCATTTTCTTGAGGGTGGTAAGGTCTAGATTTATGCTGCCTTATGCTATACTCCTTCATAAACTTAGTGATCAAGTTTGATGTAAACTGAGCTCATTGATCCATGAAAACTTCTCTGGGCACTCCATAATGGGTGAACATTTCTTCATATAGGAACTTAGCTACTTTCTCATCTCTAGCATTTTTCATTACTCTAACTTCCACCCATTTATTTACATAACATGTACATACTAAGATGTAGGATTTTTCAATTGATGGTGGATCAAGTGGACCTATGAAGTCCATGGCCCACCTATCAAAAGGTGTAACTAAATATATGGAGTGAGTAACATCACATCAGTTTTAGTTGGTCATCCCATCCTCTGGCACTTGTCACAATTAGTTGTATATGTCACTGCATCCTTATGTAAGGTTGGCCAATAATATCCCATTGTAAGTACCTTCATTTTTGTTCATTTCCTTGCAAAATGGCCTCCTCATGGTTCATCATGAAAAGAATGCAATATATCATATACCTCATCTTCTCTGACACATCTCCTCATGACTTGATCTGGTCCTACATAAAAGAGATTGTTATCTATCTAGGAATATTGAAAACTTTTCTCTACTAGCTTTCTTTCTTCTTTATGAGAGAAGTGTGGGGGTAGTCTATTTATAGCAAGATAATTTGTAATGTCTACATACCATGGCGTATGAGTTTCTATATGGCACAAGTGCTTATCTGGAAAGATTTCTTCAATTAGAGTTGGATCTTCATCATCAATGATCAATCTAGACAAGTAATATGCAACAATGTTGAATTTTCCTAGCTTATCAATAATAGTAATATCAAATTCTTGTAACAACAAGAGCCATATTGCCAATCTACTAGTGATAGCTAGTTTTCTCATTAAATACCTTATAGCTGAGTGATCAGTATGAACAAAATTAGGTTATCCATTCACATAATGTCTTAATTTGTTGAATGCATAGATTAAAACTAAAAGTTTTTTTTTAGTTACTATGTAATTCAGCTCGGGTCCATAAAGGCTTTTACTAATATAGTAGATGACATTCTCAAGATTAGCAGGGTTTTGTCCTAATACAGCTCCTACAACATAGTCTGACGCATCAGTATGAATATGAAATGGAATTGACCAATCTGGTCCGTGTAAAACTAGTGTCATGTTGAGGAGTTTCTTATGCTATAGGAAGACTTCATTACATTTGGGTGTCCAAATAAATTCAGCTTTCTTAGTCAATAATGTGTATAAAGGACTAGCCATTTTGTTGAAGTCTTTTATGAAATGCCTATAATATACAACATGACCTAAAAAAGATCTTACATCTTTTATTTTTGTAGGTATTTGTAGTGTTAGAATTACCTCTATCTTATTTGGATCCACTTGTATCCCTATAGCTGATATGAAATGATCAAGTACCACTCCTTCCTGCATAAGCATGAAACATTTTTCACTATTAAGTGATAGATTATGTTCCTTACATCAGATAAGAACCTTTTCAAGATTCATCATGGCTTCTTCAAAGGTGACTCCAAATGTTGTGAAATCATCCATATATATATTTCTATACAATCATGTGATATATCAGTAAAAATGCTAACCACAACTCATTGAAATGTTGTAGGGGCATTACATAGGCCAAATAGAAAAACAAAATATGCAAAATTACCCCATGGGCATGTAAATGTGGTTTTTTCTTGATCTTCAAGAGCAATACTTATTTGATTATAACCAATGTACCCATCTAGAAAAGAGAAATACTTCTTTCCAGCCACAGTGTCCAAAACTTAATGATCAATGTATGGTAAAGGAAAGTGATCCTTTTTGGTTGCCTTATTCAATTCTCTATAATCTACACAAATTTTCCATTTCCCTCCCTTTTTAAGCACTATGACCAAGGGTGACACCCATATACTATCAGATATAGAATAAATAAAAATAGCATCAAGCAATTTTTATAATTCTATTTTTGTTAGAATTACAAATTAGGAAATATACTTCTGAGAGGGGGTGGGGGGTGAATCATAAGTCCCAAACTTTAACCAATAAAACTTTTAACATCAATCAATACATGCATTAACATAATAAAATAACATGTAAAGTAAATGCATGCATATAAACACTTGACACTAGATATGATCACCCAAAAACCCTCCAAATCAGAAGGTAAAACTAGGCTGGGGATGACACCCACAACTTTTACTACTACAACAATAATGTAACTGGTTAAGGTTATTATTTTTTATCATGAATCATGGTCTTCCCTGTGAAAGGCTTTCCCTATTAAAGGCTTACAAGAGACTATTAAGTCCCACCCTATTAAAGGATTTTAACACCCTGCTAGAAGTGTGCCTAGTTAAAGGACTTACAAAATATTCACTTGGAATGTCACTCTATTAAAGGATTTCACAATTACTATTAAGTCAACCTTAGTCCAAAGGATTTAGTCTTGTTGATACAATTATTAGAAAGTACAGTCGAATGTTTGATCTGACAACTTACAATCTTGTATTACTAAATTCAAATCTCTATTTTGTCCAATTTGATCCTCATTGATCTGATATGCAAATTTTGTTTTACTGATCCTCTATTATGCTAACTAAGTTTACAATTTTTTCCTTCTTCTAAGTCACCTTTAATGCCTTCAATTCAATTCACCCTTTTCTCTTGTCTATTCTTTGCTTCCTTGCTCTCTTTTTGTCTCTCCTAAATTATGGGGCTTTAATCTCCTTATAAAGATTTTTGTGACCTAGGGTTAGGTATGAATCTATGGCTAGGATTCATGCTTTTTCTTACTTAACCATTCCAATTTTTTGATTGGTTACATGTTAATTGCATGGGAAAGCTAAACAGATTCAATCTTTTCTTTTTTATCTTCAAGAACTATCCATGAGTTGGCATCTAAATAGTTTACGTAGTTGTTTGTGCCATCACAAACAACTAAGTTCATTTTGTGTTACTTGGTACTTGCTAATACTGATGCTCGACACTTACTATATTTTTGACTAACTTAGCACTTGAACATGCTCAACATCTATTGTTCACTCGGCACTTGAAATTGCTTGATATTGCCTATTTTCTTAGCACTTGATTGAATCGGCACATGGGTTACTCGACACTTATTGCAACTTGACATCTATTATACTCATCATGTATTGCGAGCTCGACATAGGTTTAGTAAATATCTAAAGTATGTTAACAATCAATTGTAAAAACCAATTTGAGATCAAAAATCTCCCCATTTGACATGAGTGTCAAAAACACTTAATTGTACATAACAATTCTAGTCTTCTTTGAGTATAATACATTTGCAGTTCAATATATACTCAGAACTTCAAAAATATGTTTCAAAATTCTATATACCTCAAAATGTTGTATCTCCCCTTGAGTTGATGTACCTTTTTTGTATCCAAAATCTCTGCTCCTCTAAGTAGATTTTCCTCTTGCTAATACTCTTTACCTTTAAAAATATTGATACTCTTTACCTATCTAATTTACTTTGTTTATGCTCTTTGTGTTGTTTTCTCCCCCTTTGTTTGCTCTCCCTTTTTCATATTTGTCTCCCCCCTTCATATGTTTTTCTTTTGCATACTTTTCTCCTTCTCTTGCATATCTCCCACTTTGCATAATTTCTCCCCCTTTTTTGACACTTATGTCAAAATGTCTACAAACTAATTATGTATTTGGCTAGAAAAGTCTTGTTGACTTCCATTACAATCTTTAGAGTAGCATCCCAATTTTCTACTGCAACATCTAAGGATTTGATTTGGATGGCTATCTCTGTGACAAGGTATACTGAGCTATCTAAAGTTGAAAGATTGGGATCTTTCTTCAACACTATTTCAGCATAGGCTAGTTCTTTTTGGAGTATTTACATGTGGGCAGTAAGGGAAGCTTGGCTATTGACTAGCTTGGCTCTTGTGTTAGCCTCTTCTACTATTAATACAGTTAATTCCTTTTGCATGTGAAGGATTGCATTGAAATGCTTCTCACTCTAAGCTAGATTTTGTGGCAATTGCATGCCTGATATCTTCAAATGTCTTTCCAAACTCAGAATCTTATGGCTTGTTTCTTGTGTGAAGAGTGTGGGATCACATGATTTAGTGCATAGTGAGCATATATTCTAAAGTACCTTCTTCACTTTTTAAGTTTTGGTAGCTAGTTCCACTTGTGATAGTGCTATCTCACTTGATATTTTCTCATTAACCTTGGCCTGAAATTTCTTTTTAGACTATTCCATGAGTTTTGCATTTACATCCTGGTCTTCATTTGTCACCTATTCCACAATGTCTGAAAATTGCTCCAATATAGGCTTGGATTCATTAGGTGTCTGCAAGATGAAGGCATCTAAAAAGATGTATTTGATCTCATGAAGTGCTTGCTTTTGTTTATACTCATTCTTGAGTATTTCTTGTTTCTTCTTTCTTTCCAATGCTTCTTGCATTATATTAATCTGTTCTAAGGTCATGGTTGCATAGTCATACTTTGGTATCACTATATCCTCATCTAGAGTTGGGTCACCATAGTGAAGTACCTTTGTAGCCTTGGATGAGCTCGAGCCTAGTGCTAAAATCTGAAGTGGTATTGCTTTACTGCTCAGCTTCTGAAGGACTCTAGTAAGAGTGCCAGTAGTTGGTAGATTTACCAATGTCTATATTGCTTCTTCCTTCTTCTCCTTTGGAATGTCCTTATCTTCATCTAACCTTCCTTGATCAATCACAATTATTTGTGTTGCACCTTGAGATTGTACATTAGGTACAAAAGCATGTGTCTATCCTATTTGTTCAGTTGTAGGCTTCTTTGTCTCTATAGTCTATGTTGGTTGTTCTACCATGGAAACTTTTATTGAAGTATCAACCTTTGTAGATGTATCAATTGATGTTTGCACTTGAGGGTGTCCACTTGTAGCTATAGGGATGATAGAAGATTGTTCTTGTGTAGTTTCTTTGTCCCTAGTGATATTAGCTACAACTTTATGTAGTTCATCTACACTGACCAATACTGGATTATCACACACTTTGGCTTGAAGTATGGATTGGTCAAGGATATTCTTTAGATACTTTATAGTTAATGGCTTGATTTTCTGAGCTAAGCTATTATGAACATCTTTCACTATTATAGTGTCTACATGTGTGTTTGTGTCATGTGGAGGGCTTAGTGCTAGCAATTGTGTGCCTTGCACACTCTGATCCATTTTTTGCTTATCAGCTATTGTTGTTTCATCCTTCTTCTGTTATGCCTCCTCCACTATGGTATCTACTTTTTCTTTCTCTATTTCTTGTTCCTTGTTATTAACTTCTTTTTTTCCTTCCTTGACAGTAGTCAAGCCATAAATCAAGTTTGACATTTTAGTAGACTTATTGACAACATCCTTAATGTTGTTTTGCAAAATGCAAAATGCTCTATATTTAGGTACAAATTTGCTACCATGTTTCTTATTTGCTTTTGTGATTTTCTCCTTTGTTAATTCTAGCATTACTTGAGCAAGGGTTGATTCCCTTATTTGCTTTTCAAGATTTAGACAATAATGCCATTTGTTCTCAACAATTATATATAGTTCCTTGGGCATTGTGTTATCCAATTCAAGAGGAGTATTCTTGAATTTTACCATCATGACATATATTGACTCTTCTACCATATTTTTGTCCTCTCTATCTAGTTTATCAAAATCAATGTTCTTGAATCTAGTTAAGTTTGCATTATCCCTAACATTTTTACAAATGTTTTCCAAATTAGATTTGGGAGCATGACTTACCACTTTGAATTGACTATTGTCCTCTAACTCAGTCCTCTAATTGTCTATCTCTAGTTGTGCAATATACTTTCTTCTAGGTTTCTTTAGCACATGACCTTTTTGTTTAGTAGCCTTCTTCTTTTCTTTGGCTTTCTCCTTAGCCTTTTGAGTGGTGGCCCTTGTACTAGCTCTAGTTTTTGGGGCTATAGGCTTTGTAGGGCTTGGTTTTGTAGCTTTCTTTCCTTTAGGGTATGCTACAAGCTATGTCTTAGTCTTCCTCTTCTTTGTTTTAGGTTTGACTAGTGCTTCCTCGACACCTTCTTCCTCTACATCTTCACCAATACCTTGGGTTAAAGCAAGTGGTTCTTTTACTTGTGCCTCTTCTTCTTCTTTATCTTCTTCATCATCATTCTCATCATCATTTCCTATACCTTCTCCAAATTTTTCCTTTAACTTCCTCACCAATTTATCTTTCTTCTTCAAGGTTGGGGTAGTTTTTAACTCCATTTCAACCTTAGATTTTACAAAAGCATAGTTACCAAAGAGTTTGGTTGACTTATCAACTTCTTCTACAAGAAGTGCAGTAATGGCAATTGATGCTTCATCAATGTTGATTTCATAACCCAAAGGCCTTAGCCATTTGACTCTTGGTACTGTAGCCTGAATGTATTTATAGTCAATGTCTACCAAAAAACAAATATCATTATAATGCTATTCCACTAATGAAATAGGAATTCTCAACCTTTGTTTCATGGACTTCTTGAAGTCCTCAAAGTAACTAGTAATTACTGACTCAAAATTGTCACCCATTTGTTGAATGTATTCATTGATCTGCATAGCTATAGATCTATTTGTCTTCCATCCTAACTTTCCAAAATATGGGAACTCATTTTGTACATAAAAGAATATACATAATAATATGGAACTAAATTTGCATTGAGCACTTATATATTTCCTTATTGCTCCTAGGTTATCCATTATTTGTCACATTTGAAGTTTTGCAAGATCATAGGTATGATATTTCTTCACAATCTTGTATCCTACATCTACTACTATACATGGAACACTATTTAGTCTACTTGATTGGTAGAACTTGTGGGAAATGAATCTAATGGAAAATTGGAGAAGAGGGTCTATGATTGTATCAATTGTCATTCCTCTCTTGTTCCATTTAGCTCCAGTATTCTTCTCAATTACCTCTTTTGAGTCACTCCTTAGGGTTTTGGGCTAATCTAGAGCTGGGTAACCTGTAACCCTATGCATAAATTTTTTTTTTTCATTTTGATGGGTTCACCCTCTAGCCATAGGCAACCATTATGTATTCTACTTAGGACAATCTTTATCCACTCTATCTTGAAGATGGTGGGGAATTCTAAGGCACAAGTTAACCCTTTTCTCTCCACAATATTAAATTCTTCCTTCAACCCCCAATTTTCACATAATTTATCATATGCCTAACAAATTTCCATGTCTCCAATCCCTACGACCTTATAGTTGTAACATTTTCTTATGTCTTGTACTATAACTACCTTAGGAAAAATCATTGATAAAGCGCCTAAAGGATCCTATTTATAGGCAATCTTTGGTATGGCCTTAAAATTGGGTTGTTTGATCTTATTACTAACTAACTAAACCTCTAAGGTCTTTTATCCTTCACATTTTTTAAGCTAGAAGCCATACTGTAAACTAGGGTTTTAACAAATTTAACAACTATGTAACTTAGTACTTGAAGAATACTTCTTAAACCGATGAAATGATGCTTGATATCTACTGTGATCCTTGCAAATGCTTCAAACAAGTTTTTATATTTCTTCTTCACTCTACTTGTTCTTTCTTTGGATTCATAATGATGAAAAATGGGCTAAAATTGGCCTTATACCCTTCAAAATGTTGCATTTAATGCATAGTGCATATATAGCTGTAAACTTGAATTCTATGTGATTTTTTCTTTACTCGGCATCTATAGGAATTTCCCTTAGCTCAATAGCTACTGAAATTACCGTTACTTGGCAACTATTACTTACTTAGCTCCAACTAGCTTTTGCTAACAACTCAACACTAACTAGCATTCACTCAACATTTGAAGAGGACTTATCACACTTGATAGCAATGTGAAAACTTGAAGATTTAACATTTAATTTTTCTTATTTCCTTGCATCTCTATTTATGCTAATTTATCATTTTTCAGCATTAACTTATCTTGGAACTAATGTATGATAAAGTATTTAAATATTAGTCCCACATACCTTTCTTTTTTCCTAGTTTGATGAGGTGTGACAACTTGACCTATCAGGTGAAGTGATCCCTCCATTTGATGTGCTGCAATCTTCTCTTTTCTTCCATGTCTTATTCATCTCTCCTTTGTGTGTTCAACATCCACTTTACCTTTTCCTTTGTTGAACTCATAATTGGGTGCCTTCGACCTTGTTGGAAAATACTTGCTGATGTGGTCTATCTTCAAATAGATAAAGCATGTGGTTTGACTCAACTGTCTATTGTAGTTACCATTGAAGTGTGCTCTTATGCATTTCTTAGGGATGTGTCCATAATCTTGATAGTAGTGACAACTTTTCCTAGTACTGTAGTCCTAATCATAGAAGTGTCCATGACTTCTTGCCTTTACTCATTTGTTTGTTGACCACATAGGCTTGGATCTACACTCAAAAGCTCTATGTCCATACTTTTGATAGTTGTAGCAGTGACCTTCAAATCTTGGTGTTCATATGGTTTTAGTTTTGTAGTCATGTGCTTGATGACCTTGTTTATTGCACTTATGATAGTGATCCATGCTTTTAGGTTTATCATGTTGATTTGCATTCCTGCTCCTACACACATTAGCAGTATGTCCCTTTTTACCACAAAAATGACAAGTGGGTTTGGAGTTCTTAACTTTGTCATTCCTTTCTTTAGTAGTCTTGGATGATTCTCCTTCTTTAGTGCGGGTATAGCCTAGTCTTGATGTGTCATTACTAGATCTAGGGGATTTCAATAGTTTCTCAAAGTACTTGATGCCTTCATTTTCCTTGTTGAAGCTCTCAACAATCTCTCTTTCTCTTCTTAGATCATTTTACAGTTGTTCATTTTGCAACTTCAATGTGGCGATCTCAATGTCTTTGATATTCAACTCATGATGAGCATTCATCATTTGGCTTAGGGTGTCCAATTGCATATTAGAGATTCTAGCAAGCTTAATTGACTTCTCTTCTAGTTTGTTGGCTAAATTTCTCTTGTCATCTTCTATCATGGCCTTGTATTCAATGGCTCTCTTCTTTTGTTTGGTCACTTCACATACCATCATGGCTTGTGATTCTTGCTCAATCTTGAGATTTTTGATCTATTTTACTTGAGCTCTATTCTTCTTCATTAGATCTACTATTGCTACATCAAACTCATTTGAGTCTCCATCTGCAAAGAACTTGGTGATGTCAATCTCTTTGTATTGTGTGTCATTTTTTGCAATGCCAATATCTTTCCTTCTCTTTAAGGATTTTTTCAATTCTTCTCTGGCTTCTTCTAGTGAATGAAGAATGAGTTGGATCTCAATTCCTTGGTTCTTTATAATCTTTCCTAGTTTGCAGACCTCCATCTTAAGATATTTTCTCTAGCCTATAAGGCTTTTGTTGATGAGAACTTAGCTTTGACACTAATTGTTGGAATTATGAATTGGGAAATATACTTCTTGGGGGGTGGGGTGAATTAGAAGTCCTAAACTTTAACTAATAAAACTTTTAACATCAATCAATACATGCATCAACATAATAAAATAACACGTAAAGTAAATGCATGAATATAAACACTTGACACCAAATATGATCACCCAAAAACACTCCAAATGAGAAGGTAAAACTGATGTGGGGATGAAACCCACAACTTTTACTACTACAATAATAATATTATTGGTTAAGGTTACAAAGTTTGACCATGAACCATGGTCTGCCCTGTTGAAGGCTTACGAGAGACTATTAAGTCCCACCCTATTAAAGGATTTTAACATAATGATAGAAGTGTGCCTAGTTAAAGGACTTACAAAACATTCACTTGGAATGTCACCCTATTAAAGGATTTTGCAATGACTATTAAGTCAACCTTAGTACAAAGGATTTCATCCTGCTAATACAATTGTTAGAAAATATAGTAGAATGTTGGATCTGACAACTTACAATCTTATATTGCTAAATTTAGATATCTATTATGTCCAATATAATCCTCATTTATCTAATATGCAAATTTTGTAACACTAATCCTCTATTGTGCTAATTGATTTTGCAATTCTATCCTTCTTCTAAGTCACCTTCAGTGCCTTCAATTCAATTCACCCTTTTCTCTTGTCTATTCTTTGCTTCCTTACTCTCTTTCTATCTCTCTTGAATTATGAGGTTTCAATCTCCTTATAAATATTTTTGTGACCTAGGGTTAGGTATGAATATATGGCTGAGATTTATCCTTTATCCCACTTAACCATTCCAATTTTCTAATTGGTTACATGCTAATTGCATGGGAACGCCAAATAGATTCGATCTTATCCTTTTATCTTTAAGATCTATCCATGAGTTGGCATTCAAATGGTTTACATAGTTGTTTGTGCCATAAAAAATAACTAAGTCCATTTTGTGTTGGTCAGCATTTGAACTTGCTCGGCATCTATTGGGTAAAAGCACAAACCTATGTCACCCTTTTGTAAAGGAAAAGGCTACCAAAAGTATAACTGTTCACCTTCAATGTCATAAAGTTGGTATTATTATTTTGAATTTGGAAATGAAGTAAAATAATGAAATGTGTAGAAATGGATGAATTTTAGGATTATAATTTTTAATAATTATTTGGAATAAGAATTGATACATTTTCCTAATTTTCATACATAATTTTTTAGTTGCTAAAAAATGCTAAAAATTAGGGGTCTAGTTCCCACCACAAAATTATATGGAAATAAACTTATTTATCTTAGACTATGTTATAGATAACATACTTAACTAGAACAATAAAAAATAAGAATTGGCTTTAGACCTATATTTTCCCTTTTATAATAATTCAAATTTCAACTCACTTGAAATTGATAGTTTTCATCTCCCACCACATTTTTCAAAACAAATCTATTCTAACTAAGAAAATAATTATATATTCTAAAAGAGGACTCTCCCCTCTAGAACACCATATAATTTTTATTTTATTTTGATATGATTTATTATTTTTTCTTTCTCAAAATTGACATCTTTTTGAGTGTTAAATTACAAACTTGTAGAATTTTTTAATTACAATATACTAGATCTAATTAAAACACTATAAATTCTATTTGAGAATGTTCTTGACTCTGAGCTCTATAAAATGGTGTTTATATGTTATTAAAAAAAATATCATAAAAAATAGTAAGAGTTATTGAAATGCTACTTTTCTAAAATAATTTTTTTTAGTAATTGGATACAAACTAGTATAAAACATGCATTTAAAGGTATGTGCACCAAGTTGTGGTGCCAAAAATATGACACCAATTTTTTTAAATTTTTTTTTGCAAAGTACATACACACTATAGCATGTATGTGCTTTGTCTTGAGCTTGACAAGCCTTAGGCTTGTGGAGCGCAAGCCATAGCACATAGGCACTTTGAAAAAGTAAAAAAATATATAAGTGGACTACAAACCTATGACCCATTTTACAATTGCATTTGGTTTTTCCATTTCTCACAAATAGAATGCATGCAGATTGAAGAAGTTGAAGAATTTTTCCACCTGCCTCCTAAAAATGCCTCCTCATCACCAAAGTTCAAGATCATGATCGTCAAGTATGTTTCTACTCTTGTTTTTGTATTATTTTATATGTTTTTGCATTGTTTTGTAAGTTTTTGCATTGTTTTGTAGGTTTTCTCAAATTTTCTTTAAATTCATTTATTTATTTAGATTGCTATAGGTTTCTTATCAAGAAATGTAAATAATCAACTGCCAAATCCCCAACTAGATCAACAAAATCAAAATAAAAACCCTCCACAAGATCCTAATCAAACGTTCCACAAGATGAGAATCAAAACCCTCCATAACAAGAGAAAGAAATTCCTCAACCTAGACTAATTGGAACACCTCTTTCTAGCACCCAATACAACATTATGAATGAAATAGAAAGAGGGAAAAATGAATTAGAAGCAATCATTAGTAGGTTGAAAGCTTGTGGACAAACCAATTTGATGAGAGCACAATTGGCATCCTCCCTCAAATCCATTATGACCCATGTAGCTTCTGTTAGTGGTCAGTTGGATATTTAGCATCTTAAGAGGGATGAGCAAAGAAGATATTATGCAAACAAATTATCATATCAAGATGTAAAAAAAAAAGAAATAGAAAAAGGTAGCATTTGTGCATTGTTTAAAAAGCCTGGAGAAAAAAATACTGTTAGAACTACAACTAAAAGATTCCCCATCCATTGGTGCATATATGATGGTATTAGAAATAACTTTTGGGATAGATGGTGGATGGTCTTTGATGGCCCTCCCTAAAATAATCACGAGGTTCCAATGTATTTCTTAGAGAAATTGTATTGTGAATTTGTCCTTGGGGAGATCCCCAATTATTTTGATATATTAGAATCTTAGGGTAGAGGTGGGGGAACATCATGACCCTAATGTAGTGAGGGCACCTATTGTCAAGCCACAAGGTGAACATGTGATTATTCCTTTAGTTGTGAAGGAACATGTAGAGACCAACACTCTAGGGACTATTAATGCTTTGACACAGACCCTCATTCATTGCATGAGTCCATTAGTTAAGGAGGAGCCTTCTGTGTATTGCGATCACATGTGTACATCATGTGAATCCTTATGCACATTTGGCAGTTATGTTGGAGATAGTATGGATGATGGGCTAGTCATTGATCAGTTCCTGAGTCAAAAATTTGACATTAACACATAGGTAAATTATAGTTATAATAAACTAATTTGATCACATTTTGTATGTATACTGAATGACTAATTAATTAGCATGTATTGACATTGTTCAAAATTGACGGTAAAAGTGTTGCTAGCCCTAGTAGAGATACCATAGACCCATTTTTCATCCCATTGATGAGTCTAGAGGTATGTATCAATTTAATCAAATAAATTAATACAAATATTTTTTAAGTAATAATATGAAGGATTGACACAAAATATTTATACATGTGCATCAATTCTCTACATGACCATTGACATTCACTAGTGATTCTGAGCATAGGTGTGATATGAGCTTTGTAGAGGTATATTTGTTTCTTGTTAATTTATTTCATTTGATTATATTTATTTCATGTTTCATGTTACATTTAACTTGTATTGTATGACATGTAGCTCTTGACACTTGAGACTCCTCCTCATCTTCACCAGTCCATCAATCGTAGAGTTGCTACAACAATGGCTAGTTCAGAGCCATTGACTAAGGTATGCAATAATTTTCTTAGTTTTAATTGTTGTTTATAATAGTTAGTATCAAAATTTCTAATGTTATTTATAAGTGATTATATTAATTAAATTTTTTTAAGGCCTTGTTACACTTGATCATCTGCGAGCCTTTGAGGTGGACATATAGAGTGACTATTTGATGGTGGTAAGAAAATAAATAATTTTTTGCACATACATATATTTGATTTTAATGTATAATAATTATTAATTCATATCTACTTTGTTTGTATGAACTCGAGTTAGGGAAGAGCCTAAACAAGAGGATGACTGAGTGTATGAGGAAGACCCCATCATCCACATTATCTCCCTCCACATGATGACCAAAGAATTCTAGGGATTCTTTTCCTTCCCCTCATGGGAAGGAGAAGATATAGTTGTTAGACATACATGTATAGGCATTAGTGGACATATATGTTGGATTTTATGTCAGTGGACATATTCAATATACGTTTGATGTATATGACATTTTATATGTGATGTATGACATATATTTGATGCATGACATTATTAGACTTATGACATTATTGGTTATCATAATATATATCTTATTTTTATTGTTTACATTTTAATTACATTTCATATATTTTATTTTAATGTAAATTGCATCTAAAATGATGCAGAGTGCTCACACCAAAAGCTAGTGGATTCCTAGCAAGAACACTTTTAAGGAAAACTACCTTTCCCACCTTAGTAAGTGTCTTCAAAGAATCTTTCCAACTTGGTTACAATATTGAACAAACTTCTATCCAACTACACAAAACTACTTGATCACTTTCCCTATTCAAGACTTGGGAAGCAATAAGGGAAAAATGAGCAAATTTGAGAAATAGGTCATTATCAACTTCTTGCTTCAAACTAACATGTAGACACTTCAAGGAACACCTAATAACTATCTCATAAACTTCAGTCTATCATCTATTCCATCCTTCCAAGAGACAATCTTCCAACATCCTATGACTATATTTTCTTTGCAACAACATGTAATTTGTTGATTTTTGGACAACTCTTCACAAAGGGAAGTGGTTATGTTTCAAACCCATGAAATGACTATTAAGAGAACCAAGAAGATCATTAACATCTTCCACTAACTCCATTCAATAATAACATGTAGCTATATAAAGTGTAATGACTCTCAAGACACTTATTGAGTCAACTTATTAACAAAAACAAAAAAAAAAAGGAAAATCATTAGGACTAAGGCAATTTGGGTTTATAGCTGACCTCAAGTTCCTTGACCCTACAAACAAGGATTACTTTATTATCATAAAAAAATAACATGTTCAAAATGATGTGAATGATCACCCCTTTACCTTCTATTACAAGTCTACATCATTAGATGAGATGACATATCTGATTGCCACAGTCAAAGATTGCTGCCCTATGGCATTTAGTGATTCTTAGGGATAATTTGGTTTGGCATGCCTAAGAATATTTGAGGGATCAATGGAATAGGAGGAGCTTGGGTCTAATATTTACCTAGCCATCTAGAGCTAATGGTATAGATAGTTTGATCCCATGATGAAAGGTGAGAGAGATTTGACATTTGGCAACTTTGTATTGGCCAAGACTAGAAGTTTTAGCATCGCCCAAGATGGCATTGTAAGATCACCAAAAGGAGAGAGAGGTTATTGTATGTCTCCACAACATGGTCCTATAGCACATAGAATCACATCCTTATCTCACATGAGCTCTAAGATATGACCCATCAAAGATTACTACCTTATGGCATTTAGTGACTCTTAAGGATGATTCTTTTTGGCATGCCTAAGAATGTTAAAGTGCTCAAGAGGATAGGAGGATCTTGGGACTAGTATTTACCTAGCCACTCAGAGCTAATAGAATAGAAAATTTGATCTCATGATGAATGGTGAGGAAGATTTGGGAGTTGGTAACTTTGTACTAGCCAACACTACAAGTTTCAACATCACTTGAGATGGCATCACAAAATTAAAATAGATTAAGATATCCAAAAGGTGAGAGAGATTATTGTAGGTCTTTGCAACACAGTTCTATAGCACCTAGAATCACATCCATACCTCGCATGAGCTCCAAGATATGTATTATCAAAGATCATTGCCCTATGGTATTTAGTGACTCTTAGGGATGTTTCAGGTCAGCTTGCTCGAGAATGATTGAGGACTCCATGGGATAGGATGAGCTTGGGCCTATGGTTTACCTAGCCACCTAGACCTAACATAATAGACAGTTTGATCCCATGATGAATGGTGAGGGATATTTGGTAGTTAGAAACTTTGTATTGGCCAACACTATGAGTTTCAACATTACTCGAGATGGCATCAAAAAATCAAAATGGAGTAAGATCTCCAAAAAGTGAGAGATTTTTTGTAGATCTCTACAACACGGTCCTATAGTACCCATAATTGAATCTATAGCTCGCATGAACTCTGAGAAATGCCCCATCAAAGATTGCTGCCCTATAAAATTTAGTGACTCTTAGTGATGTTTTAGTTTTGCATGCCTGAGAATGTACGAGTGCTAAATTGGATAGGATGAGCTTGGGGATAGGGTTTACCTAGCCACCTAGAGCTAACATAATAGATAGTTCAATCCCATGATGAATGGATAGGGAGATTTAGTAGTTGGCAATTTTGTATTGGCCAACACTACAAGTTTCAACATCACCCAAGATGGTGTTTCAAAATCAAAATATAGTAGGATCTCCAAAAAGTGAGAGAATTTATTATAGGTCTCTGCAACATAATCCTATAGCACCTAGAATCAAATTCATACCTTGCATGAGCTTTGAGATATGCCCCATCAAAGATCACTACCCTATGGCATTTAGTGACTCTTAGGGATGTTTCAATTCGGCATGCCCGAGAACATTCAAGTGCTCAATAGGATGGGACAAGCTTGGAGCTAGGGTTTACTTGGACACCTAGAGATAGTGAAATAGATAATTCGATCCCACGATTAACAGTGAGGGAGATTTGGCAGTTGGCAACTTTGTACTAGCCAACACTACAAGTTTCAACATCACCTAAGATGGTGTTGCAAAATCAAAACAAAGTAAGATCTCCAAAGAGAGAGAGGTTATTTTAGGTCTCTACAACACAATCCTACAACAACCAAAATTACATCCATACCTCACACGAGCTTTGAGATATGACCTATCAAAGATAGCTGCCCTATAGCATTTGGTGACTCTTAGGGATGTTTCAATTTGGCATGCCTAAGAATGTTTGGTTGCTCAATGGGATGGGATGAGCTTGGGGCTAGGGTTTACTGAGCCACCTAGAGCTAACACAATAGACAGTTTGATCCCACAACAAATGATGAGGGAGATTTGGTAGTTGGCAATTTTATACTGACTAGCACTACAAGTTTAAGCATCACCCAAGATGGTGTCACAAAATCAAAATGGAGTAAGATATCCAAAAAGTGAGAGAGGTTATTGTAGATCTCTACAACATGGTACTATAGCACCCAATTTTGCATCCATACCTTGCACAGGCTTTGAGATATACCCCATCAAAGATCACTATCCTATGGCATTTAGTGGCTCTTAGGGATTTTTTAGTTTGGCATGCCTGAGAACATTTGAGTGCTCAATAGGATAGGATGAGCTATGGGATAGGGTTTACCTAGCCACCCAGAGCTAACAGAATAGATAGTTTGATCCCATGACAAACGGTGAGAGAGATATGAGAAAGATATGTCTGCCTAGGTCACTTTGTGCAAGATATGAGAAAAAGTTACTAATTAGTCAAATTGGGTTTTTTTGAGTTTTTGGTTAGGATAGCCTAGGACTAGGTGTTTTTAGTTTTTTTAAAACAATTTGGAACCTTTTCCAAGTCCTAGAAGTGAAATCTAGTGAACTTTGCATTAGTTGCACTTTTTGTGCAAAACTGCAAAAGTTGCAAAAGTTTCTTAAAAATGAAAATCTGATTGGAAACCTTCTAACCTTCAAAAAAATGTTTCCCATGCTCATATACCCAAGCATGGATAGTTAAAACTTTCCAAACTTCCATTTACAACTTTTTAGCAAAAATTGCAAAAGTTGCTCAAGCAACTTTTTGAGCAACATTGCAACTTTTGAGCAATTTTTGCTCTTTACATATTTAGGTCAGATGGGACCATCTAGGACTATTCGAGAACCCTAGTTAAGATTCTTAAGACCTATTAGGTAACCAAATACCTTAGTATCCTTTGAATATTGAAAAATAATGAATAAGCAATTGGATACCAGCTACAGATATTTCAAAGACATTGAAAATAATATATATTATTCTTTCAAGAAAAATGAGGTACCAGTTCTGAAAATAAGAATGAAATGATTCCCATCAGTGGCATGGACAATAAATACCTTTTTAATATAGTGACCAACAATTGGCCTCACTCCCCATGCCTTCTCATTTGTATGGATTAAACATAATATACAAAGGAATATATACAGAGGAATTGTAGCTACATCTATTCAATATACAAAGGAAGATATAGAAAACCTACTTAATAGAGAGATTAATCTAAGAGAAAAGGAAAATTTAGAAGAAAATTGTTATCTTAGTGCCATACATGGTATGCCAATTACTTAGGATGAAGAGATAGTACCTATAGCTATTGGGAAAGAGTGCACATATACACATACACAAAATTTTTAGATAGAGAAGTAACGAGTGCTATAGAATTGTCCACGGACCAATGTGAAGTGAATCCTTAGATAGAGAAGTAACAAATGCTATTGATTTCTTGCCAAAATAAGTACATCATACCTATCACTAACCTATAAGGGCTAATATAGATTGTCTCCAATGGTTATAAGGTTGATTTGAACCAACTAGCCCTTTGGGGAAAAGTTTTTGAAAGTTTAACAACTTTTTAAGAAGTTGCTAAAAAGTTGTCAAGCAACCTTTTGAGCAACTATGAAAAGAAAGAAACTCAAACCAAACTTCCATGAATAATTTATGGCCCACTATTCATGGTATGAACAAAATAACTTGTATTATTAAGTGCTAACCAAGCATATGCAAATTAAGAAAAGTTTTAAGTATTAGTGTAAAGGTATCATGGAGTTGAATTCTATGTGCAATAGTGAGTAATCTGCCCAAGAAAGGAGTAGAGTTTGTGTTTGGGGACATTGCAATAGAGTAAAGTAAGGGTGAGTTCATCATCAATTGGTTGCAGGATCAGGTGGAGAGTGAACATTTAAAGAGGCCCTAATGAACAAGGGTTCGAGTCAAGAATTGGGGATAGGGAGTTGCATAACTCTTAGGACTGATTCCTTTTGGAATTGACCATTTGATGGTATAAGAAAACATGGTTTGAGAATAGGAAGTGCCAATTGAATTTTTTCATGTGGGTCCTTTGTTAATAGATCAATTTTTATGCACAAAAATAGGGTACTAGTTCAACAGAGGAGTATTCGTTCAAAATAACCATATAAAAGCTTTTGGTAGGTTAAATAACTCTTAAAAGGGTATCAAAAAACATCCTTAGATTGGCAAGTGTTTTGAGAGAAACAAGAGTTATTCACAGTCTAAGTATGCAACAGACTAATAGGTAGGGTATTCAGTTTTTTGGTTCAATGTAAGGGAATTTTGTGAAGAGGGAATATGGGATTGAAGTAAAGTCTTTGAATTCCTTGAATATAAACAATTGAAAGCCTTATAAAATTGAATTCATCATTTTAGGATCCTTGAAGGTAGTCTTGATAGATCATTTACTTGGAGCATTTAGATTGTTGATAGGCCCAAACACTTAAACCACTAAAATTTCTAAAACTTATTGTATATTGAAGCCCATGACCCTAGCTTGTTGCATCATTTTTTCCTCAAATATCATGCTATAACATGCTGAACATACACAATGATATTAACTTCTCTCATTTTAGAGTTTGGAAAGTCTTTACATCTCCTTGTAGGTCTTTCACCTTCATCCTTTTTGTTTGCATCAGCCTCTTTCAAGGTTTAAAAAGGAAATCTCTCTCTCTCTCCCTCTCTCCTTATTCAATCTAATGAACCAACTGGATCTGCTCTACATTTTAACATCTCAAGTATTGCCTTATGGTCCGACTCATGAACTTTCCAAAGAGTCTTATTATGTGGTTTTCTACCATATTTAATCAAGTGGAGATTTGATGTGACAACAAGGTTCAAATAATGAAGAATCTTCCTCTTTATTTGCAAATCCTTGAATAACCACAAGTTAGGGTTCTTCATAGAATATCATCTAAGCCATGTACAAGTTACAACCACCGCACTGGTATGGTACTCTAAACCTTCACCATCTATAACTGAGTGATCCAATTTTTGTTTGGCTTGGACACAATGACACAAATAATAATATGTTCCTTCTTCATTTTCTTCAGGTGCAATAACAACAAAAACATGGCCTATAGTGCTAAATGTACAAAATGCGATCATTAATTTAGAAAATACTTAGGTAACAGTTATAAAGTTACATATTGAAATTACAAATATATATAAATATATATATTACCAAGTTGCACTAGATCAGACAAGTGGTCAAAGTCAATAGATGAATCCGTCTCTACCATTTCCAATGCTTGTGGGGGATGATAGGTGTCAATTGGGTCCAAAACCTGTATATCCCATTTTTCCACCCATTCAGTCAACTCATAGTCATCCCATTTTTTCTCTACACATGATCGACAATAGCATGTCATTTTTCATGTGTGGATACTCCATGAACCTGTATCAAAGCTTCTAAAAGAGTGCAACTCACTTGATCCTGTTAGTGTGCAACAATCCTCATATGGTGCAATATTAGTATTATTTATCAACCAAAAAAATCTACAAACCATAGACTCACCCTCCTTACTTGGGCCCATTGTAGCATTACACCACTAGATGATGGATTTTGGATTTTTCAATATTGCTCAATCTTTGTACTTTAGTTTTTCATGAGCTAAGGCTCTTTTGATGCATGTACCTATAACATCGTGCTCTCCCTTTTCATGACCAACCTCTATGAAATTTCACATATATTGAATTCTAGACAACCTGTGAATCTTGCTCAACCAATAAAAACATCTATGCATTCTTGAATTATGATGCACAACTATGTGACCAAATAATGTGTTGACGATATGGTATGTCGCTATTAGCCAAATCTCCATAAAATAGTTGAAAAAAATCATGTACAAACTCCATAGAATGTGATCGATCATCACTGATGTAAAAATGGCACTCCCTCAAAAACTTCCTATCATCCTTTATACTTGTAAGTGAATGCATGAATGTTATGTGAACAAATATAGAAACTTGTTGAGAAGTATAATACTTTGCTTGCACCTCATTTTGTGGTTGTAGTGTGTAGTTCTCTATGAATTCTACAACTAAAACAATGGTATCCAATGGAAACGTATCCTTGCACAACTTGAATTGCAAATCTAGCCATCGAGCTCTTTGTGTATGCCTTACATACTCATAAATAATCTTTTCACAAAAAATCTTCATGAATTCATAAATTGGAATCTTTTCAATGACTAAACCACATCTTTTACCCTATTTACCATCTTTTAGAGCATATGTCACTGTCTTATAGTTTATGTAATCTTCTATTTCATTTCCAATTACATGTGTACTATCCATATGTTCACAAGTTGATAAAAGTTGCAAAGAACCATAAAATAAACATGTACCATCCAAGCATGATGTCTTGTAAATTTTTTAGCCATCCCCTATTTCACATAAAATGTTGGATATGAATTCCATTAAAGATCTAGGTGGCTTATTCATGTCACAATCCTATAAAACAAACTTAGAATACAAAAACACATATATATGCCTAAAAACATCAAAATGGTTAAAAAATTCAATTTGTATCCTACAGCAACAAGTTGTGTGTGTTTGATTTATTTTCACATAAAAAGGTTTTCCCATCTCAAAAAATATTTGACTTATTCAAATTTGAGGATACATACCATTAAGTTTTGCAAAAAATTGTGTCTGAGTTGAGTCCAAAAAATGTTTCACATGTGGGTTGCAATTTTGGC
Organism: Cupressus sempervirens; assembly: GCA_028749045.1. Classification (NCBI taxonomy): domain Eukaryota; kingdom Viridiplantae; phylum Streptophyta; class Pinopsida; order Cupressales; family Cupressaceae; genus Cupressus; species Cupressus sempervirens. The sequence goes on from CM053789.1 coordinate 773,355,205, forward strand.
TACCAATCCTCCTTCTTACAACATCTCTTTGATTAAGGTAAACATGTGTGTTATTTGTCCAAAAATCTTCGATCAATGATTTCAAAGCTTCACTAATTTCTTTATCCTTTCATAGTAGTCTACTGCTAAATGTCCATAACTCATTTTTTGTTGAATCTTCTATTCTCTCATGCCTTATCATGGCTCTCCTTAGAGTACCTCTACCGATTTTCAATATTTTTCTTGTCTTTCTCATGAGTCAAGCTTTCTTCATTTGGGTACTTACTATTGTTGATGTAAGTACTCATCTTGTGATGTTACTATCTTTGATGCATGATTTAGAACCCACTTTGTCATAAACACTCATTAGATTCTTTACAATGTTTTTTTCATTTAAAATGTCCATTGTTCTTAGCCCAAGATTCTTCATGATAGGCCTAAATTTCAAATTCCTCATCATTTCAACAAATAATTGGCATTGACTTATAATATTTAATTCTTCAAAGAATAATCTCCACATATGATTAACTTTTCTATGACAAGTTCGCTTGCTAATCTTGCTAGGAATTGATTTCAAAATGTTAGTATCAATATCAATCAAATATTTTGGTCTTCTAAAATTAATTCTAGAAGGTGTTATAATAGCTTCCATTCCCTCAACATTTTGAACATCAACATAAGGTTGAGTTCTTTGTGTACCTTGAACCAAAGCTGATGCAACTTGGCAATAATATGTAAAAGATGGAATATCACGTACTTGATATGTTGATGTTGTGCCTTCAACATGAAATGATGTAGTGTGTACATCATCAAATCTACAATTAGCATCTCTTCAACATTAGATGATGATATGACTCCAACATTGGAAGATGGTGTAGCTTCACAATTCAATTGTCTTTTTGAGCGTAATAGTCTCATTCATTCTCATTGTCTTTCCAATTCTTCCTCTTTGTTTCTTTGTATTGGTGGTTCTTGTTCCTCTTTGAAATTTAATTCTTCATTATTGATTTGTAATTTTCTTTGTTCATGTAGTAGTTTTATTTTATCTCTTTTAATTGCCAAATCTCTCTCCCTCTCTTCCATTGTTTGAGTTTTTGGTTTCTTCCTTGGCATGATGATGATTTCTATATTCCAAATTATTCAAACATCTAAATTACTTACAATTTTTAAATTAAAAATCATTCAAATACATATATAAATTACAATTATTTCAATGAATACACAATATATATTAAACAACTTGTCAAATTTCTAACCATTTTCAAATAACAATTCATTCAAACATACAAATTTTAATGAATTCACTATATATTAAACAACATGTCAAATTATAATCAAATTTTTGTATATATAACAATAAAGAATATTTAAAAAGGACTGCACTAACTTTTTCTATAGAAAGAATATTCAAAAAGACTTCAAATAGTGTATCCAATGATTGAGTTTGGTTTTTGCTAGCTTCAAATAGAATGAAAGAATATTCAAAAAGCTTTCAAATAGTGTTTGCTAACTTCCACCAGCTTGAAACCCATGTTTTCTGTTGGAACTACAGAATGCACAATAGACAAAAAGAAAAATATGGATTAGAAGGGACCCAAACTTGCATTATGACCATTTTTTGGTGTTCTCATATAATGGATATGCACTATAGAACGTACACCCTATAAAGTGCATATGCACTATAGTGTGTACACACTATGTGAAGAATAATATCTCCTTATTCTACCATCCCCCATCCCCTACTCTCTCTCTCACTCTCTCAATCCTCTCCCATCCCCTACTCTCTCTCTCCACTCCCATCCCCTACTCTCTCTTTCTCTCTCTCCTCCCATTCCTACTCTCTCTCTCTCTATCTCCATCTCCCACCACCTACTCTCTCTCTCCCACTCTCTCCCATCCCCTACTCTCTCTCCTCTCCCATACCATACTCTCTCTTGATCTCTCTCCTCTACCATCCCCTACTCTATCTCCCCCTCTCTCTTTCCTCTCCCATCCCCTACTCTCTCTCTCTCTATGTCCCTCTCCAACCACCTACTCTCTCTCTCTCTCTCTCCCATTCCCTACTCTCTCTCACACTCTCTCTCCCATTCTATACTCTCTCTTGCTCTCTCTCCTCTCCCATTCCCTACTCTCTCTCTACCTATCTCCCTCTCACATTCAATCTCCCACCACCTACTCTCTCTCACTTTCTCTCTCTCCTATCTCCTATTCTCTCTCGCTCTCTCTACCATCCCCTACTCTCTCTCTTTCACACACTCCCATCCCCCCTCTCTCTCTCGCTCTCCCTCTCACACTCCCTCTCCCACTGCTACTCTCTCTATCTATCTCCCTCTCCCAATCCCTCTCCCATTACCTACTCTCTCTCCCATCCCCTACTCTCTCTCTCACACTCTCTCCCATTTCCTACTCTCTCTCTCCCATCCCCTACTCTCTCTCACTCGCTCTCTCCTCTCCCATCCCCTAATCTCTCTCACTCTCTCTCCCCCATCTCCTACTCCTCTCTTACACACACTTCCATCCCCCCCTCTCTCTTGCTCTCTGTCTCACACTCCCTCTCCCACTCCCATCCCCTACTCTCTCTTGTTCTCTCTCTCCTCTCTTATTGCCTACTCTCTCTCTCTTACACACACTCCCATCCTCTCTCTCTCTCTCTCACTCTCCCTCTCACACTCCCTCTCCCATTGCTACTCTCTCTATCCAACTCCCTCTCCCATCACCTACTCTCTCCCATCCCCTACTCTCTCTCCCTCTCCCTCTCCCACTCCCTCTCACAATTCCTACTCTTTCTCACTCTCTCTCTCCCATCCCCTACTCTCTCTCTCTCTTACACACACTCCCATGCCTCCCCTCTCTCTTACTCTCCCTCTCCCAATCCCTCTCCCACTGCTTGCTCTCTCTCTCTCTCTCTCTCTCTCTCTCTCTCTCTCTCTCTCTCTTTCACTCTCTCACATCCCCTACTCTCTCTTGCACACACTTCTATCCCCCTTCTCTCTCTCTCTTGCTCTCCCTCTCCCACTCCCTCTCGCACCACTACTCTCTCTTTATCTATCTCCCTCTCCCATTTCCTACTCTCTCTCCCATCCGTTACTCTCTCTCTCACTCTCCCTCTCCCACTCCCTCTCCCACTGCCTACTCTCTCTCTCTCACACTCTCTCTCTCCCATCCCCTGCTCTCTCTCTTTCTCTTACACACACTCCTATCTCCCCCTCTCTCTCCCTCTCCCACTCCCTCTCCCATTGCTACTCTCTCTCTATCTATCTCCCTCTACCACTCCCTCTCCCATCGCCTACTCTCTCCCATCCCCTACTCTCTCTCTCTCTCTCCCTCTCCCACCACCTGCTCTCTCTATCTCTCACTCTCTCTCTCTCTCTCTCCCATCCCCTACTCTCTCTAGCTCTCCCTCTCCCACTCCCTCTCTCACTTCCTACTCTCTCTCACTCTCTCTACCTCTTCCACTCCCTCTCCCACCACCTACTCTCTCTCCCATCCCCTACTCTCTCTCAATCTCAATCTCTCCCTCTCTACTCTCTCTCCCATCCCCTACTCTCACTCTCTCTCCCATCCTGTACTCTCTCTGCCACCCTTGCTCTCTCTCACTCTCACACTCTCTCCCATCCCCTACTCTCTCTCTCTTGTACACACACTTCCATCCCCCCCCTCTCTCTCTCCCTATCCCACTCCCTCTCCCCCCACCTACTCTCTCTCCCATCCTCTACTCTCTCTCTTTCCTCTCCAATCCCCCACTCTGTCTATTTCACACACACACTCTCATCCCCCCTCTCTCTCCCCTCTCTCATCCCCTACTCTCTCTCACTCATACACTCTCATCCTCCTCTCTCTCTCCCACTCCCTCTCCCACTCCCTCTCTCACCACCTACTCTCTCTCACTCTCTCTCCCATCTTATACTCTCTCTTTGTCACCCCCTACTCTCTCTCTCTCATAGTCTTACACTCTCTCCCATCCCCTATTCTCTCTCTTACACACACTCCCATCCCCCCTCTCTCTCCCTCTCAGACTCCCTCTCCCACCACCTACTCTCTCTCTCACATCCCCTACTCTCTCTCTCTCACTCACTCACGCACTCTCATCCTCCTCTCCCTCTCCCACTCCCTTTCCCACCACCTACTCTCTCTGCCACCCCTACTCTCCCTCTCTTTCTCTCACAGTCTCACACTCTCTCCCATCCCCTATTCTCTCTCCTACACATACTCCAATCACCTTCTCTCTCTCTCTCTCTCTCTCTCTCTCCCCCTCTCCCACTCCCTCTCCCACCACCTACTCTCTCTCTCTCTCTCTCTCTCTCTCTCTCTCTCGCTACTCTCTATCTCCCCTCTCACATCCCCTACTCTCTCTCTTTCAAAAACACACACTCCCACCCCCTACTCTCTAGATCTCTCACACACACTCTCATCCCCTCCTCTCTCCCCCTCCCACTCCCTCTCCCACCACCTACTCTCTCTCTCTCTCTCACATCCCCTACTCTCTCTCTCTCTCTCAGGCTATTCTCTTCCCCCTCTCCCCCCTCTCCCATCCCCTACTCTCTCTCTTTCAAAGATAGACACTCCTATCTCCCCCTCTCTCTCCTCTACCATCCCCTACTCTCTAGATCTCGCACACACACACTTCATCCCCCCTCTCTCTCCCTCTCCCTCTCCCACCGCCTACTCTCTCTCTAACTCTCTCTCCCTCTCTCCCATTCCCTACTCTCACTCTCACTCTCTCTCCCATCCCCTACTTTCTCTGCCACCCCTACTCTCTCTCACTCTCAAACTCTCTCCCATCCCCTACTCTCTCTTACACACACTCCCATCCCCCCTCTCTCCCTCTCTCAATCTCTCTCCCATCACCTACTCTCTCTCCCCCATTCCCTATTCTCTCTCTTAGGCTACTCTCTCTCCCCTCTCCCATCCCCTACTCTCTCTCTTTCACACACACCCATCTCCCTCTCTTTCTTTTTCTCTCTCTCCTCTCCCATCCCCTACTCTCAATCTCTCTCTCCCATCTTGTACTCTCTCTCCACCACCCCTACTCTCTCTCTCACATTCTCACAATCTCTCCCATCTACTTCTTTCTCTCTTACACACACTCCTATCTCCCCTCTCTCTCCCTCTCCCACTCCCTCTCCCACTGCCTACTCTCTCTCACACTCTCTCTCTTTCACACACACTCACTCCCATCCCCCCTCTCTCCCTCCTCTCTCACCCCCTACTCTCTCTGTCACACACACTCGCATTTCCCCATTCTCTCTCTCTCCCTCTCTCGCCCCCTCACCCACTCCCTACTCTCTCTCTCTCTCCCATCCCCTTCTCTCTCTCTCTCTCTCTCTCTCTCTCTCTCTCTCTCTCTTTGTGTCACCCCCTACTCTCTCTCTCTCTCTCTCTCTCCCTCTCTCTCTCTCTCTCTCACATACACACACACACACACACACACACACACACACACACCCATCCCCCCTCCTCTCTCTCTCTCTCTCTCTCTCTCTCTCTCTCTCTCTCTCTCTCTCTCTCTCTCTCTCTCTCTCTCTCTCTCTCACTTTGCCTCTCTCCTTCCAGATTTAGTTCTTAATAGTGCATGCACACTAAAGTGTGTACACACTAAAGCATGCACAAACTATTAAGACCAAAATTTTAAAAACCTTTAAATAGCATGTGTGTGCTACAGTGCACACACATTATTTAAAGGTTTGCATTCCACCAAGCCTAAGGCTTGGTTTTGCCTTGGGGATCTAACCCAAATGTTTGGAGTCTCTAAACTAGTCTGAGATGTGTTTTGCTACAAACATACACAAAATGATTGATTTTTATTGTGTGTTTTCCTTCAAGTTTCCTCATGGTTGAGCATCGATAAAATCAAGTTACATGACATTGTAGGTCTCTATGTTAGCTATATAACCATATAATTAATTTTTTATTTGAACTATTTCAAGCATTTCAACTATAATTTCTTTTCAATGTATGTCCATTTTTGTCAAAAATTGACATGTACTAATTGGGCTATAGATTTTAGCTCGTTCGTCAAATTTTGCAACAACTTAGTTTTTAAGAAACTAGACTCTATTCTACACACTTTGAAAAAAAAGAAGTTTAAATTTGAGATTAGTTTTCAATTATTTCTAGGGGGAGCATATATATATTTCATTTTTTTGGGATGTGTCCAATTAAAAAAATACACATTATAAAATTACCTAAAAAATCTGCAATAAACTACATAGTGTTAGGTAATTTTTGACTAAAGCAATTAAAGAATTTCAAAAAAATGTTAAAATTTTAGGGGGGCCATACATTGTACTATGGTATTTTTTTTTGAATAAATAGTACCATTTTTTGTGGCCCCCTCTTTTGAGGACCTAAAACTAAACCATTTTGAAAATAATTAGTAGTTTAGAAAATAGATTCAAAGGACTACTGCTTTTTTTTGGTCATATCTTAAAATTTTGAGTGTAACTATCTTCAAATTCTTGTTGAAGTTAAAAAATTTCTAATTTTAGAATATAGATGTCCACTTATACCCTTTTTTGGCACCGCAACCTTGTGCACTTACCCTTAATAGACATTTCCACTTGGAAAAGTGTGAGACCATATATAACTTAGCTAGAATGAATTTATTTAGATCATATGTTTGAAGAAAATTTATCTTTAGATAGAAATACTCAAATTCCATCATTTTGATCTATTATCCTAAAAGGTGACACAACTTTATATTTTTACCCTATTGTTCACTTAGCACTTGAACTTGCTCGGCATTGTCTATTTGCTTAGCACTTGATTGACTCAGCACATGAGTGACTTGGCACTCATTGTAAATCAGCATCTATTATACTCGGCATGTATAGCTAGCTCAGAATAGGCTTAGTAAATATCTTAAGTGTGTTGATACTCAATTGTCAAAACCAATCCGAGATCAACAATTTTAACTATTTCTTTAAGGGCTGGATTAATCCTTCTCTAGGGTTGACAGAGTGGCAGGTACCCTTCATTTATGTATATTCTATGAGTACATAATATAAGACTCAAACCTTTCATATCCCCATAGTCCCATGCAAAAGCCCTTTCATGTTTTTGAAGTGACTCTATTAATTTTTTAATCTTTGTGGAAGACAATTTGGGATTGACGTGGATATTATGACCTTTTGATAGCTCAAAAGTATTTGTAGACTCAATTATAGAAGCTTCAGAGGTTGGACTTGTATCTAATTCACATGGTAAGAAATAATGTCTAGCTCTTTGAGTAGAATAAAAATCTCATTACATTCCTCATATGTGGTTAATTCTAACACGAAACTATTAGATACATCTTTTTCTACCACACAAGTGTTAGTAAGAATACTTTGAATTGTTGAATCCTCTTCATGTAGCTTTAGAAAAGATTGTCTATGTAACATCATAAGTTGTGCTATAGAGTTCAACTCTTCTTCTCCATCCCCTAAATCTGGCCAGCGAGATGTGCTTAAATCTAGTTGTGGTTGTGCTAGATGATATAAATCAAATTTCTTTGCCCCTTGACTATTAGATATGGTCATATTCCCTAACCTAGAACTTATATTTGCATCAGCTATAGCTAACCATGGTCATCCTAGAATGACAAGGTAACTAGATAAATTGACTTTGGGAGACAAAATCATGAAATCTGTAGGGTACTCTAAAGAGTCTAGGGTGACAACTATGTCTTCTATCATCCCATCAGGAGTGACAATAGAACTATCTGCAAGTTATAGAATTGTTGGAGTAGTGCTCAATCCTTTTATTTTCAACTTCCTCATAGTATCCTTAGTCATAATATTTATAGCAGCACTAGGATCAATTAAAGCATTTTTAACAGATTGGCCATTTATAATCACATTCACAACTGGACTTCCTAGATCAAAATATTTAGAAATGATCAATTTTCCTAACATAATGTCAGCCAATTGTCCTACAACATGGACTATACTTGGGTCCTTTTTCTTCCTCCTAGGCTTTTTTAGGAAAACTTCTCTAATTGCTTTGCCATAGATAGGAAAATCTTTAATAGATTAGAATAGGGGTATTTGAACATGCATGTTCTTTGATTGATCAACAATATCAAAAGACTATTTCTATGTTTGTGCAAGTTTACTTTGTATGAGCTTCCCTAGAAAATGAGGTTTGACTACTGACTAGGCTTGAGCTGAGCTAGTGACATAAGTTGGGTTAACCTTTTTAGAAACTACAAGTTTTGATGCTATAGGAATCTCTAGGATTTTAGTTATAAGAGGTAGTTTAGGCACTGGTAGGGTTGTACCAGATCTCAAATGTATATTTGCAACATTTAGAGCATAAGAAGGATATTACTGAGCATTAGAAGAGTACATGGGTTGTTGTGACTGATAGTTATTTGGATTTGGCTAAGGTTGTGTAGGTAATTGGGTCCACTTTTGAGGTCTAAGACTTGTAGGTGGTGGCATTAGTACAAATTTTTGGATTGGAGGTGGTAATTGTGGATTACTAGTATTTTGGTTAGGCCATTGCTGAGGTCCTCTCCATTGATTTGTAGACTGCCAATTCCCTTGGGGTGGTTGCAATTGGTTTTGCTAATTCTACCATTGATTATTCTATTGGCTTGGCCAAGAAGGTTGGGAATTCTAAGGCCATTGAGGCTATTGTGGATTATTTTGCTAAGCATTATTCCAATTAGATTGACTATATTATGGAGCACCTTTGATATTACAGTTTTGCCATTGATTACCATATAGATTTGAATTTTGCAAAGGGTCTTGAGGCATACCGTGATGTTGGACCAATGGCCTACATTGAGAAACAAAGAATACTTGTTCATCATCTCCATCTATCTTGATGTACTCAGTTGGAAGATGCTGGTTTTCCATGCTAGCAACCAATTTGCATTGGCAATCTTTCTTCTACTTCTGACAATGTGGGCAATACTTAGCTAATTTTTGAGATGTGTAGTGACATCATTTATAATGTCCTACTTGAAATATGAGAGAATATTAGATATCTCAAGCTTTGAAATACCCTGACTAATTCCTTTAGTAGCTATAGTCTAGTGCCCTTTTCCTTTCTTCATTGTTGATCTTGTGCAATTAAGATAAATTTTCTTGAGGTCATCCTAAGAAGATTGATATACATCTCCTCCAACCATCAAGTCTAAAGCTTCTAGAAAACTATCATTCACACCTCTCAAAAAGACTAGCTTTGGTGAATCCTCGAACAACATATGCTGAGGGTTCTTTTGTAGTGTATACAAGAAATGTGAAACATAGTCTTCCAATATTTCTTTCTCCTTTTATGATATTCTAAAGATATCATCTCCTGTTGAATCAATTGCTTTACAATACTCTTTGTATTTGTCCAAAAATAGAGTTTGCATTTCATCCCAAGTACCTTTTGCATTGGCTCCTAAACACGAACCATCATAAAGATGACTCTTTTAGTGTTGCTGGAAATAATTTGAGCTTATGGGCACTAGTGTTATATTTAGAGCAATGACAACATATGTCAAACTCAAACAAGAAAGTATCAAGATCTTCAGTTGCAAGGCCATAAAACTTTGGAAGAGTTTTTGTAGGTATATTTTTGAGATTAGCATTGGTTACAAGGCTTGGGAGAGGAAATGGAAAACTAGGTTGTGCCATTACTGGAGGTATTTGATTATGACATTGCTACTGAAAAGAAACATTGGGCATTGGATTGTTAACAGCTGGTGAATTTGGAACAATACTATCAAGAAAATTGGCCAAAATTTTAGCAAAAGGTTGAAGACCACTTGTATCCAAAGGTTCTAATCTTGAGGATGATTATGTAGAAAAATTAGGGATTGCATCCAAAAAAGGGAACTCAACTTCTTCAATTTATTTGTTCAAAATAATAGGCTCCCATAGAAGAAATCTCCCATATTCATCTCATTGTCTGCCTCTTCGATGCATGCAATTGTATTGGTGACTTATGAATCAAGCATGTAATCTTGTGGTTTCTAACTAACACACTAATCTAAAAATAGAGGACTCATGAATGTTCTTAGTTTGACACCATCACCAACAATGACACCAAAAATGAAGGTTTCCATAATAGGTCAAGATAATCATGCCACTATTCCTCTATCAAGGATACTATATCCATTTTAAGAACTATTTATTCCATTATGAAAATACATTTGAATTGTCAACCCAAGGACGTAGGACTTGAAATGGGTCAGCATAGTATGTGCACTAATTTTCCTTAAAAATCTTAATACCTATGCCAGGTAGGAAAGTAAAATGCATGAAAGTAATCTATACTACTAACATAGAATAGTAAACACACTTGGACTATCAACAAAGAACTATAGAAACTACAAAAAATAGAATTCTAAACTAGTTAATAGTTCAAACATCTAATATGATCATTTTCCACAATTGTTGTAGGAACTTTCATAGTAACTATGCTACAAGACTAATATAGTAAATGTATCTTAAATAGGAAATTGCAATAAACAAATCTACTATAACTAAATCTATTCCACCTCCCAAGTGGGCCCCCTTGGTTGGCTTCAACTAACTAAGAACACAATATGTAGTCCAAAATCACCCTCTCATTAGAATTCTTCTTCTGTTACATGACTGGACAATTCGTAGAAAGATAGAAAAACAACTTTAGAATCCTTTCAACTAACTCTCACACTAGAATTCTTCCGTATATATAGAGGATTAGAACTTATTACAAGTAGAACATAAAACCTATGAGAAAACATTATCAGAAGAAAAAGGCAGAATGTCAACCATGACTTTAGAACATTGATTGAGCAACAAAATAACGGTCTGTAGATAATGTAACAAGTCAGTTTTCCTAGAATAACTCCTCTTGTAGACATGACTTATCACCCAGAACTAACCTATGCTTCACATGCTATGATCAATCTTTATTACTCCTTCTTTAATACAATGCTCACCACTCTTTGTGCTACTTCTTTATTTCCTAAAAATTAGAAACATTCAAACACATATGTACAACAACATTTCTACTCTCATTCAAATATTAGAACATAGATTAAAATATTTATATGAAATATTGCACTTTATATATAATATTAAGCAACGTATGTCATATCCACTATCCATAGGTTTACTAGGTTCTAGCTGCATTCAGCATAAGTTCTCAAGACATTTAAAACAAATGTATATTGGAAATGTTTTTCACAAGGCTCAAAGAGTAAGCTCAGACTATATAAAAACTATATCAAATTTGAGACACTAATATGCCTCATCAACAACTATCTAGTATCTCCTCAATCTCCTTTGTTACCGATCTAGCTACTGGAGTAGTCCACTATCTTCTGCAACTTCATCTCCAACACCACCTTCATAATACTTTATCAAATCTAAAATATTAAATACTAGTGAGATATTCCATTCAGCAAGAAACTCCACTTCATAAGCATTTCTAGAATCATGCCTTTTCACTATCTTACAACTTATTCATCTTCAGCTTATTGTAGGTAACCATTGGAAAATGCTCCTTTCTCAAATATCCATGACTTCATCTTTAATATGAAATTCCTTATACCTCCTTTTCACATCTACCTTAGCCTTATACTTTGTATTCATCTTTATGATGTGCTTCTTCACCTCCTCATGGATGTTCTTCAAATGTTCAAAAAATTCTTCTACTTCAACACTACTTATCTCTCTTTTATCCAACTACCTCAATTTAGAATCATTTTTGGGACTACTCCCATATACAATCTAGAGTGGTGATTTATAATACTCATGTTGATAGAAATATTATCTGAAAATTCCACATGTGGTAAAATCATGTCCCATCCTTTTGGTTTTTCTCCAACCAAGCATCTTAGCAAGTTTTCCAAACTATGATTCACAACTTCTATCTGTCTATTAGTCTATGGATGATGTGATTAATTGAACTTCAACTCTATCTTCAATTTTTTCCACAATTTACAGCATAAATACCCAACAAATTTGGTATCTCAATCTAAAACTATACTCTTGGGCATACCATGTAGTCTCACCACTTCCATAAAAAATAATTCTGCCACATGAACAATGTCACTAGTCTTCTTGCAAGGAGTAAAATGTACCATCTTTGAAAACCTATCAACCACTACAAAAATAGAATCATTCCCTCATTATTTCCTCAGTAATCCAAGAACAAAATCCATGCTGACATCCTCCCATGATTTCTTTGGTACAGGTAATGTCTGATACAACCTTATATTTTTCTTTACTCCTTTCATCATCTGACATACTCTGTAACTTTGTACAAACTTCTTCACATCTTGTTGCAACTATGGCCAGTAATAATTCTCAGTAGTCAAAGCTATGGTTTTATCTCTACCAAAATGTCTAGCCAATCCTTAATTATGCTTCTCCTTGATGAGATTCTTTCTCATTGAACTTCTAGGAATGCACACCTAGCTTCCTTTGAATAACATACCATCTTGGATCATGAAATTAAACCATTTTATCCTATCAAATGGAATAGGTTCTATTTAAGCCTTCCACACTTCACTAAAATCAAGATCATCTAGATACAAAGTACTAAGTTCCTTGAACCCAACCACCTCTATCTGTATTTCTGTCAACAAAATTTATCCTCTACTAAGAGCATCTACAACTCTGTTAGACTTTTCACTCTTGTGTTTCAAAACAAATTTATTTACTCTGCAAAAACTCAACCCACTTCAAATGCCTTTGGTATAATTTTCCTTGACTATTCAAATATTGCAAAGCTTGTTGATTAGTATACAAAACAAACTCCTTAGGAAGAAGATAGTGTCTCCACTTCTTCAATGCTTGAACTATAGCATTAAATTCTTGATCATAAACATGATATTTTCTCTTTGCATCATTAAATTTCTCACTAAAATAAGCAACAGGTCTACCTTCTTGGCTTAAAATAGCTCCTATTGTATTACCACTAGCATCATAGTCTACAAAAACACCTTGTTAAAATCTAGAAGTGCTAAAATAGGCTTCTTAGTAACTTTCTATTTCAATAGATTACAACTCTTATCTTCTCCTATAGTCCACTTAAATTCTTTCCTATCTACTCTCATTATTTCAGTTAGGGGTCCACAAATACTACTAACACCTCTTATGAACTTTCTATAAAAACTAGCTAGTCTATGAAAAGATCTTACCTCTATCACACTAATTTTAGTAGGTCATTCAAGGATAGCCTTCACTTTCTCTGGGTCCATTTTAGACCTTCTACTAAGACTACAAATGCTAGGTACACCAACTCCTTTTTTACAAAACTGCACTTCTTTAGGTTTATCGACAACTTTTCTTCCCTCAACTTATCAAACACCTTGCAAATATGGATCAAATGATCCTTCAATTTATTACTAAAGATTAAAATATCATCTAGGTAAACAATGAAAAAATCACCTAGAAACTCCTTCAGTACCTCATTCATGAGCCGCATGAAAGTGCTCGGTGTATTGGTTAGCCCAAAAGGCATGACTAACCACTCATGTAGTCCTTCCCTTGTCTTGAAAGAAGTCTTCCACTCATCATCTTCTTTGACATAAATCTATCTTTGTAAAATACTCAGCTCCACTCAAATAGTCCATAATATCATCCATCCTTGGTAATAGAAATTTGTACTTGATTGTGATCTTGTTGATAGCACAAGAATCTATGAACATCCTCCATCCTCCATTCTCCATTCTTATTTGATGCTAATATGGATGGTACATCACATGGACTCAAACTCTCATAAATCAAACCCTTCTACAACAACTCATGAAATTGTCTATTCAACTCATCATTTTCTACTAGTGTCAATCTATGTGCTGCCTTGTTTGGAAAATTGGATCCTGGAACCAAATCCATCTAGTGATTGATCTTCCTCATTGGGGGCAATCTATCAAGTACATTTTCTGATGCAATATCAAAAAGCTCTCCCAACATATCTGTAACTTCTACAAGTACCTCCTCTACTTCTTCTTTATTATCTTTTGAAATTATAGCAAAAAACATATGCTCACTCTTCATACCTTTGAGAAACTCCTTTCCATCAACAAAACATATTCTGGCAGTACTACATACCTTTTCTTCTTGATCCTTCAATGGCTTCAACTTATCCTTCACTCCATCCTTGGTCAGTGTGTAGGTATTTTCTTGCCCATTGTATATAGAATTCTTGTCAAATTTCCAGAGCCTACCTAGCAACATATATCATATGTTCATAGTTATGATATCACAAAGTACCTCATCTTGGTAGCTTCCAATCTTGAACTTCACTAAGCACTGCTCATTAATCATGACCTTGTGACCATCTTGCACCCAAGCAATATGGTATGCACATAGGTGTTTCTATCTCTTCAGCTTCAACTTTTTAACCATCATTTCTAAAACTATATTATCAGTACTTCCACCATCAATGATCATATCACAACACTTATCTTCACATTTGCACCTTTTGCAAAACAAGCTCCTTCTTTGATCAAGTTCATTTTCACCACCCAACAAGACTCTTATGTTAACTAGGACTTCTCCTCTTTCAAAATCTTTAGAATGTGATGATCTAGAATCTTCATCAAAATTTGCAACTGTGGCTCTGCCTTCTATGATCCATCCTTCCTAGGCACTGGTTACATTCAAATGCTCTATGCCCTTCTTCTTCGCAGTGAAAACATTTCCCACAGAAGCCTCCTCCTCCAAATCCTTGTCCTCTATCACTTCCTTTCTGATCTCTACTGTTCTAATCATAGAAATGATTGGAATTATTTTGTATTTGGTTCTGACTACTCCCAGGCTCATCCTTTTTCTTCTAATCATCATTATGGCCTCCATAATATTGTTTGCTAGATCTTCCACTGTGACCTCTTCCACTATTCTTGTTGTCAAAATTTTTGCACAATTTCTCCTCAACCCTTAGGGAAAAATGATATGCCTCCTCAATACTAGTCACTTGAACAAGAATCATCTCAACTTGAATGCTTGGCCATAACCCATTAAGATAATGAGCAACTTTCTCCTTATTAGCTTCTACATGGCTAGTCCTAATGAGAACTCAATAGAACTCTTCAGTATACTCTTGAACATATTTTCTTGCTTGATTAAACCCTTGCATTTTATTCAATAGATCAAGTTCATAATCTATGGGAATGAACTATCACTTTATTTTAGCTACCATTTGATCCCATCCAGTGATTTTGTCCTTTCCTCTTTTATTTAAATCCAATTAGATCTCTTGCCACCAAATCTTTGCATGACCCTTCTATTTGGCCTTCACAAACTTGACCCTATCTAGATCTTTGATATCTTAATATTCAAAGTACTCTTCCAATTCATTGATCCAATCAATTAATACCTTTGGATTGAGATTTCCTTAAAATTTGGTAACATCAAACTTAGGTCTTTTTCCAATACTCAAAATGGCCCTAAAAAGTTTTGCCTCCTTTGGGTTATGAAATTCTTCTACTGCATCTGGGTCCATGTTTACTTCTTCTTCTCTTTCTCCCTCACTTTCATCATCTCCTATGGCAAGATTCATTCTTTCATGAATCTATTCTTACATTTCTTGCATTTTCCTTTGGAGGGTTCTAAAATGCTCAAGTGTAATACCTTCAACTCTTCCACCATGCTCTCTTTGTGGAGGTATTTTTCACACTTTCAATAAAAACATAGTGCCTACTACCTCCTCATCAATGATCTATCTACATGCTCAACCCAAACCATGGTCTTGTTGTGAACTACCTCACAATTGGTGATCTATCCACACACTCAAGAACTCTATTTGATACACCACTTGATGAAGGGTGCTCCCCTTAATACCATAAACCATAACATAAAACAAAGAAAGTACAAAAAAGGCCAGAATAAAATATGGACTTCTTATTTGCACCACAAATGTGGAATTAAAAAATTCACAAGTATAATATGCTAACTCACATGGGTGCCTTCATTAAAATAATCTACAAGATAAGTTGTGAACTATCTCCCATAGCTATTCTAGACAATGTTCAGGCCTTTCTTAAATAGGCAATTTTATTTCACTCAGGAAGGTTCTAGACATTGAAACTTAATGCCTAGGGATGAAAGACCCTAACAATACATATAGAGTCAGCCAAATACATATTTGATAATTATTTTAAATATTTTAGGTATCCTAACTTTGAAAGGCCATAGCTCACAAACTGTTGCTCCGATTGGCTATTATAACCACCTTTCAAAAATGCTAGCTCTTGATATATAGGATCAAAACTACATAGTGGATGTAGTGCCTGCCCTCGTTTACATTTTTCTAGATACATTGTTGCTATTATGGAAAAACTCTGTTAGGCTAGTTTTATGTTGATGGTTAGTAGCATTGTTTAGAGACTATTAGATATCATGTTATGGATTCAGTTGATATGTGATGTGATTACTTAGACTCTACATTTCATATATGCATGATGATTATTACATTATTTCTAGTTATTGATGATGATTAGTTAGATGGTTTATTATCACATGTATTTTCTTATGGATACTTTCCCCATACTTGCATGTGTATGGTGTGCATGTTTGTTTATTATGTATGGTGTTTCTAATGTGGTTAAGGAAGGGAGTTGTAGTCACCTGCTAGTCAGGATCTACATGATCCACCACTTCTTGCTATTGCCTGTTTAGCTTAGCATATATATATATATATATATATATATATATATATATATATATATATAGTATGTAAATGCATGGATTTTATGCAGGTTGCAGGTACCGGGTATCAACTTCTTTGAATTTTTAGGATGAGCGTACCCTATCACACAATCTCAATGGTAAGAGAGGGGAGATAAATTGTCAAGTCCAAATCCTAAACCCTTAAACCATTTGTGCTAGAGAGGTAGGACAAGTATCCGAGATATTTTACCTTCCGAATGTGTCAGATGACATAATTCATGATTTTTAACCCTTTAGACTAATTTTGTATGGATTGTTCCATGATGGGTTTTCATATTTTATCTTGGAGGTCTATGGTGAATTCTCTATTAATTAAGTCTAAAATTAAAAGATTTAATTAATAATTTAATTATTTTGGAAAAATTAATATAATATCATAATCTTTAGATATTTTGATTTTAATTAATTAAATGGGAAATTAATTGAGTTAAAAAATTAAATAAAAGAAATTAAAGTTAATAATAATAAAAATAATAATAATAGAAAAGATAAAAGAATTAAAATAAAAGTTATAAGTTTGCCTAGGAGTAAACACACCTTTGTTATGCATGTATGTCTACAACACAGAGTTAGCTCACAAATTAAGCACATGGTGTCTACAACTGTGTGACTCATGTAGAAGGTTGGAAAAAGCTTGTGCTTAGTTGTCAAAACTTATCTCATCTTCTGGTTGTTTCTAAAGACATTCTAAGTACTTGCTAAGAGTTCTTTATATTTAGGCACTCCTAGAAGCTCGAAGAGCATGTTTGGAGGACTCGGGAACATTGGAGAAGGAAGGAGCTTGCTCTGTGGATTTTGAGGAGAAGTGAATTAGCATCAGTGTCTAGGTAGACACTTGTGAATTTTGCATATGATATTTCACTTCTCGTACTTCTTGTCTTATTCATGTCTTCTGAATGCTTTCTCAGGATTTTCATATATTGTATATCTTGGTTGTATGCATTTTGTCACTAGTAGTTAAATTCTATATGAAGAAATCCCACATGCATAGATCTGAGAAAACTATGGGGCTAGGGTTTTTAGACACATATGGATAAACCTATTAGAAGGATTAATGGGTATATTTAGAGAACAGTTATTATAGAAAGAAAATTTTTAACTTATAGAATTGGAAAGCCCTTTTTGTTTAAAAACTATGTATATGTTCTCTTTTTAAAATATACAAATCTACATACACACACACACACACACACACACACACACACATATATATATTATAAAAATGATGTAGTGCTTGATAAAACTCTACGTGTGTGTATATATATATATACATACATATATATATATATATATATACATACATATATATATATATATATATACATACATATATATATACATATACATATATATATACATATATACATATACATATATATATGTATATATGTATATATATATATGTATATGTTATTTTTGAAAATGATAAACAATTTAAATAGATAATTCTTCTTAGAGTAATTTACAGGAAATTGATCGGTTAAAAGGAGGGAACATTTATCAATATAGTGATTAAGTAAAACATTCTTCAAATAGTTTATAAAATTATTTAAAAGAGTTATCGAAGGGGGTTAATATTTGATCTATCAAACAAATATATGAGTTAGAGAAAAATGTATAAACATTTCCTCACTTGATTTTTAAATCTCAAATGAAAACTCGAACTCCATAATTAATCCAACTATGTAATTTTTAGCAAACCCAAACATGTGCTTGTATTTTTTTTTTCTCTATGCTTCTTGTTTTGGGTTTTTGGGTTTACTAGTTTGTTGACCAGCTATAGGATGTCTACCAAAGGCTCGAGGGTTATGATTGTGATGTCAAATGATGTCTTTTGATCTCGATCTTTTAAAACTTAACCATGGTTATGCGATAGTATGGTGATTGATATTGTTTTTAGTCTTCTTGTTTAAGTTGTGGTATATCTAACCTTTTTATGATTTATCGATCAGCTATATTTGGATAAATTTTTAGTCACCTTGATGGGATTGAATTGTTTATCTAATCTTGATGATGTCATGTTGTGACATGTTTTGACTCAACTGTTTTGGAGTCTTCGATTATTATTATTTGATTGATATGCCATTTTTGGTTGCTTGTTTGAGAACCAATGGATATTGTGATTATCAGTGATACCTTCAGTTGCCAATAGAGAATTGTTGTGGTAATGATTATCTATGGATGCTTTTCAGTTGCTCATGGAGATTTGATGCTCTTATATTGGATTATCTTTTGGTATTTTTGAAGTTGCTTGTATAGGACTGTGGTGATCTTGTGATTTATGATTCCATGAACTTAGGGTAGGTTATCTACATGTAGTGTCGGGAAGTGGCTTGCAATGGGGTTGGTTCCCTAAGTGGCAACCAGGGTAACTCATTGTAAGTTGTTTTTAAAAGTGAAAACATTACACCTAATACTGACTTAAATGAACCTAATAAGATAATTGTCTGTTCTTTCCCATGCCACGAGTTCTAGTAGAGACTAGGATGGGAGTAGAGAGAATACTTAGTTGTGACCTTGCATTTCATAGTATGCCTCGTTAATATTAGAGGATACTAGTGGCCACATAGGGATCACTAGGGGGTCGGGGTCTATTGAGAGACTACCAGGGTAACTCTAGTGTGATCCTTGCCATGACACTTTCCCACTTGCATAGTAGGTTTCCTACATGTCTTTGTGTGCCTCTAGGATTAGATGTCAATTTGTGATTGAAACCTTTGAGTTAGTATACTTTTAGGATTCCTAGACAAAGAGAGTACTTGTGCTATGTGGTTTGATAACCTGTTTGGGACTTAAGATTATCTCCTCAGCATGGTGGGAGTGGACCATTTAGGTTCCACATGGTCAGGTGGTAGTGCCTCTTCACTCTTACCATATGAGATACATTTGAGATACCGTGGCTGATGCATTCTTTGATTATGATGGTGGACACGTATCCTTATATTGATGATTTGCATGATGCTTTATCTTGCATGTTAGATTTCTTTATGCATATGATGTAGTATGATTTAGGAGTGACATTCCTACTATGTTAATACCGATGATCTCTTCGATGATTTGGAATGTTAGGCAGGGAGGGATGGCTAGGGCCCACGATGGTCTAATGATGCTATTTATGGTTGGGATGAACCATGCACTTAGTTATGTTTGTGATATATGGTTATCTTTCATGATGGATTTTTATATCTTTTATGATGATGTATCATGTATGATATATGGTTTCATTTACTCTATTGTATCATGGATTAGAATTAGGATGGTGTACTTTATTTTCACAGATGTACTTTAGGATGATGTACTTTATCTTTCATGATGGATGTTTATATCTTCTATGATGATGTATCATGTATGATATATGGTTTCATTTACTCTATTGTATCATGGATTAGAATTAGGATGATGTACTTTATTTTCACAGATGTATATTCTTTTAAGCCTTTCATACCCTGTGACATGTACAGTGGATGATTGAGCATTCTAAAATGTAATTTACTAAAAGGACATTTGGAACAAAGCATATTGTTTTAAGAATGTTGGACTTATCATTATTATTTCATGAGGATGTGATGTTAGATGGAATAATTAATATTAGTTAATTTAAAAGTGATTCAATGTTAAGGGATCCTTAAAGAATGTAACCTATTATGTATACTTTCAGTTGAATGTTTGTTATTGCTTCTATTACTATATGTATGTTGTGAATAGTTTAACTTTCATGTTTAAAAAAAAAATCCTACCAAACTTAGTGAAACTTTAGGTTAATTCTTTGGATTGCTTGGTGGGGCATTACAGTACTCAAGGTGTTAATCCAGAAGTAATAAAAATAAATGAATGCAATAAAATAGATCATCATATAAGAGGAACAATAGTCATCAAAGGGAAATAATGAATACTATGATATAAATAGAAGAAGGAATAAGGGACCTTGACCCTCAAGTGAGGAAACAAAGGAAATGACTATTATGTCCCTTACAAAGTAGGATAATAATCTACAAATAATAGGCTAACAATGCTACATAGTTGGGGGAAACATAATATAGATGTACATGTGTCTAGTAAAATGATCATGGAAAACATACCATTCACAATTACAATTCATATGAAACATATCATAGAAATGATTTCTCTATATTGAAAATAAGGATGAACCAAAGAAGATATTTTAATTAGATTATCATGTAAAGAGAAAAATTCAATATGCACATATTTGTTAAATAAAAGTGTTTGAGTCACAAAGTCAAGAATGTGTATTGGTGTGAAATCTAAGGTTGTTGAATCTTAAAGAGTTGAGAAACCACTCTTTGGGTCAATGTGATTAAGGTCTTTGTGGATAAGGTTGGATTAGTGAGCATAAGATGGTAATAACCATGTTTCTCAATAAGACCTAATTTTATTTGGGTTGTTTCTTGAAAAAGCATCAAGTGTGATGTTCTATGGATAAATAACTCTTAAGAAAAGGGAAAATAAAAGTCATCAAGGCATCATCAATAGAAGGAGTATTGATGAAATTAATAGAAAGTAATGGACCATTAGGAAAAATAACCATGTCATCATCCAAAAATATTTCATAAGGAAGGGAGATATCCATCTCGTTTTCTAAGGGTTCATCCAAAATAGTAAGAGTATCTATGTGGGGAACTTCATGACTCACTAGAGGTGGATCAAGATCATCTTAAAAAAAGTGAGTCTATATTTAAAAAAAAGGAATGAAACATCACCATATGTTGTAAATGGAATGTCTTGAAGATCATGAAGAGAACTTTAAAGAAAAGATAACAAACCCATTGAAAGGAGATGTAAAAGAATCTTAAAATGGACTAGATGCAAAAAAGAAGTAGTTATGCAATACAAATATATGAAATATAATCTATATGAAACAAATATGAATTCAAAAGGAGATATAAATACCACTAATAAAAATAAGTATATATAGATACACTAGGAATAAATTTAACTCCAAAATTAAGAAAAAGAGAGAAAGTGTGTGGGTGACCAAAATGTATAGTGAAGCTGAACAGACATGGTAGAATTCAAAGAGGAATCTAACACCACAAAAGAAGAGTTGTTGTAAATGGGTTCACCAAATTGTATGGAGGGGGGAATAAATCCACTACCCTATATATGGGTGAAGGGTGAAAACCAAGATTCACCTCCTAATATAGGTTTGATTTAATGCACAGTAGAGTTTCAATTTAAACCTAATGCAAAAGGGTGAGTTTATTGGAAGTACTCTTTCCCATCTTTTTAAAGAGAGGATTTTATGCAAATAGATATGTAATATGAATCTAAAATATAAAAAATAAAAACATGTATTGAAATAGTGAAGGAAAGATGAAGCACCTTTGAAAAGAAAAATCTATAAATGGGCTATCAAATATTATCAAGACTTGTTGGAATTTGGGTTTTGAACTGATAATAGTAGAATCTACAAAACCCAAACATATTTAGACTCTTGATTTGGGTCAATCTGAAGGATTAAGGTCAATTTGTCAAGGTTGCACTACATCCCTAATATTTAGCATTTGATTGTGAAATAATTTCCATATCTATAAATTGAAGTAGAGTTTCTGTAAGGGATGTTAGATATTTGTTGTCATGGTAAATGAGCTTGATGAGGAGGATCCTAGGGGAAAGACCTTAGATCACCTAATTTTACAGGAGTATGTAGTTTTTTTTTGAGTGAGATTTCGGGCATGTGTTGAAAGAGGGACATCAATTTTAGCATTAACCTCATTCTAAGAGCAAAACCTATCTCTAAAGCTCCTTATCATATGGCTACACAGGAATTGGGTGAGTTGCATCTTTAGCTAGAGGTACTATTGGCGAAAGGGAGCATTTGACCTAGTGTGTCACCATGGGGAGCTTCAGTGCTCTTTGTAAAAAAGAAAGATGGTTCTTTGTGCCTTTGTATTGATTACAGACAGTTGAATAAGGTGACAATTAAGAACAGGTATCCTCTACCTAGAATTGATGACTTATTTGATCAGATCAAGGGGGCTATAGTATTCTCCAAGATCAACCTTAAGTTAGGATACGACCAGCTTCGCATTAAGGAAGCTGACATTCACAAGACCACCTTTTGAACTCGCTATGGGCATTATGAGTTCACAGTGTTACCTTTCGGGCTAACTAATGCTCCATCAATTTTCATGAGTTTTATGAATGGGGTGTTTCGATCTTATCTTGAAAAGTTCGTACTGGTGTTTCTTGATGACATATAGATATATTCTAAGTCCAAAAATGAGCATTAGGAACACCTAAAATTGGTTGAGAGATAATCAACTTTATGCCAATGTAGCTAAGTGTGAATTCTTCAAATTAGAATTTAGCATTTAGGGCATGTCATTTTAGGTGATGGTATTTCAGTAGACCCTGAAAAGATCCAGGCAATAGTAGATTGGCCTACACTAATTAATGTGTCAAAGATTCATAGTTTCATGGGTCTAGCTAGTTATTATCATAGATTTGTCGAAAACTTCTCCATAGTAGCACATCCTATCACTTCCCTTTAGAGGAAAGGAAAGAAGTTTATATGGATGGAGAAATACAAGGAAGCATTTTGCAAGCTCAAGAAGCTTTTGACTAGTGCACTAATCTTAGCAGTACCCGATCCAAAAGGTGATTTCATGGTGTGTACAAATGCTTCCCTGGAAGGGATTGGAGCAGTCTTGATCTAGAATGGATGGGTGATTGCATATGAATCACACAAGCTCAAGGATCACGAGCTAAATTATCCTACACATGATCTTGAGTTAGTAGTGGTAGTTCATGCTTTGACAAGGTGGATACATTTCTTGTTGGGGCACAGATTCAAGCTACATAGTGATCATCACAGTCTTCAGTACATTTTTACGTAGCCTAATTTGAATGCTCACTA